>CAHIKZ030005000.1:682500-720000 GCA_903632075.3 Acanthosepion pharaonis | reverse complement strand
CTCTGTTTATAATAAACAGCATTAAAAAAAACATTTACTGGCCTGAATGTCCGAGAAATTTTCACAGAAAATATTCGTCCTCCGACAGGATTCGAACCTGTATCCTATACGAAACTGTCATTTAGCTTGACGTACCGATTTGGCCACGAAGGAGGGTTCGGTTAGTAAGGTCGAATTTACTGTATTTAAACGTCAATCTTCAATGAATCTCTCACGTACATTCATATCTGCTCATGGCGTATCAAATGTAAACAAATGACGTCACACATTATGAAATGGACAAAGTCCGACAATTATTTTAAGACACTTTTATGTTTAACATTCTTTTTAAAGATACAAATATTTAAGTCAATGCTCTGTTTATAATAAACAGTATTAAACAACATTTACCGGCCTGACTGTCTGAGAAATTTTCACATTCATTATCTACTAAGGATTTTTAATGCTAAATTAAAACATTGACACCAATTCATTTCATTTTGTTTAGGAATTCACTGAAATTGATAACTTTGATATTAAATCGAGTTGAATATAATTCCGAGTTGAAATTAGTTCTGTCACTCATTGAACGAGAACTGATGCTTCAACGTGATTTGACCGACAAATATAAAGTCATATTGTATTATATCATCAAATCTTTTTATTATTATTATTATTATTATTATTATTATTATTATTATAAGTAGTAGTTGTCGTAATATTAGTAGTAGTACTACTACTACTATTACTACTACTACCTCTTCATTTTATTCCTTATATATGGTGTAATGTCAAATCGTAACGACTTTCTATTTCCTGAAGTAACTTTTGAGCCTTGAAAAAGATTTGCTTTTTCAACCCACATTTTTAGTTTACCGCCACAAGCATGCTCATTTGAATGAGTGCTATTGAAATGGCGAGTGAGGTCATTGACGATTTACAAAGCTTACCACAGATGTTGCATGTCGAACCTTGTTCAACATTGTAATTGCTTTGCCTGGTGCAGGCTATGGTTGATAAGACCAGTCTTAGATAAGTATACCCTATCACAGATCTCACAATTAAATTTTTCCTCATTTTTTTAATTGATTTCACCCCAAGCAAGACAGTAAAAGCTCTAAGACACGAGGGGTTACTGGGTGTGGAAGAATTAGGAACAAAAATTAATAATGAGCGTAAAAAAAAAAAGAAAGAATAATCAGGAAGACAGTGGATAGCAATTGATGTTGCATTTAAATTTTTGCAGATTAAAGTTGTCTGGAAAGTATAGAGCCGGAAGGGAGTTCCACTAGCGAGAAGTGCGAGAAAAGAAACTGTTAGCATAGAAGTTACGGTTACAAACTCTAGCTCAAATGTAAACTGATGAGATCTCGACGCCAGTTGAGTACTACGCTTAAATTAAAAAAGTTTATATACCAGAGCGAAGAGCTCATACGAACAACTACCATGGAAGTATTTGTAGAAAAGAAACAGGGAGGCAACCTTACGGCGGTTGGAAAGTGACTGAAGCCGAGCAGCCAGATCAGGACTGATAATATTGCTGATTCTTCTTTGCATTTTATCAAGGAGCTCAAGTTAAATATCAGGGGCACCGAACCATATGAGGCAGCAATATTCTAAGCATGGACGAATGGTAGACATAGATATATATGATAGATTTTGGAGAGATTCCAACACTTTCTTTTTTGCTTGCAGTACGTTTCATCTTGGAATGGTAGATTCATCTTGGAATGATAGATTTGTCAGTTTCAAGATTCTTTACATCGTTAAAAACAGAAAATAGTTAAAAGTTTTTGTTAAAAATACAATACCATTAGCAACGGTGTTAAAATTTCTTTCACCTTCAAATTTGAAGATTTTAGCCCGTGCGAACAAAGACAGATAATTTGTGTTTTTCTTTTTCTTTTTGTTGTGTCGGAAACCTACCACCCCTCTTGAAGATGAACTTGTCTGCGAACAAAGACTTTAAATAGTGGCATGTCGAAGACAGAAGACAGAAGTTCTTAGCTGAGCTAGTTATTGACTACTCAGGCGATTTCTGTACCTTTTTACCAACCTATTAAAACCCTTTTTATTGTTACGTGTTATTTGGCGTTTGTCTCTACTAACCCCAAATCAACATCATAAGACTTTTTAACACTCATTTTCTGGATGTTTCCAATTCTCACTTCATTATTACTACAACTGTCTACAGCAGGGGTCGGCAACCTTTCGCTATGTGCCGACTTAGGGTTTTAAAATCATTCAGTGTGCCAACAGAATACGTATTTTTATACAAGTCAAAGTCAATATACTTGTTCTATAAAATATTTCATATAGTAATATATATATATATATATATATATATATATTTTTAGTATATATTAAAATTGAAACAGCTAAATATCTTCTTTGCGTTGTAGTAGTTATTGGTTCGGACTTCGTGACGTCATTTGCGGCTGTGTGTCATTGGAAATTGCTTGGCGTGCCATGCGGGTCGGAGGTTGCCGACCCCAGGTCAACAGCAGACGGAGGTTTAACATAGAAATAGGAAGGCGCATATCATTTATTTATTCTAGGATTACACAAAAGAGACCACAAAAAATTTACAAGTGAGTAGTTTTTAGCAAATTTACGCTTATACTGTAAATTACTTTCACGAACCAGCCCCCAAATATAGTCTCCCATCATGTTTTCGTTATACCAGGGGTCAGCAACCTTTTGCTAACTATGTGCCGACTTACGGTTTTAAAATCATTCAGTGTACCAACAGCTCACGTATTTTTATACAAGTTAAGGACAATATACCTGTTCTACAATATATTTTATATAGTAATATATAGTATATATTTTAGTATAGTATTCATACTATAATAGTATATATTAAAATTGAAACAGCTAAATATCTTCTTGGCGTTGTAGTAGTTATTGGTTCGGACTTCGTAATGTCATTTGTAGCTGCGTGACATTGGAAATTGCTTGACGTGGCATGTGTGCTGTTGGTTGTCGACCCCCTGGTCTACAGCTTTTTACAAGAAAAATAACTGTTATATTAATTTAAATGTTGAGAATAAATGAACGGTTTTTAATATTATTGTATCAAAAGACTAACAGGCAGAATTTGTTCATAAAATATCGCCTCTGTTACTAAATTTGGTAGTAGTAAATGAAGATAAATATCATTGAAAGCTACATGTTTTATAAAAGACAAAGCACAAAAGAAACAAAAATAGAAATCGTGTAAGTCACAGTTAGTGTGCTGTTCATACGGATTTTCCACCCTTTTAGTTGATTGTGTTTAATTGTAGACGTTTCTGGGTGCGAGAAAATGAATGGTTTGAATGTCGGTTACGAAGAAGTAACACCAAATTGTTATCTTTTCCAGTGTTTGAAAGTCTCCTCCCATTCACTTATTTTTCCCTTTTCGGTTATTCTCCATCACGGCGCAAATAGCAAGAAATACTTTTCTTATGACTGAGCTATTGTTAATTGTGGCGGATGTGCGTATAGCGTAGCACTTATCAGCCCGGAAAGTGGAATCAGCGAGACGTGTTCAAATTCCAGCCTAGTCATCTGCGTTTAATTTCGCAGAAATGCCTTTGGGAACGACCTAAAATTAATTCATCTTTTCTTTCTCGCAACTCTCACGTCGCCAGCTATGGGTTAAATAGTGTTGTGTCGTAAATAGGAAAGGTTGACACACATATAGAAAATAAGTAGTTTTTTCCGGAGAATAATATGGTACACGGTTGAGAACCCAGATTAATGTAAACAGTTAATCGTTAACTCCACGGTATTTACCTGAGACGTCGCCACAAGGCGAGATTTGGCACAAGGCCGGTTTTTATGAGGGTGTCCCGAGCCCGTAGGTTCGGGCAAAATTGCCCGTAGACCCCGTATACACGGGGTCGAATAGCTGTCTACCTCCCCAGACGTGACTATATTCGGCATAGTCTCGTCTGAGTTCATCTCTGCCCAGAGGCAGAGACTCGACCATCAGAGTTAACTGTCATCGTTGACTCTTCTCTCTCAAAAAGAGAGAATGCTGTTTAAATAGACCAATTTGTGGTGGTACTCAGCTACTCCACAACAAATAGCAAAATAAAGTTAGATCTCTAGTTTTGGGTAGCAGCCAGTTTACAAATAGGTTATAAGGAATTACCTTATTTTCCAGTCATGACAGAGTTCAGAAGGTGACAAAATATTTCCCAACCTACAATCACTTTCCCCAAAAGTGAAACGTTCCTAGCTTCTAGCTACTCTTGTGCTAATGTCATGGCAAATGTCCAGACGGACTTCATTTCTTAGTTTCAACAGTCCAGACCTTTATAGATAGCACCCGCCATGCCACGTATACGGGGTTGCCTCACCCTTACTTCTTCGTATTCCATTGGTAAAGAAAAAGTTCCATTCAGCTTCTTCAGAATTCTTACTTTGTGGAATTGATTCTCGACAGGTTTCTACCTCTATCACTACAATTTCAAATCTAGAGTAAACATGTTATTTATCTACATATCCTCATAATATGCACCACTTGCGTCTTTTTACGCTTTGACATCATCATTTAGAAAGTATGTATTGGGTGAACAAGTATATAAAATAATCGGGTGTTATCTCCTTTGTTTTATGATTACCTCCCTTTCGAGATCTCTTTCGTTTGTAGAGGACTATAAATAGTAACCACGCTAGTATCAATTATTCTAAGAGGAATAAAACTTCCTTAAGCCTACTCTTGCTATCTTTTGTTATTGCAAAGGTCAAAACCCCTGGCAAGAAACCAACAAAATGTTCAGTCCAAACAAAACATTGATAAAATTTCAAGTCCTTTGCCTTTGTATACTAGATTTTTTTAGTTTATGGTTTGTTTCAATTCTTTCAGAAGAAAAAGTTTGTTTTTTTTTTTATTTTATTTTGGGTCTGGACACAGATCAAAAGAAAACACAAAGAGAAAAATATAGAAAGATTGGGTTAATTAAAAGAAAACAAACGTCGCTTAAGAAAAAGGGAGAGAGAGAAAATGACGGTAGTTGATTTTGCTCCCCGACCCTACGTTCTTTTACCCCCACTTTTGGAAATGCTTGCCTTCTGAAGCTTGAAATATCTTCGTAATTGAACGATTTCAAAGACTTATAAACATTTTCCGTACATGTATAGAGTTGGGTTCTTTCAGGAATGTCAGTTAAGAAATAATCAATTAAAAGACTCTGAAAGATCCATAATGTACTGAAGGGACATGGTATTTGATTGAAAAATAGTAACGGTTCAAATTAACAAAGATACAATCTAAATATCAAAATTCTAATAATATTTAAACATTTATTTTTTTATACTTGCTCACGTTCGCAATGCTCCAAAAGACAAAAAAAAAAAATAAAGCTTTATTCACGTTAAAGGAGTAGTAATAAAACATACGATAGTAATCTGTCTGTCTTGTAAGCTATAGCAGGCATTCGCTTATCTCGCGAGATAAAAGATAGCGCCCTGTTTGGTCAAGATTCAGTCCTTTGTAGGTGAGACTGGGGTGACCTCCCCAGGGCGCAGGCCTAGGCGATTGTATATGGAAGGTGTGCACTGCACAAGGTACATACCCACCAACTCCTCTTGGCTGTGTCGACAAGATCCAAATGAATACAGGATATTACATTTGGGGAAGGCTTGGCTGCAGGAGTTGCCAGAAAGTTGACAACCAACCACCTTCGGGGCTCCACTCCGAGTTTCGTGTTTGGATTTACTTCCATAGTCTTTTCCGTGTTTTGGAGATGACCGCGACGCAGCGGAGGTTTAAAATCAGGGTTTTCCTTCCCCTATATGGATTGTCTTCCTGGGCTGTCGAGCTCGATCTACACGAAGCAGCTGGTTAGGAGGCGCCAGTTTCACCCCTTCTCCCATTCTCCGGCTTTTGCCAGATGCTATTTGAGACGCATTCCACGGAAGCGTTTTATAGAGAATGGGAGTTTGACTTCATAATATTCGAGTACTTTAGGCTTAAATCCCAATTTATATTTTCATTTTTTTTTGTTTCTGCCATCTTATCTAAAATTAATAAACTTTTCGTTTGTTTATTTATATAATATTTCATAATTTGTCTTGCTTTCTCGTGTTTTTATTTACCTAATGTTTATATATTGGAAAACCGTTAAATGTTTGGGAGCTTCTAAAACACGTAATTTATATAAGGTTTATATACGCACATTATGTACATTCTAAAGGTTGTGATAGCCAGAAGTTGTGAGCGATATCCTGCCATATTGTTAACGTTACATTTCGTATTTCATTATCATCATCCCCTTGACTTTTGTAATCTTAGGGTGGATGCGAATGCAGAAGCCACACACTTTTCCACAACGGTCAATCAACGGCAGCTATCAGCAATTCTGGTACAGTTATACCTGTCCATTGTTTGACATTGTCCAACCGGTTTTTGCGTGGGTGCCCTCTTCTACATCCACCTTCAACAGTGCCTTGCATGATGGTCTTGCACAGGCTGTCATGTCTTGTAATGTGTCCAAACCACGCCATTTTCTCCGTTTGACAGTGGCAAGAGGTTCTTGGTGTCTCACAAAACTTTCAACCTTTTTCCACACAAACTCATTGAGAAAAAAGGCCCCAAACTCAATAAAAACAAAGTTTTATCATCAAAATGTTTGTTATTATTAAGAGGAAACACCAAAGTAATTTTTTTTAGTATTTTTTGATTTTTTTTTTTTTTTTTTTTTTTGCCTTTTCTGATGAAAAACACACTGATTTGAAAATTCTGGCAAAAAAAACAAATAATTGTCAGATTTTAATGAAACTTTCAGGACATATTCAGAAATGAATTAAATTATTTCAAAATTTTTACTTTTTTCAGTAAATCTTGGAAAACATATATTTTTTTACATGTTTCCACCCACTTGATTTAATGAAATTTCGAGAAATTCAATTTTTAGGCCGGGTATTTTATTTATTTATTATTTTTTTTTTTTTTGGAGAAAGTAAATCATCAATTTTTTTTTTTTTTTTTGTCAGACAGTTACCCTTTCACCGAAAATCTGCTCTTAATTGTAAAATAAAAAATGCAATAAAACTATCACATTTTTTAATTAGAAAAGCTTTCAATTGCTTTGATAAATAAGAAAATGTTTGCTTTTAAGAAAATTTCTGAAATCGGCCAAAAAGTTGAGATTCCTATCTATATAATTTCTTTTTGAAATAAACCAGGATATTTTACTTACTAGAAATAGTAAATTTAATCTTTTAGCTTTCAATTAAAGCTAAAATTAAATCTTCAAGAATGCTTTTTCATTTTGAAAAATTCATTTTAAACCATAGGTATCAAAAATTCAGTGGAGGTACCTAAATAAAAATGTCTTAATTTAGGAAAAGCTTGTTCTTCCTGTCAGAGACATTAAATTTCTACTCTACGGTTGTCAATACTCTGTCACAGGGAACACACCGAGAAGAAAAACGAATAAAAAAGAAAAAAATAAATATCTGTTTTTGATTAAAAGAAGTGACCTACTTTTGACATGGTTTCGCGTGTGACAGCAACGCACAAATTTGTGACGTTAGCGACATTCCCGAAAGGATCCAACTCTACACATATACGGAAAATGTTAAGTCTTTGTAATCGTTCAATTACGAAGATATTTCAGGCATCAGAATGCAAGCAAATAAACACATAT
The DNA here is from genome assembly GCA_903632075.3 of Acanthosepion pharaonis. Lineage (NCBI taxonomy): Eukaryota > Metazoa > Mollusca > Cephalopoda > Sepiida > Sepiidae > Acanthosepion > Acanthosepion pharaonis. The sequence goes on along the minus strand of CAHIKZ030005000.1, from coordinate 712,378 downwards.
TTGAAGCATTTCCAAAAGTGGGGGTAAAAGAACGTAGGGTCTTGGAGCAAAATCACTTACCGTCATTTCTCTTTCTCTTTTCTTAAGCGACGTTTGTTTTCTTTTAATTAACCCAATCTTCCTATATTTTTTCTCTGTATTTTCTTTTGATCTGTGTCCAGATCCAAAATAAAAAAACAAAAAACTCTGTTTTCCGAAAGAATTGCAGTAAAACCTTCATGCCGAAAAATCTATCATTCTTATATTTAACAAAGGCGTGTAAATACTTATTTTTTGGTTACTGGTTAGCGAAAGATGTGACAAATTTCTAGAGCCCATTGCTAAAATCTTTTGTTAATGTATTCATATATTTTCTGGCGATATACTGTGATTAATAAAATAATGGTAAAGTTTAACCCTCTTAGTTATAAGATATGGTTTTAATATGATTTCTAAACACCTAGTTGATCATGTGACAGGTATCAATGCTGTGTATTAAAATACGGTGTTACATAATTTCGGACGCGTTCAGGTGCTCTCGATTTATGTAACTTGCGGTCGCATTTGAGCGCTTCTGGCCATAGAAGGTTAAATGTATTTATTTTACTAAAGTAGAGAATGTCTACTACTCTCTGTTGCGGTCATAAATACCGTTATTCCCTATGTATAATACGCATTTTTTTCTAAAAAAAAAAGAAGAAAATTCAGGGGGACGTATTATGCACAGCTACAAAAAAATCTTTAAAAAATTGCAGTAAAATAAAAGAAGAATTATCATAAAACTAAATTAGAATAATATTATTCTATGTTTAAAACCATTTTTTAAAAATAAGAGTAGGAAATGCTGGCCGTAATGAAATTGGAGAAGTACAATTTATAGGGTTTGATTACAAAGGGGTGCGTATTATGTGTGAGTAGAAGCATTTTCCCACACTTTCAGCATAATTTTAGGTATGCGTATTATCGATGAAGGCGTATTATACATGGGGAATTAAGGTAATCCTAGATATGCCTAACACGCTGGCGGAACTCGCTGATGAGTATTGGGGTGTTCATCTCTTTCTGTGTAAAATGAGTCCTATGTTGGATCTGAAGAGACGTCTGCAGCCACGACACGATAGTTTAGGAGGGTTCGGGGGATAGGGAGCTCTGGCTTTTCTTTGAGATCTTTTCGTTTCTTTTATTTGTCTTCTGGTGTTTTCCAAAGATGCTGTTTTTCTCGGACTGCTTTTATCCAATTGGATCTAACATACCTGACGTTATAAGATAATAAAATCATAAGACAAAGATTATCCTCTTTTCACTACCCTTAATCATGTTCTTCTCTTAAATCTCGAAATTTAGCACAATTTATTCGCATATTGATAATCACGTTACGAACAACCAATATACAATTAACACTAAGATAAATATTGATAAATATTGATATTATTATTATATTTTAATTATAATCTCTTATAATAAAAACATTTAAAATCGCTAAACAAAAGCCTTCATGTTTCAATACTATGAACGTACTTCCTCAGGCGATGGTTATAAAATGATTTTTTAAGGGATCGTTAAAGAGGAGGGGTGCATAAGGTCAGAAATTATGGGTATGTCTGGATTAACCAATTAAATGTCAGATCTACGCTAAATAGAAAAATAATGTGAGAGGGTGGATGTGGGTGAGTTATTTTTCTTCATGTCGCGATAAACCAACAAATAGACATGGCAACATTGACGATTGTCATATCTTCCACAATCATCAATTTTACCTACCCTCACCTGAAAAAGTACAATCATAGTATATATATATATATATATATATATATATATATATTGAACAATGAAAAATATTAAAAAATTAAAATCTTCAGACACGCTGGGTTGTAGATTCTTTCGTTTTTACTATTATCATTTCATTTAGATTCCTCGACTAGTTTCGGCCAACATGGCCATCATCAGAAGAAATATTTCTGCTTGCTGGTAGCAGTGAACTACAGAAATGAATATATATATATATATATATATATATATATATATATATATATATATATATATATATATATATATATATATGTAGATCATAAAATGTATTGTTGGTAATTTTACTATAAAAATGCATTTTTATAATCTTTTAGTTTTGAATTGTCATTTTGCTATAATATGTATTTTTGGTCATTTTATTATAAAAATGTACTGCTGATTTTTGTTTGGGGATTCAATATTTGCCCATAGCTGGGACCCTAACAGGTGCTACCACCCAGGGTTAGTTGAGACATGGGAACAACAGCAATTATGAGGTGGTTCCACACCACTCAAAACCTTCAATTTATTGATCACAGTCCTTGCTGCCGGATGAAGTTTATCGTCATACCCAGGACGAGGGGATTTAGGAATTGAAGATCATATTATTTCTTTCTTTTTTTTTCCTTTAGTGTTTATCTGCTAAAATTTTTATTTTGCTTATATTTTTTTCTTCAAAGAAATGCAATCCGAGATGCTAATGACCGCAAAAACTACCAACATATTTTTTTGTTGGTGAAATTCGCACGTCAATAGTAATCGATACAAGATCGATATCTATCATAGATCAAAAATATATTATTAAAAAAATTCATTATAAGATAGACATTTTTTTCCTGTCATTAAGGAAAACGGATTGTACATTTGGTAGTTCCATTGATAAATCCTTGAGCACGGGAAAAAATATGCACTTTTCTCTGTGTATAGTGGGGAGGGAGAGGATACATTTAATATATCTAAAATAACATGTATATCGGGCGAAGTCTTTGTAGAAACAAAAACATTTTAATTATTAACCGTAGTTGTCCCTTCTACATACACGTATACACATGTATGAAGGGAAACTTAAACTAGTAGAAAATAGCAAGCGTAGGGCATTAAGTGTAAGTTTTAAATTCTCAGCAGTCATACCGGTTTGCTAGACATTTCAGTTAATTACCATCCTCTGAATAGTTTATATATGTGTGTAGTTGAGTGTTTACAGCGTTGGTTTTCCGACCATCAAACCTGGGTCCGATTTTCACCATGGTCGATTTGTCATGTGATTTCTTGATGCTGTCATCCTTGTGAGCTGATTTCATTCTACGGGTTGATCCAAGCCTTGTAAGTGAAACTGTGTAGACGGAATTGTTTTGAAGCCGTTGCTGATGGGGCTAGCAACGTTTAGCCTGCGGGGAAAGTTGTTACAGGATGGGAAAATAATTCATCACCCACAAAGCCGGGTAAAAGATTTTGAAATCGAGGCTAGAAAATAAGAAATGGGCAGCAATTCTCCATTTTTGTTCTGATCTGGATCTTGTAAAGATAAAGCATGACGAGAGTCAGGTGCTTTCTGGAGTGGTACATGGAACCGACCCTTTTTCCAGCATCTTTAGTGACGTATATACCATTTTCACTTGAGATCTGGAGTGAGCTTGTGCTTCTTATATTTGTAGACAAACGTTCGAAAAAAGTGATAATTACGACAGGAAAATATTCTCTCGAACTCGTAAACTGATAGCTAACGATGGCTAATCCCATTGGACAAATAAACAGACTCCTTCAAATATCTCATTGGACAAATAAACAGACTTCTTCAAAATTCTCATTGGACAAATAAACAGACTTCTTCAAATATCTCATTGGACAAATAAACAGACTCCTTCAAATATCTCATTGGACAAATAAACAGACTTCTTCAAATATCTCATTGGACAAATAAACAGACTCCTTCAAATATCTCATTGGACAAATAAACAGACTTCTTCAAATATCTCATTGGACAAATAAACTCAAATGGACAAATAAACAGACTTCTTCAAATATCTCATTGGACAAATAAACAGACTCCTTCAAATATCTCATTGGACAAATAAACAGACTCCTTCAAATATCTCATTGGACAAATAAACAGACTTCTTCAAGAATCTCATTGGACGAATAAACACCCCTCTTTGTACACAGTAAATGAAATACCAGAGGAAGATCAGATTTCGTCAAGGACGGGTTAAATGTCAAAACGTTCCAGTTTTGAACTTAGTTTCTACCGAAATGAAAACTTAGATACTGTAATAGAAAAGAAAAAATAATTAGACTTTTATAAAATCTCGTTAGCGCTTTTTTATTATTTTAGGGTTTGTTGCTTTCTGTCACACTAGAAACAGAAAAGTAAATATTGTTGACCTGCACACATAAAATGGGCTCTACTATGTTTGTGTGTTAGCTGTAGGTAGTTAACTGCTGCTAGTAATATCAATATTACTGCTGCTGCTCTGTTTCATTACTATGCTGTTTAAAAACTATATGAAAAATAGAAAATTTGAAGGGTTGTAATAAATTTCGTTCGAGGTGTGCATTTTAAAATCTTTTTGTTGGTTATATGCGAGTGTGTATACTCACACACATCTCTATAGCTGGCCACTCGTATTCGAGGATACCTGTCTACGAGGGCGGCTAGCCAATTCCTATTGCAGACGCTTGCTCAGACACATTTGTGTTCAACACACATAGTGTTCGCCTGTGGTTTATTCTGCAACTATGCTGAGCAGACCTTAGTTGGGCGAGAACGTGTTATCTAGCGTGATCAGTAATCTGATCAAGACCAGCACGCTCAGACCCTCAGTCACAATGACTTGTGACTTCATGCTAGCACGGCTCTCGACGGCCCGCAGGGGTACCGTCAACTCAATTTCACTCAATTGGATCAACCTGTGGAATGGTTTTTAAGTATTTTCCAAAGGTATCGCACACTGGGATCGTACCACCAGACCGATAACATCGGGAAGATTTCCTTCCCGAGAAATCGACCAACTCGCACATATACAAGTTATATATAATGTGTGTGTGTGTGCATTTGCATTCCAAGAATTCTTTTTCAGGCACGATTCACGCCGAATTTTTGCCATATTTTATTTAACCGTCTTTTTTTTCTTCTTCTTCTTTTCCCTTGAGGAGCAATTGTGCCGATTGCAAATGACTATATTTATATTTCTTGAGTAACACAGATTTACAAATCTCCGATACTGATCGCCTGGGGCAGTGTGGACATAAAAGATCCGTCGATTTCCCAAAATAGTCAGCGTAAAACAACCATTCCGAAGTATCACACCAAGTTTCTGTGGGGATTTTTCTCTCTTCGAACCAAAGTTAACTACAAGTTACGACAACTAATTTTTTTTTGTTTTGTTTTGTTTATTCACTTATTTTAAAAATGCCTTCTCTCCCAAATGTTAAATAACTTCATGAAACAATTTGTTAATGCTAATATTAGCCATTTGCTTGTAAGGAAAATTACTATCTATAAAATACTCTCATGCCATGCGTCTCAAATAACTCTAAGCCGGAGAAGTGCGAAGGCGAGCTACTGGCGCCTCATAACCAGCCGATTCGGATAGATGGAGTACGTCAGCTCGGGAAAGCAGTTCATCTAGGGAAAGGTATTTTTAGACATTGATCTGAGAAAGCGGTTGTATACAGCAGTTATATTAGATATTTCTGAATGGGTCTGGTGCCATGCGTGGCATCTATATAAAAGTTTCGATCTAACAAGTCTATTTATTTAGTTTTTAGTTTAATGTTTTGGTTTTGTAGCAACTTGCGGTGTTGGGCGAAACTATTCCTTGCCCAACCTATTATGCGTTCAATTTCTTTATTTCCTTATACTAAACTTGTTATAACCGATACATTTACCAGGGTATTTGAAATGTTTAGTATTTACTAATTCCACATCCTGAATGTTTATTACAGATTCAGGGTAAGTACCAATCCAATTCCACATCATGGTTTCTGCTTTGTTTATTTTCAGTTCTACTGGAATATGTAGTAGATGATGTTGAGATACATATGCCGATGAAAAGATGTCCCTCGCCGTAACCCGAGTTTCATGATCATGTGCTCTTCAGAACGAAAATGAAAGAGTGGGGGGGGGAGCAGCGTTATATAAAGTGTGATCGTAAATGACAGCCCTAAAGCATCATGGGAAAAATAATTTAATTTTAAAAAATTACCGTGATGCTTTAGGGTTGCGATTTACAATTTTCTTTTTTCCTTGAATTAAAACTAAAGAGTAAATCTATTCATTAAAATCGCCATTGGCTTCAATCACAGCGTCAAGATGACTTCGGAATCTCCTTGTTTAAGTTGATAAATTCTGTCATAATCCTTGCCTTCAGTTCATCTTTGGTGTTACAATAGGGCTTGTAGTCTGGGGGTTAGGTGGTGAGATGTAAGGAATGATATGGTCGTAGAAATTGACTGACAGCCTTGACTGGGTTCTCCTGCTTGAGTAGTATGGTGCAGTTGTCAGACCTCCTCAAGGCACTTGACGTAGGCTTCCGTGTTGAGTCTGGGGACCTTTGAGAAGATGAATGGAGACATAAGTTCGTCGTCACAAGTGATCACGCTTCGTAATCACCATTAGATTCATCCAACTCTTTCCAAATCCTCTGCACTGTTCTCAGATTGACACCCAAACATTCTGATACGTTCATATTGGCGCTTCCGGCGCGAATGACAAGCAGTACAGCATACTGTTTCCAAATTTCTGGCGGAGTGAATTGCGTCATTAGGCTCTTTTTCTTACAGACTGTGCCCAACTGAGTCTACTATACTGTGCTGTCGACAAATTACCCATTGCTCCCTGTATATTATTCAAGATCATTCTTGTCACAAGTATAAATACCTATGTCATCAACGCAGTTTTACTCATCTTATGTACATTGGGCTCGGCAGGGGAATGCACAGTATACAGGATACAGTATGGAAAGCTTAAATCATCAGTGCCCATCTCTTCATATCTGTGCGTGTGCTGGATATGGGTTGAGGAAAGATCTTTGGTCTTACTTCCGCTGCATCAGTGTGTGAGCAGAAATCAGAACTGGTGATAGCATAAACAGGAAATGCTTCCGGTGGCCAAAATAAACAGGGAGCACAGCTGTCCCGAGCGGAAAGAAATGCGCGCATGTGTGGGCGCGTGTCAGAAGAAGGTGTAGCCACATGAAGTGGAATAGGAGTATATTAGTTAACCGGTCTGATTCTTAGTCTGGAGGGAGAGGCCGACCAGAGGTTTACCGAAGATTTGTCTCCGTCAATTCCTGTTTGCAAAATCCTTGATTCTCCCCGACTCTACGCATTCTCCGCAAGTCGAACAATAATGATATTTATATATTTTTATATATAAGTGTCCGTCGCATTATTTGAGCCAAGCAGCAATATACTACACTTGTATATACGCAGAGCATTGTCTATAAAAAGATTAAATAGATCGGGGCGGTTATTTCCTCCTTGTTGTACTCCTGATGAGGATTAGAATGTTTCGGTATTGAGGACTTCGTCAGACATGTATGGATAGAGTTTTTTCTATCAGATTTAAATGTTCAGTCGATTTAGAACTTGGAGGAAATCTCTATTGATGTAGTCGCATCTAGTTTGATGAAATATCTAGTTTATTGCTCCTAGTTCTTCTGCCATAAATATATATATGTATGGAGATTGAGCACTTTCCACTAAATACCACACACACACACACACACATATACATACATACACATATATATATATATATATATACATATAAATATAGATAACTAGACTCGTTTCGAAAAACCCTCGAATTTTTGATTTGCTAATCAAATCAATCTCGAGGGAAAACTTTCCTGACGATCCGTTTAGGTGAAACCTAGGTAGGTTTGTCTGGCTCACTAGGTGTATATATATATATATATATATATATATATATATATATATATATATATATATATATATGATCTCAAACTTAAAAAACGAAGATTAAGATTTCAGTGTTCAGAACATTAATGTAAAACAGGGATCAATACAAAAAGTAGAGAAGTAAATATTTATTATACAATGTTACATTAGAACATGTACATACCCACTACAAAACTGTACATCTTGCTTCAACGTTAAAAAATTATTTTTTATATAATATATATGATTTTCTAAAATCATTTCACCAGAAGCAAGGTGATAATGCACTAGGACGCAAGGTGTTACTAGGAATGAAAAAGAATACGACTTTAGGGAGAGGTAAGGACGATAAAAAAACAGCTTTCAGGAATACAGAAGAATAAATTGACGTTGCATTTAAATTTTTGAAGAGTGTATTTTTCAGCATGCCCACGTCGCTACCGAATGTGACACAAGGTCATTTTAAAATGTAGGTTTAACCTTTTGGGGATGCCTCAGCTGGCGTGGTGGTGGGGGGCTTGGGTGGTTGTGCTTAGAATTATTTGAACTTCTGAAAGGGTCTTTTTGAAGATTGTACGTGGTGAGAAATCGAGAGCGAGTTCCACAGGCGAGATGTGCAAGAATAAAACATACAGTTGCATCTAGCTGGTTTAGTTGCAAAACGGTGAGACCTAATTGCCAATCTAGTAGTACGTTTAAATTTATCCAATCGAGGCGCCAAGGAGGAAAGTTCATCAGAACAATTGCCATGAAAATATTTATAGAAAAGACAGGGGGAAGCCACGTCACGGTGATTGGAAAGTGGCTGGAGTCGAGATGCTGAGTTAGGACTGATAACATTACAAACCGTTCTTTGGATTTTGTCAAGACTTTCGAGATATATAGTAGGAGAACCAGACACAATATGGCAGAAATATTCCATGCACGGACGACTAGTAAATTTATAAATGTGCAAGACGGATTCTGACAAGATACAGTGAACCAACCTTCCTAGAAACAGATGTATCAATTGATTCAATATAATCCACTTCGTGTCAGTGGGGCACAATGTGAGTTTATATATTTATCAGTTACCTGAACTTATCTCCCCTTATTAATGAGATATTCCTTCTTATGGTAACAGGAACGTTATGCTTCGTTAATAAGTGAACATGCTTCTTGTTATTATGAGAACTGAATATCAGATTAAGTATGGGGATCAAGCTGCTTATATATAATGTCTGTTAGATTTCTTTAGATAGTTTAACTGATTTAAAAATAAGATAACCGAAAAAGGCATAGCACGTGGAATTAGCACCATGGGTTCGTTCGTAATCCCTACGTATATCACCTGAAGAAGGCCAGGACGTAGAACGACCGAAATATCGTGAATATGACAATAAAGATGACAACAGTCTGAATGGTGTAAATAGTTAAAAATAAGAATTCTTTCTTAGTTAATTCTATAGAAAAACAAAACAAAACACTACCCATGCAGAAAATGTAACTAAAGCATTTAAAAAATTACTTAAACATGGTCAGAAAAGAAAATGTGAACTCTACTGAGAATCAAAGTGTCTTTGGGAATCGTTTACAAAATCCGAGAGGAGAATTGGAAAAGAGATGAGATTGTACGACGTTGGAGTTTGAGAGAATATCAGTTATGTGTCATGAGTGATACATGCTTAAGTGATCATGTATCTTGACTGACGAAGCAGATTTTATTTTCCCGTAGTAGGTTGCCATCTCTTTCTGCGGTAGACCAGTTACCATCCAAGGCTATAGAACTCGGTCTGTCCTTCTATTTCTCCATAACTGGGTGGAGGAGAAAAAGATTCATACTTTTCCCAAGGGTATTAACACGTAAGAGAATATAATGGCTTCGACTAGAATTCGAACTCCGATTCCTCAATCTGAATCGCTATCCATTACTCCACCGTGTCTCCTTGAGAGAATATAGAAAACGTTATTGATTATTTAAGTAAGTTTTTTTTTCTTTTTCTTTATTTCCTTTATTTTCTTTTTGTAGAAGTTCGAGAACAACCAATGGCGTTAAACCTCTTCGGTTCAGGGAGGTGTAGTAGGTTGGTAAATAGGAGTGTACCTATTTGCATATGTTCAGGAGAAGAGATATAAAAGATAGAGTAAACTAAAAGACAGGCAAGAAATTGACTACTGATCACATGTCGTAAACCAACAAAACACAACACTTTTTTCCACGTGATTTTCAGGCAGAAAAAAAAGCTACATTGTGCAAACCTACTGATAAAGGATTAATTAGCGTACACTGAAGTGCGTCTACTATTTTTATTTTCATTTTATTTTATTTTATTTTTATTTTATTTTAATTTTATTTTATTTTTATTTTTATTTTATTTATTTTTATTTAATTTTATTTTTATTTTATTTTTAATTTATCTTTGTTTTATTTTTATTTTAATTTTTGTTTTAATTTTATTTTTATTTTAATTTTATTCTATTTTTTTTATTTAATTTATTTTAATTATTTTATTTTTATTTTTTCATTTTTATTTTATTTTTTCTTTATTTATTTTATTTTTAGTTAGGGTCAGAACAAGCAGTGTCATTTCATGGGTGGAGGTGCATTTTAAAATATTACTAAAAAGAAAAAGTTATGAAATCCACATAGATGTAAGCTATCATTTGATCATTGAGAGAGAGAATCGTCAGTTTCTCACTATGCTATAGTTTCGGGGATTCAAGATACAAAAATTTCTATTTGTACAAGCATAACTTAGCAGCAGTGCTCATGACGCACCACCTTCCCTTCAAATCTCTCATCCGGTTAAGCAACAGAACCATCAAATAGAGCGATATGAAGGAAATATTGATAAATTAAATAGAAGAGAAACAAAATAAGCAGCTAAAACCAAATGAAAAAGAGAGTAGAATCTCGCATATTCGGAAGGCCTTAGTCCGGTTGTCAGGGATTCTACTGTAAAACCTAAGTGCCAAGTAGGCTTTTCACTTGTTGCAGGGTTCAACACTTTTGATATGAGGTGTGGACGATTTTTTAGTAAACGTTTAGTGCTCCGGGTTTGGTTTATTTTTTTTTATTTTTTTTACGGCATATCAACCTCAGTGGGTTATTTAATGCCGACAAGACTTTTATTAATGCTGGTAGTATTTTTTTCCAAAATTGTATTGCTGGTAACATTTTCTTTCCACAAATGTATTGCTGGTAATATATTTTCCCAAAATGTATTGCTGGTAATAATTTCTTTCTTCAAAAAATGTATTGCTGGTAACATTTTCTTTCCACAAATGTATTGCTGGTAATATATTTTCCCAAAATGTATTGCTGGTAATAATTTCTTTCTTCAAAAAATGTATTGCTGGTAATATATTTTCCCAAAATGTATTGCTGGTAATAATTTCTTTCTTCAAAAAATGTATTGCTGGTAATAATTTCTTTCTTCAAAAAATGTATTGCTGGTAATAATTTCTTTCTTCAAAAAATGTATTGCTGGTATTAAAACCTATTTTTATACTTTCATAGTGTTTTGACCCCCTTTCATGGGGGTCATAGCTGGGACCCTGACAGGTACTAACATCCCGGGTCAGGGGTAGTTTCAATTAAGAGGTGGTTCCACGCTCTATCAAAACCTCCTGCTGTTGGATATAGTTTATCGTCTTACCCAGGACACGGATGTAGTTTATCGTCTTATCCAGAACGATTTACGGCTCTTGATACATTTGTTCCGCAAAATTCATGGAATTTAAACAAATATTAACAGATATATTCATAGGACATATTAATAAAAGGAAAAATGAGAAAATAAAATAGATGTGAAAATTACAGGATCTGTTACTCGAATACTTACATGCCGACAGAATGAGAACAGGGCGTCTTTTCACTTTCAACGTCACCAAGGACAGAGGAAGATTCTTTCAAATCTCGCACCGCCTGTAATTATCGTCAGGGGACGGTAATCCAACACACTAGATTGACAGACATCAATAAGCCTAAACTATTCTTTTATAACTGTTTTTTTTTAATTTAAAATAATGAAAATAAAGCTTTATCTATTTCATATAGGACATAAATGAATGGAATCGTCCGTTTATTTAAATAAACGGAGTTGAGCAAAGTTAGCATTAGGTCTTAGCCGCGCGCTAAGCTGTTAGTGCTTGTCGAACTCTCTGCTTCCGAGCGGAGAGGAGCCTAGACGAGCCTATGCCGAAGGGCAGAGTCTCGTCCGGGCAGGTAAACAAACCAGAACCCGTTATTAAGGGGTCTACGGGGAATTTTTGTCCGGGCCTACGGGCTCGGAAAAACCCACGTTAAACTGGCCTTTTGCCACATTCCGCTCTGTGGGGAGCTTGGGTAAATACCGAGTTAGCATTAGGCCAGTTGCCTTCGTGTAGTAAACCTTCTATTTCATTACTTAACTACGAGTTTGTCTTCCTTATTTATTTCCCTTTGTCATCTTGAAAACAGTAGATACAACAATCTACATGGCGAAATCCAAGCAATCCGATTGTAAAAATGGACGTCTTCTTTTTCTCGTGATTGTAAAGATCAATTGAAACATAATAATGATTTTTTTCCTGTCTCTTTGTCACTTGTGTCAAGTTAAAGCAAGCAGATATACCGAGTGTTTTCTGCTCTGGTCCTAAAGTCCGACCTGCAGGTAATAAAGTAGGCAACATATCCACTAGGCCAGATTTCTGGTAAGAAACAATTTGTAAACATTAGGTTAGGTAGAATGTATAAAAATCGTACAATAACTTTACGCCTAAGAGGAACTCTTTGATCAGGAAGCAGAGCAAAGATAGAATCTGATTTTAGGCAGAAGTGCAGATCGATATATAATTTATTTTCTTTTGCTTTTTTGACAAACACAGTTTAACACACTTATTCTTCATTTACAATTTATTCATTGTTTGTAAGCATTATATATAAAATATGCTCTTCAGATATTGTTATAAAGAGGATTTGGCTTACGGACACATCACGTTGAAACACCGATTCCCGTACGATCACCGAAGTTAAGCAACGACGAGCCTAGTCAGTATCTAGATGGGCAACCGTTTGGGAATACCAGGTGCTGTAAGCTTGGATGTGCGGGTGGTGTAATGGATAATGGCTCGGAATTGTTAATCAGAGAGTCGAGTTCCTGTACGATCACCGAAGTTAAGCAACGTCGAGCCTGGTCAGTAGCTAGATGGGTAACCGTTTGGGAATACCAGGTGCTGTAAGCTTAGATGTGCGGGTGGTGTAATGGATAATGGCTCGGAATTGTTAATCGGAGAGTCGAGTTCCCGTACGATCACCGAAGTTAAGCTACGTCGAGCCTGGTCAGTACCTAGATGGGTAACCATTTGGGAATACCAGGTGCTGTAAGCTTGGATGTGCGGGTGATATATTGGAGTATATATATACTGGAGTATATCACCCGCAATTGTTAATCGGAGAGACGAGTTTCAATTCCAGTTAGGTTTGTTATATATATTTGTCCGCAAATACCCTTGGTAAAGTTATGAATCTGTCTCTTCTCCTCCATCTATGGGTTAATTAGTAAGTCTTGTATCACTAAATCATTAGATAGCCGTTCGAGTTATGACTGAATAGTTTGCCGTTTCTTTCTACAATTAAATCATCGTTATCTAAAACAAATCCTTAAAAAAAGTCTGGCTTTAAATAACCTGAAAAGGGTTGATAAGCCGTAAAAAACGAATCCATCAATATCGAGGATACGTGTAATTTCTATCAACGTTCTCGACGGAAACTTCTCCCAGCTACTAAAACTTGTATCTTAAAAAATGATTAATCTCCAGAACATTTTTCGACTTTAAATAACCCACAGAGGGTTGATATTCCGTAAAAAATTAAACTTTAAGGAAAATATATGTAACAGGTATTTACATTCAAACAAATATCCTCATCTTTTTGCTATTACAACGTTTCGATCGTTATGCTCTCCGGCCTTTTAGGTAACCTTAACCTTCAAGCAATGTATATAGAAGTTAATCCTTTATTTAATCTACAGAGATATACTGTTCTGGTTCCACAGTACACGTCTAGGGATATTTCGTGTTTTTTTTTATACTTTTTTTATACTGCTCAGTTATTATTCACCCTTTTCCCACCTAGTCTGGGACTATACTACTACCTGGTCCAGGGATCGAACTTACAGTTGATTTAATCCACTTGATTACAGTCCAACAGGACTGGACCAAAACTCTGGAGCCTTAGCCATGATGTTCTTTGAAAAGTGATGTTAATATTTTGATTGGAACTCTAATTTGAACAATTTGGTTGGTTTTTTTTTTGTTTTTTTTTGTTTGTTTGTTTTTTAGGAAGCTTAGTTTAGTTTGGCACGAGGTCACCAGTTTTCGGGTACTCAATGACGATCAAACTCACATACAACGAAACGCTCATAATTAGTTTCTCAAAGTTTCTTCGGGGTTTTATTTATTCTGTTCTGTTTCGGACCAGCAATTGTTTCTTGAGGCTTGGATTGGTGAATTGTCCAGAACAAGCATTGGTAAAACAGGATTTCACACACACACACGCACGCGCACGCGCACGCCCATATATGTATATATATTGAACAATAAAAAATATTAAAAAATTAAAATCTTCAGACACCCTGGGTTTTTATTATTATTTCATTTAGATTCCTCAACTAGTTTCGGCCAACATGGCCATCATCAGGAGAAAAATTTTCTGCTTGCTGGTAGCAGGGAACTACAGAAGTGAATGTCTTGATGGAGAAAATGAACTTTTGTCTGTAATTTTCATTTGTTTTTTTATTTTTTAACATGAATTTTGGTCAGTCCTTGTGTTGGTCAAACAGTCTCTTTTAAGTTGTTTTTTAAGATAAAAAGCTGGATGGATTCATGCTGCTCTGAATTCCCTTGGTCATTTTGACAGATTTATTGGTTCCTGGAAAGGGGATGTGTCTCTGTTAAGTGTGTGTGTGTTATTTGGTTCTTAGAGAGTGAGTGAGTATGATATGTGTAAGTGTGTATATTCGTGAGGCCTCAACACCTCCGTAAACATGTCTGTCTTATGCAGGCGAGAAATGTGGGTAGGTCCTGATTTGTTATATATACACACCCAAGATAGTATAAAACCAGAAATGTTCTTAGTCAATGGAAGTCTGAAAGAAAGAACATTAAAGGCAAGTATACTTTGCAATAACGTGCTCATATCGAAGATAGAGCATTAATCAGATTAATGCAAATAAAATTTGTCACTTAGCTGTTTGATATTATATTCAGCATTTCGACTCCAGAGTTTCGTAGACGAACCTTTTTTGTAATCGTTCTGTCAGCTCATCAGTAGGTATCTGACGAGTGGACTGAACGATTATGTTATCTTCAGTACCCCGACTCGCGGTGCCGAATCAATCAGCTAAGTGACAAATTTTATATTTAATATATATTTCTAAAGAATTAATGAATTTTATTTTTGCTCTGAGATATATATTATTTTAAACGTTAGAGTAATAAACATAAGTTCAGATGAAATTAAATAACAATCAAAATTAATAATAGTTTATCTAAAAGATAACATTCCGACTCTTGATAAAAAAAAAAAACACTAGAAGATATAAGAAAAGACAAAAGATTATAGAAGCCATTTACATCCAACGTAACTAGTCATGGATGTGCGGATAGCTCGAAATGAGAAATCGGAGATCCAAGTTCGAATTCCAGTCGAATTCGTTAAATTCACTTACACGCAAATATACTTGGATAAGGTATGAATACATTTATTCTGCCCCAGCTATGGTTTAAATACCAGGGCAGACTGGAATCTTTAGCCATGGTTGGTAATCGGTCTAAGAAAAGGACAACTGTATATGGGCCTGAAATTAAGTTACGGGCTTGTCCTTTGACAAGGCATAGCTCTCAGTTGATTTACAGTGAAGACATCGACAGTAGGATGTTGGGTGTGGTCAATGGCAGAATCTAACAGACCAGATTTGGTACTGAACTGCAAAGGTGTAATGCAAAAAGATCCGTCATATTGGACAATTTATGAGACCTAATTAATTCGATTTAGATAAAACAAAAAACAAAAAAAAAAACCCACAGGCACACAGAGTAGCACTTTTTGTTTTCTAACCCCTACCATGACACATGGGGGACGTCTCGACGGACGACCGAGTTAACAACCCATAGATATATAGCGATTTTCCAAGTGCAGCTTAGATGTGGCACAAGGCCGAAAGTAAGGGGCACCCAGTGAGGATCGAACTCAATACTCAGTCGTAGCTGTTCTAGCGAGACAAGCTTGCTAACCATTACACCGCCTCGAGGTGCGCAAATAAGGTGAAAGCGTAGCTTACATGTGGCACAAGGCCGAAATTATTGGGCACTTAGTGAGGATCGAACTCACTCATAAGTTTTTTAGCGAGACAAGCTTGCTGACCATTACATCATCTCGAGGTGCCCCAACCCATATAACTATTGATATCCCTCATTCTAGAATGTTTATAAAAATATTCCAAACTCGTATTTACACGTCGGTGCCACGTGACTTGCACACGCACACACACACACACACACACACACACACACAAGGTTCCACTTTCAAAAATTATATGATCTACTTTTTAAAACACTGTTTTCTCTCTTTCTCTCACTTATTTTTTCTTTCTCGCAATCTCTCTCTTATTTTCTCTTTCTCTCTCTCTCTTAATTTTTCTCTCTCCCTTAATTTCTCTTTTTCTCTCTCCCTTAATTTCTATTTTTCTCTCTCCCTTAATTTCTATTTTTCTCTCTCTCTCTCGCTCACACACATAATTTCTCTTTTTCTCTCTCTCTCTCTCTCACACACTCTTAATTTCTCTTTTTCTCTCTCTCTCACACACACTCTTAATTTCTCTTTCTTTCTCTCTCTCTCTCACACACACTCTTACTTCCTCTTTCTCTCTCTCTCTCTCTCACACTCTTACTTCCTCTTTTTCTCTCTCACACTCTTACTTTCTCTTTCTCTCTCCCTCACTTTCTCTCTCTCCCTCACTTACTTTCTCTCTCTCTCTCACTTTCCTCTCTCTCACCTTCTCTTTCTCTCACTCTTACTTTCTCTTTCTCTCTCTCGTTCTCGTTCTCTCCCTATCACATTTTCTCTCTCCTTATATCTTCCTTGCAGCCTCTCTCTCCTTATATCTTTCTCTCTCTCTTTCTTTCAATCACTGGTTCACGCACATACCCTGATGATGACTCATATGAGTCGAAAGTGCAAGCCTATATAACATGAATTTTAGCAAAATTATCCGCACATAACAACCATGTTTGTGTTACGAAAGGATACATTCGTACATTAGGGGAAAAGCATTAAATTTAATACCCACACGACCTATATTATAAGCGATCTGTTTCTCCATCAGTCGACACTGTCTCCGTGAGACTTTACCTACATGTATGTAATGTGTGTGTGTGTGTGTGTGTGTGTGTGTGTTACTACCTTGTGTACTTTTACCATTTCATGTACACACAAGCATAGGCATTGAGTCTCGATTTAACACATTGGAATAATGCGTTCCTTTCCCATTCAGTTTCTTTTTAAATAATGTTCCCAAAGAGCCAGTCAAGATAGAGTGTTTCAGAGTAAGAGATCAGAGATGCAGTTTATCGGGGGAATATATGCAGAAGGTATCGGTTAACCGTAGACTAGAACAGGTTAAGCTTGTTGTGATCTGGGAACCGTTCTCTTGAGAGTCGCTTCCACAAAGTAGCGATTTGCGACAATCTTTTCGGGGTTATTTGATGAAAAGTAATTCATCGCCCATAAGGACGCGGGGACACTTTTGGACTTTATCGAGATTGGAAAGTGAAGACTGGGTAGCTCCTTTCCATATATGGCAGTAGTACTCCATTTTCGGCTTCATCTGGATCTTGTAATGGTTGGTAGGAGGAGTCAGGTGATTACTGGAGCGGTACAGTAAGCAATGGATCGTATGTACAAATTCCATTCGAGGTCTGGATTGAGCTTAAGTCTCAAGGCACGGAGCCTCCCTGTTAATTGCGATAGGCGAAAATTCAGGACCCGCTCGGTGATTATTGGACATCACTATTTTGGTTTGGAGCCATTGAATGTGACCAGCCATTTTTTCCCCACAGCGAGGCTCTAAAATTATAGAATTGTGGAAAAGAGGAAAGATAAAAAAAAGTCAGGTTATTATAAGATTTCATAAGGGATTTTCGGAAATTATTCTGTAATAAATAGAATCATTTAAAAAAATTTTTTTTTAATTTTGTAGAAATATATTTAGGTTTTTCCTTGAATTAAAATATACATGTGCACACAATTTGAATGGAATTGAATTTGACATCTGTCAAATTATCATCTGTCAAGTTGAATTAAAATGTACATCAGCACACAATTTGAATGAAACTGAATTTGACATCTGTCAAATTGACATATGTCAACTTGAATTAAAATATACATGCGCACACAATTTGAATGAAATCGAATTTGACATCTGTCAAATTGACATCTGTCAAGTTAAATGAAATTGAATTTGACATCTGTTTCGCGAAGGCTAAAATTATAATCCGAATGGTGCGACTCTTTGGAATTTTTTTTCTGATTCTTCTATTTAAACTGTATATATTTTGTAATAAACATTTTTTAATGGACAAACAATTTATGTTTGAAATTTGGTCACCTTGCTGTCAGCGAAGTGACAGGTACCGAATTAATGGATGCGGTTTTGAACAATCGATGTTCCATGTCCAAATTTGACCAGCTAATTTAATTACATTTTTTATCATTTCACACCCAAGCAAGGCAATAAGGTTACAAAAATCCAATCGGTTACTGAATGTTAGAATATGAGAAAAAATGCTATTAAGGGGAGAGAACAGTAAATTGACATTATATTTAAATTTTGGAAGATCAAAGTTGACTGGGAAGCACGAAGCCGGAAGTGAGCTCCACAAATACGATAGAAGAAACTGTTATCATAGAACTTTCGGTTGTATCTAGCCAATTCAACTCTAAACTGATGAGACCTTCCCGCCAATTTAGTACTGCCCTTAAATTCACAAAGTCTAGGTAACATAAGTTCATCAGAATAATTACCGTGAAAATGCACGGGAAAGCTACGTTACGTCGCTGGGGAAAGTGACTGAAGCCGAGATGTCATGTCAGGACCAATAACATTGCAAATTCTTCTTTGGATTTTATTAAGAATCTCTAAATATATAGCAGAAGCACCAGACCATATGTAGCAGCAATATTGATATTAGTTACAAATTTGTTTTTATTTCCGTTTGCGATGGAAATCTGAGGAATATTATTTTATTAGAAACGGATACATTGGAATTAGAATTGGATACATATATCTAAAACCGTACATTATGGTCAACGCGCGCAAATAGAAGAGGAAGATGTGATTTTTATCTCTTTGCTCCAAGTTGTTAGCCAAAGAACTGGTTGACTGACTAAACCTCTTGCTATGAAGTCGTTGTGCCCACGAGAGCCACCTTGTCCCTCCAGCTGTCATGGCCTTGGCATAGCGTCGGAATATACTCCAGCGCTAGGTTGATCTAATGAAGGTCCCGGCGGGCGACGTCCCTCCAGCGGCTGCGTGGTCTGCTGCATGGTCATTTCCCGTCTACAGATGGTGGATCGAACGGGTAGATGAGTCTGATAGGGTAGTCATCAGGTCGTTGCAGGACATGATCGAGCCAGCGAACAGTGGGTTGAGCGATGGTGCGAAAGATAGTTGGCTAGCCGGAGCTCCGCGTTGGCTAGCCGGAGCTCCGCGTTGGTCACGAGACCGGGACCCGTGTACCACCCTCGATAGTCCTGGACCAGCACCTTACCGGTAGAACAAGATAATAAATAAGTAAAATAAAGCAGTTGATGTCAAATTTCCGGTTTCTCTTCACAGTCGGTACCGAGGAGAGGTGTTAGGTCCGAATTGGCCGGTGATAAACTGTCCCACGCGTAGTTCCAATGACGCCCTTTAGCATTCCAACCACACGTGGTGAGATGTAGATGAGCAGAGTGTTGGTAAAGAGAAGAGCTGAGCATTTTAGATTAACATAGCAGAAATTGTCCTGTCACCTACTTACCCAGACCGAGCAAGCGAAGCTCTGAATAAAACACTTATTCTATTGTGCAAATTAGTTGAAACAAAACGAATAATTCCGTTATTATTTATATTTATTTCGTATGTTCCCAATGAAACATGCCAGTACTTCGTATGTCCATCCCACGGAGTCATTCCTTACAGAGTGACCACAGATTCTAGATTGGATTTAAATCAAGAGAGTTTCCGGGTCAATCTATAGTACTCTGATTTGCTCACTAGTAAGACTTGCCAGTGTGTTCGTGCAGCATTACAATTTTCGTACGCTTCCTTGGTCGTAGGACAACTAATCGACAGTCGAGACAATAGTGTCTGGGCGTGATAAAAAATCTGACGCAATCACGGATGACGCAATATTATTTAAGACCAAACAAATTTCATCATACACCCAGAAAATAGATTCATATTACTGCACACTACTGCAAATGACGTAACCCGAGGAAAAAATAGAAATTGATTACGCCCTGTCACTGTCTAAAACTGGCCGTATGGTAAAAGAAATGTAACTAAAGCGGTTGATTCAATTAATTTTCAGAAGGGTGCATTTTATAATATTGCAAACAGAGTTCGAATTCTCATTTCTCAGTATAACATTTGCTTTCATCTATTGTTTCCTTGTGAATGAAGCTTTGTCAATTTTTGCTGCGTAAGACAAGATACGCAATTTAGGGTTGTCATTGGCCAATCAGTGGAAAGTTGGTTGAGGTTCCAGTTGTCTTTACAGAATTTTTTTTTTGCCTTAGAATCAGTTTCCTGGGTTTCTGGTTTTGTTTACTGTTATACCATAATACCTATTCTATTGTAATAGACTCTCCCACAGATGTAGTAGTAACAGTGGCCAGTTGGGCTCAGTGGTGTTGAGTGAGTCAGTCGATATCGGACATTGAAGTACCAACCATCACAACTAGATTGCTGCGTCATTAACTCTTATTTCAAGTTCCTAACGTTTTGTACGTCGAACCTAATTTAGGACGACTTATTGAAATACAAGCCTCCACTGTGAAAACTACTCTACAACATTTACAATTAACTTTTTCTCCTTCATTCTGCCATGTACTTTGTTATATCTGAAAGGGAAAAAAGTAACTGCAGTCAAGTATTCTGAAGAAGGTGTAAATACACACCGAAACATTCACAAACCTGTCCTTTGTACGGACAGCGACGTTTTTGGCTTATTTTAGCTTCCCGTTTTCAACCATTAATCAAACGCGAAGTCTGTTTACAAAGTAAAGGCATGTTTCGTTGCGCCCACGTAGCTATCGAATGTGACACAATGTCGAAGTTTAAAATGGGTTTAACGTCAATACCATGGAAAAATTACCCGAGCTACCTCGGCACTTCAAGTCTGTTTACAAAGTAAATTCATTGACGTAACCTCGATAAAGCATTGGTCTTATCACGTTAGAAGCATTACTGCCGAATAGGATGTTGACAAAAGGAGCCGGCCGTGTAGAAAAGAATTCTAGATAATGTTTGGCTGCGTCAGAAACTCTTTGTACAGGCCGCGATAGATAAATTGTCGTCTAAACTATGCAAAAATGAAAATAATACTGACATCACATTTTAAGATATATTTACCAAAATTATACAAAAAAGTATTGAAATACTAAACAGTAAATTTATTCAGTGAAATCACCATTGGCTTCAACCTCGACCTCCGGACGACTTCGAAATCTCCTGCAACTCCTCTGGACGGTCTCCTTGTTTAAGTTGAGGAAATCTGTCATAATCCTTGCCTTCAGTTCCTCTTTGGTGTTACAAGAAGTTGTGTTGGTCTCTCGCTCAACTGTGCCCCACACATAATAATCAAGGTGGGTTTGCAGTCTGGGGAGTCAGGTGGCCAGATGTAAGGTGTGATGTGGTCGCAGAATTTGTCTGACAGCCATGACTGAGTACCCCTGCTTGTGTGGCATTATGAAGTCCTGTTACCAGACATAGGGTCTTCCAGCAGCCACCCTCTTGACCCAGGGCAGCGCTACCTCCTCAAGACATTTGATGTAGACTTCCGTGTTTAGAGGCCCTCTCCAATAAATTCGGGTGTTCTTTTCTTATCAGAACAACCAGAGTTTTCCGAGCTGCCGAATCTTCGTAATCAATCTTATCAGAAAGTGAGGAAAAGAAAAGAAAAACCTTTATGTAGCTTCGTATTTTACATAGGCTTCCATATTTAATTACTTCTCTACATTAAAATGGCGTGACCAACCGAATATATCACTATGACTTGTTTATGCTTGACGGCCTAAATAAGCGAAGGGAACTTATTAGACTTATTAGTGAATTGTAACATGGTGATCTTTTTTTCATAGACGGTGCCCAACTGACCCTATTATACTGTGCAGTCGTCAAAATAAAAAAAAACAATCAACGCGTATGCGCGAAATTAAAAATATAAAATGGCGACAATTTACTCATCGCACAATGTAAATGGCAAAATTTACTTCACTTTAGCTTTTCGCGAATAGTTAACTTCCACCCAGCTTCCTTCCTTTCGAGTTAATGTGCCTGCATTCTTAAAAGCCTGATAAGAAAGCATCAGCTTGCACGTTTGTTACCATTCTCCAAACCTTGTTGAAAATAAACCAGAGAGCACTGTTTTTTGTTTGTTTGTTTGACAGCCACTGTCACCTCTCCTGGATATTGTTGCAACTGGATCTGTCAGCTATTAATTAACTGGTTCTGGGATTT
Source organism: Acanthosepion pharaonis (assembly GCA_903632075.3). NCBI lineage: Eukaryota > Metazoa > Mollusca > Cephalopoda > Sepiida > Sepiidae > Acanthosepion > Acanthosepion pharaonis. The sequence goes on along the minus strand of CAHIKZ030005000.1, from coordinate 689,963 downwards.
TTATCTTTCTCTCTGTTTTTATCTTTTTCTCTCTCTTTTGTATATTGCTATCTCTCTCTATTTTTAACTTTCTCTCTCTCTCTCTGTCTTTCTTTTTTATCTTTCTCTCCCTCTCTCTCTTTAGCTTTCTTTCTACTTTTCTCTTGTAAATTATTGTTAAACGGGGCCCCAGTTCATTTAAGAAATTTCCCTTCGCTTATTTAGGCCGTCAAGCATAAACAAGTCATAGTGATATATTCGGTTGGTCACGCCATTTTAATGTAGAGAAGTAATTAAATATGGAAGCCTATGTAAAATACGAAGCTACATAAAGGTTTTTCTTTTCTTTTCCTCACTTTCTGATAAGATTGATTTGTTATGGAATGCTTAAAACAAATCCGTACATTTCCTGTCAATAATTTGAGACCCATAATCACGAAGACAATCTAGAATTCTGTAAAGAATTTGGTCAGATTCATTTTTTCTTCAAATACAACGCACCGCAAAATATCATTCAAAACTGTTCATTTTAATTTCATTTCATTATTTATTTAACACTGTTCTATGGTAAAGTGTTGAACCGTGATCAAGAGTTGAATAATTTTAATAAAATCCTCGTCACGCGACAAGCCCCGTAACCCGTTAAGATCGTTGGGCGGGGTACTGCCATAGCAGCAATTGTGTGTCTAGGGCAAACTCAAACAAAAACATTGTTTTCAATATCGTTATGATGAGTCCCCCGATTGAATAGAATTAGAATTTTATTATAAACAATTGTCTTGTAAATGGAATTTTTAAAGCATTCTGAATGTATAAATAAGGAAAAAAAGTGTACAAGACAATAAAAATACTACCTGCCAAAAAAAAAAAGTGGATGTTTGTTTTATCGGCTGAAAAATGTAAGAAATCCGATCCCATATATAAAGGAACACACACACACACACACACACATTTTCCATCTTTTTAGAATATTCTAAATTTTGATTTAAAAAACCTTGTTTCTCTTTGTCGCAACAAGGGGTAGTAAATAACATAGATAATTTTTAGCGCGTTTTTTTGTATTTACACATATTAATTTGGAAAATCTTGCAAAAATAAAAATAATTGTCAAATGTTAATGAAACTTTCAGAAACTATTCACAGATGATCGAAATTATTATAAATATGTTTTTTTTTTTTATTAAAGTCATGGCAGAAATATTTTTTTTTATATTTATTAACATCCCCATAACTAATTTTATGAAAAACTCTAGAAATTCGAGACCATCGGTTTTAGTGATTACAATAGTTAAAAGCACAAGGCTTTGAAGAATGCAAATCGTATTTTTTTTTTTTTTTTTTTTTGTAACGTACCTGAAAATCAGCTGTGAATTGTAACATACAAAACTCAATAAAACAAATATATTATTTAGTATCAAATGCTTTTATTTGTTTTAATTTGTTTTTTATGAATATGGACAATATTTTCTGAAAGCAAAAAATTTTTTTCAATGAAAATTGAATTTTTAATACAATTATTTCTTATTTCTTTAATTTTAAAAGATTTTTAAAAAATTTTTAAATTGAATTTTAAAATTATTTTAACATTAGTTAAAAAAAAAACATCAACCTTTCAAAATGTCCGTGTGAGATTGTCATTGTCTAGCGCTTTGAAAATTGTATAATTTGGACCAATCAGATTAGCCATGGTAATTAAGATATGTAATTTTGTGTTTATAGTCGGACAGTAATTATCAAGTACGGAAGACCAACCAGAATACAATTTAGTTGCATTATTTGAGTTCAGCATTTTTTCTCCGCTGTTAAGCCCTTTACTTTTGCGAAACACGTATGGAGAAGTTAATTTGAGTTTTTCAATTTCAACTGAGAAGGGTACCTACAAGTAACAGTATCATCTTATGAAATTTAACTACTGCTAAACTTTAATTTATATGATCTTATTTTTATATTAATCTCAGTTATGACATTTTTCCATAAATGAAATATCAAAATTAATAATAAAATGAATGGAAATACAAATAACACAGTAAAATGTAATAAATGTACATAAAATTATAGTATTTTATGTACACTTCTGATAAAATTTCATAAGAAAGGTACCTAAATTAATTAGATACTTTTTTCTTATGAAATTTAATCTCACTATTAACAGTCTTATTTTTTATTTTCTTTATGTTTTCCATAAAGCATCGTAAACGTAAAAATAAAAGCTAAGTACAAAAAAATAAAAAATAAAAAATTAGAGCGCTGAAAGTTTTCCTTAAAAGTAACGAGGTAAATAATTTGTTCACTTAAATAATTTCACTTCCTTCCATCCGTAGAAAGAATTATCCTCCCGTAAGTTATCTAAACGTCATGAATGTGCCTTTCGTCAAGCGACGCGAAAGGTTATGACCTGCTTTGTTTTATTTTCAAATTACATTTTTTTCGGCGCAGAAGCTAAGTTAAGCTTGGTTCAAAATATTTTAATTAAACAGTATAATTTCTGTTTTTATTAAAATCAGTTTTGAAAAAATGATAATTGATTTTTAAAAGAATATCAAAGTCAGATTTTAATCTTTTTTATCAAATCGAAAAAATGATTGAAAATGATTGATTGTCCTTTTTTTTTGACCAAAAAAAAAATAATATTTTAACGAAAATTTCAGACGTGCTAGGAACGATTAAAAATGTAAAAAATACCCCAAAATACTTTGATCTTTCCACTTTAATAATAATACGAACATTAGACGATAAAATTTTGTTTTCGTCAAGTTCGGCTTTTATTTCATCATGCTATGCTCTTTTGTTTACATTTTCATGGGTGAGTTGTCCCCCTTTCATTCTCACGATGTGTCTTAATCATGTTTTCAAATTGATTTTGTTAAAAAACAATTTTGTTTTTCCCATTTTCGGCGCCTTTAGAACCATCAGAAGGTAATTTTATGTAGTCCTGTGAAGTTTTGTTGAAATCGGCTAAAAAATGTCGGAAATTCGATCCAATATATAAACGTTACAGACACACACACACACATACACACACAATCTGCGTTTTATAATAAGTAAGATAATTATAGGTCAATCACCAAAAACACGTGAACATTGTCGAATTCCATGATGTCCATATGTCTGTAATAATAAATTTCTTTACTTTCGTGCTTTGTTTCAGAACAATGCTGTTTTTCGGGGTGTGTGTGTGTGTGTGTGTAGGACTGTAACTCGTGTGGTCTCGTCTTCGTATCGTCTACTTTGTGCGAATAAATTTTTTTTGTTTACAATGAGAATTAAGTTGAGTTCCACTACTGTTTGATGAAAATGCTGGCTACTGTTGTTGTAGAAGAAATTTTTGAATGTTTTAGTTGTTTGTTTAAAATTTAAAGATGGTTTGGGAATTGGTAATGAAACCGAACCGCCTTCCCATCCTGCGCGTACATATGTTCGGAAATTATAAATAATTGGATTTATTTATGAAAACGTAATATTTGTCTTAACCAGCCTTTAAGTTTTTGTCATCTTAACATTTTGAACACTTAATATTTCACATTAAAAAAAAAAGGTCCCAGAGAAATTAAATCGATTGAAAATTTAATTTTAATCTGCGTAAAATGATACGCTGAACCGGAAAATAAAGCTAGAATAACTGTTTCAATTTTTTTTAATTACTTCTTTAATAAAATATTTTGTATACTTTTGGATTGTGAGAAAAAAAAAGTTTTTTTTTTTAGTAAACTTTTTAAAATATTTTAAATTACTTTTTCTGGACAATTCAGAATTTTTGTTTGAATAATTGTTTTAATTATTGAGAAATATAACATTTTAAAAATGAAATTTTAAGAGGTCTCTTGTCATAATTTAAAAAAAATCAATGTATTTTTTTAAAGCAATTCACCCCCAGCAAGTCTGGCGTGGCACTAGTGAGAGCAAGAGTAAAGAGGCGTGATAGAGGAAAGGATGATGAGAGGGACGGGGAATAATAATTCAAGGCATCAACGCTTGACATTGCATTTGAATAGTTGGAGATTATAGCTATCAGTAAGTGGAAGTGATTTCCACAGACAGAAAGTGCGAGACATGAAGCTATTGGAGTAGAAGAGACGGCTACATTTAACCATTTCGACAGGGAAAGGGTGGGACTGAGATACTGACCTAGTAGTTCGTTTAAATTCATGCAGTTTCGGATCTAGATCGTCGGAGCAGTTACCGTGGAAGTATTTGTAGAAAAGACAGAAATAAGCGACTGTAAACGAGATGCCAGATCAGGACCAATCACATTGCATATCCGTCTCTGGATTTTGTCGATTTATACCCATTTTAATTTATTTTGTATATGCTCAGATAGTAGAGGCGTTATTCTGTATTTTAACGTGTATTTTCTTGCAGAAGCAACAGGTATCAGTAAAAGACGTGGAATTAAACTGATGGTTTCGTTAACAGCAGAAGTGCGAAGAGCCGCAAGTGAACCATTTCCTTAGACATAATTGTATCTGGTTTGCGAGTACATAGTGTCAAATTAAACTTGATTCTCAGTTGGAACCAATTTCGTCTTTGGAATAGAGCTGTATTCTTATATTCCCACATGTGTACTACGGAAATTAACTGGCGAGCTTTTGTGAAAGTTACCTTGACTTCGTATGTCGTCAAGTTGTTAAGAAAAAATACGTTTACCTTTCGAAAGTGGAATTGGTCCTTGCCACAATGTCGCATGTGGCACAAGGTCGGTGGGATTTCCGGAAATGACGTATAAAAATTGTTCAAGCCCCCTCGACACTTACCCTTTTGTGTACGTCTCAGGCGCTGGTGAAGGAAACCCAGCCCCACTCCCGAAGGAGAGGTACGGGTGGGGGATGTCCACTAGGGCTGATATTAATTTCAACTTGTCCGGCATAGAATTGAGTAGACGTCGATGCAATCAGGTAAAATGTTTTTAGCAAAGCGATATAGAACAAAAGCAAATATGCTAGTGGTTGGACTTTTTATGAAATATTTATTCTATAAAATGAAATAGGTATGATTGTTAAAATAAGTACTCCATTTTGTTAAGAAGAATCCTAGATTAAATATTTACATTATAAGTACAAAGGAAATCCTACTTACTGATAACATGGAGAGGAAACCTTCCCCGTTAGAGGTATGACCCTAGGTCAGAGACGGCGAACCTTTATAATAGCCGGTTAATTTTTTGGTAGTTTAAATTCTTCATAAAAATAAATGTTTGACTCATGTATTTACCGACATTTTTTTTAATGAGAATGTAAGCTGTGTCAGCCATAGGGTTGGCTTTAGTGATGTAGATTTTAATGTCATTTAATCAAAGTATTCCATATGTAGGTTTGCCATTGCTGGTGATAATGGCGAGCCCATTGCTAAGCCCTCACCTTGCATATATAAGTCTGATCCCATTTGCTTGCGTACAGAAAGTCAGCATATCCATCGGGTTATCTGTTGGTATACTGGTCCGTTCTCCTAGGGATGAGTCCAAAGTCAGTCTGTCCCTGACTATCGAGAGTGCCTCCTCCGTGGGTACTTTGATGAACAAACTAACTACGTTCAATCACCTGAAGAAAGCCGTAGCGTATAACAGCCGAAACTTTGTGAATATGGCAATGAAGATGAGGATAACTGTCCGAATAATGTAAATAATGTAAGTCAACGGGTTTCGCTTTTATTTTAGCTTTATCAGAATATATTTTGTAATTATGGAAGAGAATATTTTGGTACGCGAATTCGAAATACGGAAGCTCTCTCTTCACACAATTTATTTCCCAAACATTTCTAATGAAGCAAAAATAAAAGCGAAATATGTTAAATTTATAAGCGTTTTCCAATTTGTTGTTTCTTTAATAGAATATGCAGGTGCTGTAATGGATAACTGTTGCAATAAATATATATATATATTTCGGTTTTAAACAACCCACAAAAGGTTGATAAGCCGTAAAAAATAAATCCAAATCCTTATTTAATCATTATGTATGTAAGTTTGTTTGAAAACCAACGAAAATTCTTTTAAAAAAATATATTACATTATTTACGTTATTCGAACTGTCATTGCCAAATTCATAACGTTTCGGCCATGGTACGCTCCGGTCTTCTTCAGGTGATTAGAATTTCGAACCCAGCCCTTTATTTCGTCCAGCGGGCTAGATTGTTCTAGTTCCAGTGTCTGAAGAAGGCCAGAGCGTACAACGGCCGAAACGTTGTGAATATACCCATGAAGATGAGGATAACACTCCGAATAATGTAAATAATTTAAGTGATCATACTACCTCATATCAGTGATATAGACAAAAATTAATTTGTTGTATATTTGAACCATTTTTTGGAGGTTGATTTTTATATAGGTTATGGATGAAAAAAATTCTAAATTATCCGAGCAGACACTAAAGATAGAAAAGACTACGACCGATAAAATGCAGAGAGAGACAAAACCTCCCTCCACAAATGTACAAAACGTTATAAAACTGGCTGAGTGTAAGTTAGAAGTCTTTAGGTATACACAAGGCGAAAAAAGAGAAAAAAAAAACTCGTAAAATTGGCCGCTCTATATTTCATGACGTCATTTCAATGACACTTCTTGGGTCACTAAAAAATTGATGGTGGGTCAGTTCATGATTAGCAGATCGCTATCACTGCCTTGGTGATGGAAAGAGAAGAGATTCTTTTAGAAAACTCTTGTTAAGTGTAGATCGGTTATTGCTGCTACGGTCAATCGCCTGTGTGCAACAGAAGCTTATATCTGACACTTTGGATAATTGCTTATGCTTATTTCACCGTAATGGCTTGTATTGGTGCAAAAGATGATGGGAATAAGAGGAAAAGAACAACTTTCGAGTTATCGAAAAAATGTGGAAATTTTTTGAAAAACAGAAATTTCAAATAAGTTTCATATCACCGGAATAGTTCAAATATATACATCAAAATCATTTCGGGATATGAGGATTTCCGGATATGAGAGTTTCTACTATATATATCACCCACCCCTTTTCATCCATTCTCACAAGGTAATCAGGGAGGTGGTCTGATGTCTCCACTTGTTCCACCTACCATCGATATGTCCTGTGAGTGTCAAATTTTCTGAGCCCTCTCTCCTCATTATGTGTCCAAGATATTTCAGCTGTTTTTTTCGGATTCTGAATATAAGTGTCCTTTTTGTTTCTGTTTTTCAATTTCAGTCCAGGTTTCATCACAATCATATTTTTTTATTTTCCTTGTTCATTGTGACAGTGTGAACGCTGGAGAATAGTTTCTTTGGAAGATTTTATATCCTAAAATGTTGACTTTGCTATGTTGAACTCAGCCATTAGTTACAATGAACTTTCACCAGCGTCTAGTTTGTTTAAAATTTCCACTTTTTGCGATAACTGCGAAGTTCTACTTTTCCTCTTATTCTTAGCATCTTTGTCACCAATACAAGCATAAATAAGCATAAGCAATTATCCAAAGTAAATTTCTTGAAAAACAGAAATTTCAAATCAGTTACTTATCACCCAAATAGTTCAAATATATAC
>CAHIKZ030005000.1:322500-677500 GCA_903632075.3 Acanthosepion pharaonis | reverse complement strand
CGAACCCTTTATTCCGTCCATTGAGGAAGATTGTTCTAGTGCCAAGTGCATATTGGATAAAGACGTTATTTAGATCCAGTGACTGGACCCAAAGAGTTGTGAGTTCAATACCAGGACACAGCAGTGGTTAACCAAAAACTTGGAGAGCTGAGTTAAAGGGAAATAACTGAGACATACGGAAGAGGCATGGCACGTGGAACCTGGATAATCTACCCCGGTGAACGAAATAAAGGTTTCGGTACGAAATTCCAATCACTCATCCAAGAATGACGGCGCATACAACGGCCGGGGCATACAACGGCCGGGGCGTACAACGGCCGAAACGGTGTGAATATGGCAATGAATATGATGATAACAGTCCGAGTAATGTAAATAATACATGTAAAAGAAAAAAGTGCTGAAGTGTTATGCAATATCACTCCTCCTATATGGCAACGAATGCTGAATAATCTCATCACAGATGAAGTGACTTGAAGCAACAAAAATGTCGTTCTACAGAAACCTGCTGAGAATACAATGGACAGTGCGTGTAAGTAATGCAGAGGTTTTAAGGAAAACGAAAACAAAAAGGAGACTTAGAATCAGAAAGGGTCAACTGGAATTTCTTGGAGACATAAGGCGGAAGGAACTCTTCAAGAATTTGATACACAGGACATATCGAAGTCGAATGCAGCGGGTCAGCTATTTGCCCAGATTGTGTGAATGGATGACGGGAATGGGGATTAGGTAGCTACAACTGATAGGAAGTTGTGGAGAACCATAATCAGCCATGTCCCTTCAGGACATGGTACATTTTTCAGCCTGTCACTTGTAAATGAAAAGAAGCTCGATTTGGCGGCTTAGGCGATGGTGTTATAACCAAATTTTAACTCTCATAGTACATATTTCATGCTATTTTTTTAAATAAAGACTTGAACCTAATCTTCCCTGCAATCTGTCATAGTACATATTTCATGCTATTTTTTTAAATAAAGACTTGAACCTAATCTTCCCTGCAATCTGTCATATCATTTAAACTGTTGTTGTCTCTGCGAAAATACGCAAGCCCTAATTTTCTTTTTCCCTTTTTGCTTAGGCTTTTTCTCCTTTTTGAAGAGGGTTTTGAGGGGCGTAAAACCACTTCTTAATTATTGTTGTTCCCAGGTTCACCCTGACCCAGGGTGGTAGTACCTGTTAGGGTCCCAGCTGTGGGCAAATAGTTGACCCCCTCCCAAACTGGGGTCAAAACACTATGAAAGTGTAAAAATAGGTTTTAATACCAGAAATACATTTTTGAAGAAAAAAATATTATCAGCAATACATTTTTTGGAAAATATATTACCAGCAATAAAAATCTTGTCGGCATTAAATAACCCATTAAGGTTGATATGCCGTAAAGCGAAACAAACCGAACTAAACCAGAGCAAAATTCTTGTCGGCATTAAATAATCCATTAAGGTTGATATGCCGTAAAACGAAACAAACCAAACCAAACCAGACAAAAAACTTGTCGACATTAAATAACCCATTGAGTTTGATATGCCGTAAAAGGCACCAAACCAAACCAATCTTCGTTGTTATTTTCGACCGTTTTTCAGATGAAGCCGTCCAATTCACTTCATTGTGGCTGATTTCCCATATGGCTAGCCCGTAAAGTTTGTTCACTGTTGGGCTAAGCATTTTTTCTCGCCTGAATCCGTTTTACAGCTGTAATAAGTCTACCATTGGTATGTGCATTGAATTTTGTTGCCGCATCTGGTCTGGCGCTTCTTGATCTTAAGATTCTGAACAAAATCCGAATTATCTACAATGGCATATTGGTTTCAATCACTTTCCCATCGCTATAACCTAGTTTTCATGTCCCTTTTCTATAAATACAGGCTTCGGCAGAAATACCTCCCACATAATGGTAAGACATTAGTGGCAATGGTGTCTTCCTCTATGTGGGAGGTATTTCTCCCGCACCCTGTATGTTCATGGTAATTGTTCGAATTAGCTCTTCTTTCACGACTTGATGAATTTAAACGTACGACTAGATTAGTAGCTAGATCTCATAATTTTACTGTTAAAATTGCAAAGTGTAAGCGTAAGCTCTATCGTAATGGCGATCATGGCTCTCCACAATTTCCTGTCCTTAGTAGCCCTTAATAAATTTTGTCTTTTTGTTATTTCTCCTAAAACCTGTTCTGCCATCCATTTGTACAAGCTCGATAGGTAGGTTATGCGTTGTTTTCCTCTCTTACATTGTTTTTGTCTCTCTTACATTCAAGGGCTTATAATGTTGAAACACTGATTCCCGTATGATCATCGAAGTTAAGCAACGTCGAACCTGGCCAGTACCTAGATGGGTAACCGCTTCGGAATACCAGGTACTGTAAGCGTGGATGTGCGGCTGGTGTAATGGATAATGGCTCGGAATCGTTAATCAGAGAGTCGAGTTACCGTACGATTACCGAAGTTAAGCAACATCGAGCATGGCCAGTACCTAGATGGTTAACCGCTTGGGAATACTAGGTGCTATAAACTCGGAGGTGCGGATGGTGTAATGGATAATGACTGGGAATTGTTAATCAGAGAATCGAGTTTCAACTCCAGTTGGGTCCGTTATATTCACTTACACGCAAACACCCTAGGGGAAAAGTATGAATCCACCTCTCCTACCCTAGGTATGAGTCATTTAGAAATACTTGTATGAGGGATACCACCATTATCTCCCTCACTCCTCAAAAAATTTTTACAATTTTAAAATATTTCCTGGCACTGTGTAACCTGAAAACGGCGTTGATACGCTGTAGAAAACAAAAGAAAAAGTGTATCCTGTGAGTATCAAATTTCCTAAGCCTTATTTCCTCATTATGCGCCGTAGAAATTTCATCGACCTCTTTTTGATTCTAATTATATGTATATGTTCTGTTTCCATTGCTTCCAAAACTTCCTCATTGCTCACATGTTCAGTCTATCGTATTCTCGGCATCCTTCTATAGAACCATATTTCTGTTGTTTCAAGTCTCTTCTTCATCTTTGAGGACATTGTCCAATATTCACTGCCATATTGGAGGACTGACATTACAATACTTCAGTACCTTTTTCTTTGTTTATAACGAAATTTCTGTTTCTTAATATTCTGCTTAGCTTTTGAAAAACATCTTTCGCTATCCCAATGTACTTTCGAATTTCAGTATCGCACTTTGCGCCCTCTGTTAAAACACTTCCCAGATATTTAAATTGTTGTACTTATTTGATTTTGGTATCTCCAATTTATGATTTACATATTATGCTGTTTCTTTTGTTAGCAACCGTGCATTCAATCTTCTTGCAATTGATGTTTAGTCCTTTCTTCTCGTTTTTCTTCATTACTTTATGCAGGAGTTCCTGTTGTTTACTTTCTGTGTCTGCTATCAGCCACTGTGTCATCTGCATATCTTATGATTGTAGGCGTCAATAATGAATCTTAGTAAGACTTAACTTGGCTAACAGTCTAACTCTCTGCCTTCGGGCGGCGAGGAACCCGGACGAGGCTCCGCCGAAGGGCAGAGTCTCGTTCGGGGTGGTTGACTGCCACTGAACTCGTTTATGCGGGTTCAAAGAGGGATACATTTTTGGCCGAGCCTACGGGCTCGGAGATCCCACGTTAAACCCGGCCTTGTGCCACATATAACCCTCGTGGGTGGGGGGGTAGCTAAATATCACTTTTAATTCACTCATTATCGCTTTACTATATAAATTGAAAAAGTCCGACGAGACGACACATCCTTGTCTTACGCCCTTTTCTATTTTTGTATATTTACTGAATTAATTTTCTATCTGTATGAAGTCGGTTTGCTGTCAGTACAGGTTATTCACTATTCTAGTATCCTTCTTAAATATGTCAAGGTTAACGAGCAATTCCAACAGTTCTTTGTGACGTATTCTTCAAAATTCTTAAATGCAACCTCAATGGTCATATTCTGTTTCCGTAAATCCTTTTGTTCTTTGACCTCAGCAAGGTTTTCTCGGTTTTCTACACTATCAGTAATCTTGCGTCTTAGTGGCTTTATTGCCTTGTTTGAGGTGAAATGAGTAAAATAAAAAGGCTACTGTCCAATGTATGCCCACTGACGTGCAGAGGTTTGATGATGCCTGAGGCCAACTCCTTGATTGTGTGCCTCTAAGACTCAAGTAGGGTAGAGGTCTTTCTTCCGTTTCGTTTATCAAAACAAGGACCCACATTCACATCAGCTTTCATTAGATGCCCTCTCGATATGGATACCAGGATGTCGTCGCACCTCTGCCCCCTCCTTCTGCACGTTACTGGGTATGCCGAGAGCACGATTCTTGGTTAAAGATATTTCTTTCACTTGGCCTTCTCTGATTCAGAAAAACGAATTATAGACAGACCAGAAATAGTTGTGATAAGAAATTAAAAAAAAAAATGATTAGGTTTAGTTATCAATTGTTTTAATATCTGTCTATATCGGCCTCTTTAACTCAATTCTCCAAGTTTTGGCTCACCACTGCTGTGGCCTGGTATTGAACTCGCAACTCTTTGGGTCTAGTCACTGGATCTAAGCAACGTCTTTATCCAACTAGGCTATGTATCTTTGAGGGCAATCACCTGAAATAGTCCGGAGCGTAGAAACGGCCGAAACTTTGTGAATATGACAATGAAGATGAAACTAACAGTCTGAATAATGTAAATAATGCAAGTAGTCATAATACCTCATCTCAGATATATAGATGCCGATACGTTGTGAATATGACAATGAAGATGATGTTAACAGTCCGAATAAAGTAAATAATGTAAATAATCATAATACCTTATCTCAGAGATAAAGAGGCCGAAACGTTGTGAATATGGCAATGAAAATCATGATAACAGTCCGAATAATGTAAATAGTGCAAGTAATCAATTGTCTTGTTTATTAACTTTACTCTTCAAAACATAAAATATAATTACATTTTATTCAGTCATAGATTCGCTATTATATGCAATGTCTTCTTGGGACTTATCAGTGAGAGCTTCGTTAAATTTCGAGTAACAAACTTCATATTTTAATGTGAAATGTTTTTCCATGTAATCTTGAATCTGGTCTTCATTAGAGTAAGCTTTCTCCCATCAAAGCGTTTTGGAGCGATCGAAAAAAGTAATAATCGGTTGATGCAAGATCGGTTGGATATGGCGAGTGGGGGGGGGGGGTAGAACAATGTTATTTTTGCTGTATGCTGGTTTGTGCTGTCATAGAGAATAGCATTTTTTCTTTCATCGAATGTGTACGCTGCCATTGTAGTACAAAGACTAAGGAATGTTAGTGAATTCCAAATTTACTATTGACTGCCGCGTATGCTTAGTAATTAGTCATTACAACGGAAATTACTAATGACTCAACATCCTGGGTATGACGATAAACTACATCCGACAGAAAGGCATCTAGTCAGGAGGTTTTGAGGAGCGAGAAACCACCTCTTAATTGCTGGCGTTCTCAGGTCCACCTTAACCCGAGGTGTTAGGGTCCCAACTATGGGCAAACAGTTAACCCTCAAACTGGGGTTAGAACACTATGAAAGTATAAAAATAGGTTTTAAGGCCAGAAATGAATTTTTTGAAGGAAAAATTATTGCCAACAATTCATTTTTGGTAAAATATTACCAGCAATAAAAATCTCGTCGGCATTAAATAACCCATTGAGGTTGATATGCCGTAAAACAGAACAAACAAAACCAATATATACTGAGATAGATAGATAGATAGATAGATAGATAGATAGATAGATAGATAGATAGATAGACATGAAGAGACCAAGATAGATAGATAGATAGATAGATAAATAGATAGATAGATAGATAGATAGACATGAAGAGACCAAGATAGATAGATAGATAGATAGATAGATAGATAGATAGATAGACATGAAGAGACCAAGATAGATAGATAGATAGATAGACATGAAGAGACCAAGATAGATAGATAGATAGACATGAAGAGACCAAGATAGATAGATAGATAGATAGACATGAAGAGACCAAGATAAACAGATAGATAGATAGATATGAAGAGACCAAGATAGATAGATAGATAGATAGACATGAAGCGACCAAGATAGATAGATAGATATGAAGAGACCATGATAGATAGATAGACATGAAGAGACCAAGATAGATAGATAGATAGATGATACATGATGAAGATAGACCAAGATAGATAGATAGATGGATGTGAAGAAGAGACCATGATAGATAGATAGATAGATGAAGAGACAATGATAGATAGATAGATGAACATGAAGAGACCAAGATAGATAGATAGATAGATAGATAGATAGATAGATAGATAGATAGATAGATAGATAGATATGAAGAAACCAGGAGACAGATGAACATGATAGACCAAGATAGATAGATAGATAGATAGATAGATAGATAGATAGATAGATAAGAAGATAGATAGATAGATAGATGTGAAGATAGATAGATAGACATGAAGAGACCAAGATAGATAGATAGATAGATGGACATGAAGAGACCAAGATAGATAGATAGATAGATAGATAGATGGATATGACATGAAGAGACCAAGATAGATGGATGGATAGATGAATAGATAGATAGATGGATGGACATGAAGAGACCAAGATAGATAGATGGATGGATGGACATGGAAGGGACCAAGATAGATAGATAGATAGATAGATAGATGATGGATGTGAAGAGACCAAGGTAGATGATGGATAGATAGATAGATAGATAGATAGATAGATAGATAGATATGAAGAAACCAAGAGAGACAGATAGACATGAAGAGACCTAGATAGATAGATAGATAGATAGATAGATAGATAGATAGATAGATAGATAGACATGAAGAGACCAACATAGATAGATAGATAGACATGAAGAGACCAAGATAGACAGATAGATAGATAGATAGATAGATAGACATGAAGAGACCAAGATAGACAGATAGATAGATAGATAGACATGAAGAGACCAAGATGAGATAGATAGATGGATGAAGAGACCAAGGGTAGATAGATAGATAGATAGATAGATAGATATAGATAGATAGATAGATAAGAAACCAGGAGAGACAGATAGACATGAAGACAGATAGATAGATAGATAGATGATAGATAGATAGATAGATAGATATGAAGAAACCAGGAGAGACAGATAGACATGAAGAGACCAAGATAGATAGATAGATAGATAGATAGATAGATAGATAGATAGATAGATATGAAGAAACCAGGAGAGACAGATAGACATGAAGAGACCAAGATAGATAGATAGATAGATAGATAGATAGATAGATAGATAGATAGAAACCAGGAAACCAGGAGAGACAGATAGACATGAAGAGACCAATAGATAGATAGATAGATAGATAGATAGATAGATAGATAGATATGAAGAAACCAGGAGAGACAGATAGACATGAAGAGACCAAGATAGATAGATAGATAGATAGATAGATATGAAGAAACCAGGAGAGACAGATAGACATGAAGAGACCAAGATAGATAGATAGATAGATAGATAGATAGATAGATAGATATCCCCAAAATATTATTCTTATAATCCAAATTATATTTCGGTTTTAAATGACCTACAAAGCCGAAAAAACATCAATTTTGCTCAGTGATCTTTAACAATACAAATAAAAACAAAATCATGATTAAATCTATCGGCCTAGGACTCGTAAAATGTAAATTAGCCACGGAATATAAAGATTAATACAGTTTTTTTTTTCTGTTCTTTTTAAAGATTTTCCCTGAGCGACTCCGAATGTTCGATCTGTACGCAATTCGAAATAAACTTCACTTTGTGCTGTCCTTTCTGATTGTGGCGTTTTCCCGCGGAACAAGTAAGTAATTGTTTTTTGTTTTTTTTTTCATGACCCTATCCAAGGACACGAACGTTGCCCTATGTTTTTCTTTCCTTTTCGTTCATTCTGCAATAGTAAAGTATTTTCTAGTCACCCCCTCAAAAGCTCTCCAAGAATGCACTCTGTTGTCATCTTTGTTTGTTTCTTCAAATAATTTGCTTGGCTCAGCACACGATAATCATTCTTTTCAGAATAAGAGCAAGCAGCAAGATGTTTACAAAAAAATAACATCGACATTGTCTTCATCAAAGCACCTCTGTCTCTGCGCAACTGGGGATCTGACCAGCTTTCTCCATATATCTCGGCTGCGTTACCTTCTGTTGCCTAAGGTGGTACCCTGTAGAACAGTGGTTCTCAACCTTTTTTTACCCATGGACCCCTTTCCCCTTCTTTTTATCTTGGTGGACCCCTTCATAGCTATTGGACATAAGAACAATTTTCTATTCTTCACTAATATAAATATTAAGGTTTTAATTATCAAAGAAATAGTATACGATTAAGCTTTATTTTTAAATGAAAACTAATTTAATACAAATAAAATATTCTACT
The DNA here is from genome assembly GCA_903632075.3 of Acanthosepion pharaonis. Lineage (NCBI taxonomy): Eukaryota > Metazoa > Mollusca > Cephalopoda > Sepiida > Sepiidae > Acanthosepion > Acanthosepion pharaonis. Next base: position 669,111 of record CAHIKZ030005000.1, on the reverse strand, counting down.
ATAATTATAATAATAATTATATATACTATTTTTAATTAACACAACAATTGTGTTTTGCTTGTGGACCCCCGGAAATATTACATGGACCTCTAGGGTCCATGTAGACCCCGGTTGAGAACCACTGCTGTAGAATGATGAATCTTGTGATGAAGCCATACCATTCCAATTTTCTCTTCTTGGCGGTGGCTATAAAGTCTTCCAACGGGCCCGTTTCTTGTTTGATGACGTCTAGCACTGCGTCAGTTGTGATATGGTTCTATATTTTTTGCTCATAAAATTCTCAAACAGCTTTTTTGTTTGTCCTGCTCAAATGACCCCTGTCAGTAGTGGGACACAATAGGACTCGGCTTGGAAGTAATTAGAACATACACGAAGTCAAGTAGACCCTAAATGATTTTATCAGAGTTTGAAATGTTTGGTGTTTTAAAGCTGAAAAGTACAATCTTTAAAACAGATATCCGCTAACAGAAAGGAAATAGAGAAAAATAATAATGAATGAAAACTTTCGGGATCAAATGTCACTTAGCCGGATGTAAGGAAACGCCGATCGCAAGCTTATATAAGCAATGTTTTAAATAGTAGGGTAGACTGCCCTCGCCAACTGCAACCTGTTTCAGAAGGAAGGAATACGATGAAACCACTCTCTACTATATTTCTCCAAAAGTCCTGTCGATTCACAGATGAAGAAATAGAATGTGTAAAGATCCATGGTCGCCGATGTCGTAAAGAGATCTGACATTAAAAATTGTTCTTTTAAAACAAAAAAAAAGATGTCATTGTTTGACTCTGTGTATATTATGTCCGCGAAGAAAGTAAACTATTGTTTTAACTTCATATTGCACTTATCAGCACGGAAGAAAGTTGTTGGTAGTCAAAGAAAAACAAATGATATACCTCACAAGAAATATGTTGTACAATATTTTATTGAAAGAAACTGTGAAGGAGGAATACTATAGAACACCTAGAAAGATGAATATTTGTATAATGGGAGCTAGCCTCTTATAATACGAGGGTCATTCAATAAATAAGGTGAATTTTTCGGTATAAGGACTTCTAATACAGATAGAAACTTACTTTTCTTATTTTTCAACGTAGTCTCCCAGCACTGTCATACACTTTTCCCATCTGTGCACAAGCTTCCGTATTCCCTCAGCGTAAAAATCTTTGGACTGATGTCTCAGCCAATCGCTCACAACACTTTTGACTTCATCTTCACTTTTAAACTTCGTGCCTCTCGTGAACGCTTTCAAGGGACCAAACAGGTGAAAGTCTGAAGGGGCAAGGTCTGGGCTGTAAGGGGGGGTGAGGGAACAGTTCCCAGCCCAGCTCGTTGATGGTCTGCACCGTTTGGGCTGCTGTGTGGGGCCTTGCGTTGTCATGATGCAAGATGACTTCTTCTGACTGATGACCCCTGCGTTTGTTCTTTATGTCTTTCTTGGCCTGCCTCAGCAGTTCACAGTAGTTCTTCTGTCAGACTGAATAAGGTCATTGACTGATTCGATCACCTCAAGAGATCTCACTTCTGTAGGCCTCCCAGGCCTGTCTTCATCCCCAACACTGCTCCGTCCTTCTTTAAACAATTTAGTCCACTTGTAGACATTTTTTGGCTGAAACATGTGGCACCATACACAGTTGACATTCTCCTATGAATTTCAACTGGTTTGCACCCTTCAGGAACCAAAAACTTAATAATTGACCGCTGTTCAATCCTGGAGCATGCTTCTTGGTCGGCTATCTTTGTTAATCGGCAAAACTCTCAAAGTTTTTTTTTAATCTGCAAAAGAAATTAAATCCATGTGAAAAAGAAGTAAAACTAAACAAAAAAAATGAAAAAAGTAAGCTTCTATCTGTATTAGAAGTCTTTATACCGAAAAATTCACCTTATTTATTGAATGACCCTCGTAGTTTTGTTGGCTCGGTGATAATTCTCTTTGTTTAGCAAGAATTACATTTCGGGAGCGTGAGAGGCATTAGCAGCTCCATACGAAATGGTTTTGTGGTACGGTTGTTAATCTGGCTCTTTTCGTCGAATATATATATATATATATATATATATAGTCCTAAACGTTTTTTGGAACACTGTCTTCCGACTGATTACATTCTAAAATTTCACTAAAATTATCCTAACTCTGACGACTTTGTTCATTTTGTTTGTTCTTTGCCGTTGTGTTTTTTAAATTTTTTTCTGCGTATTTTTTTTTTTTTTTTTTTTTATAGGTGCTTTTGCTTTTTTGGGGGGGGTGTTTTTTGTTTTGTTCTTTGTTTCTTTTTTTTCTTTTTTTTCTTTTTTTGTTTCTTTTTTTGGTTTTTGTGGTTTTATTCTGTTTTGATTTTTTGCACTTTTCATTTTTTTTTCTTTCCTTTTTTTCCGTTCTTTTCCGTTTGATTATTGTTATTTGTTTTGGTATTTTAAAAAATGCTCATTCATTTATTTTTGGGGTGGGGGCTTTTGCTTGTCTTAGTTGGTACTTGTTAATTTTTATAGCCTTCTAAAATCTTTTTTTTTTTTTTAGACAATAACTTGGTATTCTTACAACTTTCTTCACGTTCGACTTCCCTGGGTCATTTTACTTTTCCAGGATATTCTTAAACAGTTAAGATTTACTTAAATTGTTTTTCTGTTTCAAATGTTTACTGATGCTGGTGATATTTTTACGTCTGATTGTTTTTTGTTTTTTTTTTGTTTGTTTTTTTTTTTTTTTGTGATGCCCTCAGTCGACTTGATTTGCTTTTTATCTCTTCCTTCTTTCTCTTAAAATCGATATTGTTTTCTTTGATCGCTAGGAGTAAACCAGATGACACGTGAAGCGATGGTCGGTGATCCTTATATCGATTTGGTGTGTCCACTCGACCCCCTACGTAACGAGTCGGCCACATACAGATGGTCACGTGATGGATCTGTATTAGCAGCGTGTGTTTCCTGTTCGAACGGCACGGTCAACATCACAAAGTTCGCCCGCCAGTCTCACTGGATATTCTCACTCGGCAGAGACTTTCACTTCCGCATCCGGCAGCCGGATATCTCGCAAGACGCCGGTATTTATATTTGCACCGATGACAACCGCAACGAGGTCGTCCGGGTAACATTAAAGATTTTTGGTAGGTTATTTCGAGAAGCTTCATGATTTTAAGAAAATTGCCAGACATTTTTTTAAAAATTTTTTCTGTGTCTGTTTTACTCTATCTTTGTTTTCGTCTGTATGTGTGCGTGTGTAAGTGTGTGTGTGTCCTCTCACTCTGTTTTCGACCGTCTGTATGCCTCTTTCTCTTTGTCTTTCTCCGTCTGTCTGTGTGTCTTCTCTCTCTATCTCTCTCTTCATCCGTCTGTGTGTGTGTGTGTCTTCTTCTTTCTCTCTTCCTTGCCTGTCTGTATGCGTCTTCTCTCTATACATATATCTCTATCTATCTCTCTTCCTTCGTTTGTTACATAATGGAATATGCATACACCTGTGTTCCCCCTCACTGGAATATAATTGGCCGGTGTCCGTCATAAATACCGACGGACGTGTAGGTACGACAGAGTCAAGAGCCTTAGTCTGAAAGCTAAGTCTATAACGACGCCCATTGGACTACGCCATTGATCTACACTTCTACCTACGACGCGTACCAGTCGATTACTGCTACCGTATTCGACTTGGTTATAGTAACCAAAACCACTTAGCTACTTCGTTCAAATATATCCCTTTCGGGACATATCAGTTTGTCTGTGCGTGCATCCTATATATATATATATATATATATATATATATATATATATATATATCGTTCTCTGTTTGTGTGTGCGTCTTCCTTCTCTCTCTGTCTTTCTCCCCACACAAATTGAGAAGCATCGCTGTACAAAAGAAAGTATTTAAAAAAACACGTCCAATTATTGAATCACTTTTAAAAGCATTAAATTCTTTCTGGTATTTTAATCCAACGATATACATGTACATCTCTCTCTTATCTACCTATCATATATATATATATATATATATATATATATATATATGTGTGTGTGTGTGTGTGTGTGTGTGTGTGTGTGTGTGTGTGTGAGAGAGAGAGATTGCTGCATCAGTAAAAAGCAAATGAAAAAAAAAACTTTTTGCAAAACATTGTACAGCTATTCTTTCTGGTGTGGGTGAATGAGTTGTTTTACTTATACACAGCGGTGGTCACCAAAATGTAGCTGGGTCGATTCACTCACATCATAGCAGCAGAAATTAGTCTTGTGTTCACGGAGATAAAGCATATTTGACAGTAAACAAAACGTACATAAATAACAGGAAAAGCATGGCAAAATATATGTTCATTTTATACACTTTATTTATATTTTTGTGTATTGGTGTGTGTATTTTTTTTTTAGGTTACAATTGTTTTATGGTACAGGTGAAAAAAAAAAAACGGAGAAGTCACTCCGTAGTATTACAAGCCATATCACAGACAGAAGTCGGATACGTGTTGCCCGTACCAAGGTTCGTGGTGAAGAGATTCAATTTAACGTCTTTTGGCCTGATGTCCGTATCTCCGACAGCAATAGTTTTTGTTGCATGCTGGGAGTATTTGTTATTTTTTATTTAATTTATACAATGTTTTGATGTTATTTTTTTAATTTTATTTATTATTATTTTCTATTTTATTTATTTATGATAATAATAATGATACCTCTACACTGGGCAATTCACTCAATCACACAAATTTCATATCATAATTAGCAGTCACTTCTTATTAATGATAGATAATCACCCACACAGAAGGGCATGAAAAAATGCTCAGAATTATGTTGTTATTATTCTGTTCTGTAAATATAAACAACAAGACAAACCTGAAATTGTTTCTCGTATTTGAATTCCCACACAACAATAATACAGAGCGAAGATGAAATTCACTCTTTCAAATCTTGTAACAAGTTCCTCGATTCGAAATGCTCTCTTTGGCCTGAGACACGCACCCAAGGGAGATCACTCTTTTCTGATTATTATTTCCCTTAGAACAGTAAAATGATATTTATAAATTTTACTCGCTTTCATGACAGAAATGTTAAAAATGTGTTGCGCCAAACTTCGAAGTGAGGAGCTATATTAAAATTATGACCCTTACCTGGACTCTAATACCAATTTGTCACCTGTGGATACATAATTATTTAAATGACAAGGCAAATTTTACCTTATTTAATGAAACCAATGAGGTAGATTAAAACAGTAATTTAAAAAAAAAATCGTAGTGGAGAGCTTCACCAAATTGACAGATGCAAAATTTCTACCTCCCCCAGCGTACGGAGTAGGGATAAAATTTTAAATGTTTGCAAATAACACTGCTATATATAAATGGTAGTAAGTGTGCGAATTTACTGACACAATTGTGTAGCTTTAGAATCTTCAAACGATTAATTTGAATTCAATTCTGATGCCTCAAAACAAACACGCCACCATTTTTACCACTGAACTAGTGTAGGCCATACACACACAGAAACACACCCACAGATTCAAAACATTTTTATGAAACTTTATTGTCGATAACCTCAAAATGGTAGATATCCGCAAACTTTTACTGTTATTTTCGAAATAAATATGAAAATTTACACCGGAATGGAAATTTTCAGGAAATTTTAATTACAATTGGTTTGTGGAGGCTTAAACTGCAAATTAATCCATTTTGGAACCTGTTTTCTTTTTTGTTATCTCCATAAAGTTTTTGTCTATGAAATAAATGCGAAAAACATGTAATTAATAATTTAAATTAAATGAAATACGACGTATAAAAAACAAAACAAATTGTAGGAAATTCAGTTGTCCAGGTTTTTTACATTAAAAATCCGAATGCCCGAATTCCAAACGCCAATACAATGAAAAAAAACATAGCTATGCCTGTTAATTAAATCATTTGTATTTACAAACATATATACACGAATTCAAAAAAGTATAATAATCTTTTTTTTTTTTTTTTTTTTTTTTAGTTAATCTTTTTGGGAACTGGGTTCACAGAAATCGCTGTGGTTTATGCAAGACTTTTAAATAGTTGGTCTTCAGAAGAAAAAATGCATTCGTTGAGAAAAGGATTTATCATTAGCGAAAATTCACTGGCTGTCTTTGTTATTGTTGGAGATGATTCATTTGAAGTCGCCGACTGGCCGGCCATGCTGTTGTTGGAAATGATTCGTTTGAAGTCGCCGACTGGCTGGCCACGCTGTTGTTGGAAATGATTCGTTTGAAGTCGCCGACTGGCCGGCCACGCTGTTGATGGAAATGTTTCGTTTGAAGCCGCCAATACATGAAAAAGCTACGTAGCCACGTCGTGGAGGCAGTCGCATATTCCTGTTCTCGGTTTGAAGACAGCCGTTTCTATGATCGTTGAAAGTCGAAATCTGTGGTTGTTTATAAGAAACGTTTTCCTGAAAGTAGGTCCCAGAAAAATAGGGTTTTAGTTTTCTCTAATTAGTCAAATATTTGACATGGTGATGTTAATTTCGAACTAGCAGAAACTTTGATTTCAACGGTGTGTGTTGTATTATGGAATCTCTTAGGCATCTTTGTAATATTGTCTGTTATTGGTTAGAAAATAAAGTTCATGTGTGTTTTAATATGGCATGTATGTGGCTATGTAATTGTGTTGAACATATTAAAAATTAAAAATGAAATTAGAAGGAATACATCGCTACTTATTTAAATGTAAAAATAGTTGTAGTTGGTAATAATATAAGTAACAGATGGCTCTAAAAAGGATCTATTGATTATTTATGGTTAATTTGTTTAAATAATGTTATGACTTGTGCCACTAATTGTAAGTAAAATGATGCGGTAGAATAAGTAACCAAGTAATCGTTTTAAGTTCTCTGAATATTGATGCCTATAAAAATACTTTGCATAAAAATGTTTTCAGTTCTGAGCTGGGCACTAGTCTTGCTAATTTCAGAAAAAAAAGCTGTTATGCGTTGAAAAATTGTTGCAACTGAGAACAGAGAAGGGAATATTTTAAAATGTTAAATCCAGTAACTTGTTTCGTTTATTTTAGTAAACGATTTACGCAAACCAGTTCGAACGGGTTGAATCCACGTCTGTCTCCCTCGTAATGGAACATGAGTAAGCGCATTTTTTTTTACCATGACAAGAAAAAAAAAGGTCGAAAGAGACCGAAGCAAGTATAGATTTTTTTTTATTATCAAGTTTATTGATTTTTTTTTTTTTAATATTTTCTCCTCTTTCAATGGTTCGCAAATGTTTGTTTTTCTAAAGTTTAAATAACTCTTCGCTTTTGGTCGTTTGGAGAACTTTAGAAAGACATAATTTAAATCAACAAAATATCATCTTTGTTTACAGAGAGCAATTCTTAATCGAACTGTAGTACACTATTTACATTATTCGGAGTCATCTTCGTCACCATTTTTATTACAATGTTTCGGCCGTTGTACCCTCCGGCCTTCTTCAGGTGGTTGAAATGTCGAACTGAACCCTTTATTTCACTCACTGAGGTAGACTGCTTCTAGTTCTAATGGGTGTCAGTTATCTCCTGTTAATTCCCCTCTCCAAGTTCTCCACTGGCTTAACCGGGTATTGAAATCACACTCTTTTGGTCCTGTCACTGGATCTAACCAACGCCTTTATCCACTGTGCCATGTGTCCTTGAGAACATCTGTGTATGAATTTCTGGGTATTATAAACCTAATGTCTTCAGCATCCGTTTTTTATCAGTACTCATATTGCAATTTTTGCTGTTATCATATTATGTTTTTACCAGAGCTCATATTGCAATTTTTGTTGTTGTTATTGTTTTTTTCTCTGGCACTCCTTATTACTGGTTCCCAATAAAGCGAAATAAAGGGTTCAGTTCGACATTCCAACCACCTGAAGAAAGCCGGAGCATTCAACGGCCGAAACGTTGTAATAAATATGGCGACAAAGATGAGGCCAATAGTCCGAATAATGTAAATAGTGTACACAATACCTCATCTCAGAAATATAGACAGATACCGAACTGTAATATTAGGCAAAGTTTAAAAAATATAAATATATATATATATATATATATATATATATATATATATATATATATATATATATATAAGCAAGTGTAAATGGATATAAATCCGACAGAATGAAGAAAAAAAATTTTGAAAAAACAAACAAAACAAAACAAATTTTTGAATAAGACTTGTGTTTTTATGTCCATCGTCTTTGTTAAATTGAACTGAATTGTATTTTAATGAATATTGTCTTGAAAAAGTTTATTAAACCGAAACGTCAGACGTCGACATTTCTTTCATTTTAACTACATTTAAGGATTTTTTGTTTGTTTTTTCAAAATTTTTTTCATATATATATATATATATATATATATATATATATATATATATATATATATATATATATATTTTTTTAAATCCCTGAAAAGGTTAACCTACTTATTGCCTTAACAAATAATTAACATTAACTCAAACATTCTTAAGGACAAGTCAATCGACTAACTTAGTTTCTGAAACCAGATACTTGGTTAAGGAAAACAAAAGATCAAAAATCCTGTACCAAAGAGAAAGGCGATCCTTAGTGCACTCACCGAACTCCCCAACCACCTACTGACCACAATATAAACCTTCCCTGTCGGTTGATGCACCAAAATAAGCCGACTGCACCTCTGCAGTGAGGTAAGACCCCACGCAAATGAGGTGTCCTGGGTATGACGATAAACTACATCCACGTCCAGGAGTTTTTGAGGAGCGTGGAACCACCTCTTAATTGCTGGTGCTCGCAGCTGCAGCCTGACCCAGGGTGGTAGCGTCTTAGGGTCGCTGCCATGTGCAAATAGTCAACCCACAAACTGGGGTCAAAACATTATGAAAGTGTAAAAAATAGATATTAATACCAGAAATACATTTTTGTAAAAAATTATTACCAGCAATGAATTTTGAGGAAAATATTATTACCAGCAATTCATTTTTGAAAAATATTAGCAACAAAACAGCAATAAAAATCTTGTCGGCATTAAATAACCCATTGAGGTTGATATGCCGTAAAACAAACCAAACCAAACCGATAGATAGATAGATAGATAGATAGATAGATAGATAGATAGATAGATATGGAGAGACCAAGAGAGATAGATAGATATGGAGAGACCAAGAGAGATAGATAGATAGATATGGAGAGACCAAGAGAGATAGATAGATAGATAGATAGATAGATAGATAGATAGATAGATAGATAGATATGGAGAGACCAAGATAGATAGATAGATAGATAGATAGATAGATAGATAGATAGATAGATAGATGGAGAGACCAAGATAGATAGATAGATAGATAGATAGATAGATAGATAGATAGATAGATGGATGGATATGGAGACCAAGATAGATAGATGGATGATAGATGGATGGATGGATGGATAGATGGATGGAAGAGACCAAGATAGATAGATGGATAGATAGATAGATGGATGAATGGATAGATGGATAAATAGATAGATAGATAGATATGAAGAGACAAAGAGAGATAGATAGATGGATGGATAGATAGATGGATAGATGGATGGATGTGAAGAGACCAAGATAGATAGATGGATAGATAGATGGATGTGAAGAGTCCAAGATAGATGGATGGATAGATAGATAGATAGATGGATAGATAGATAGATGGATGTGGAAGAGACCAAGATAGATGGATAGAGATAGATAGATGTGGAGAGACCAAGATAGATAGATAGATAGATAGATAGATGATGGGAGAGACCAAGATAGATAGATAGATAGATAGATATGGAGAGACCAAGAGATAGATAGATAGATAGATAGATAGATATGGAGAGACCTAGATAGATAGATAGATAGATAGATAGATAGATAGATAGATAGATAGATAAAAAAAAATATTACCAGCAATAAAAATCTTGTCGGTATTAAATAAACCATTGAGGTTGATATGCCATAAAACAAAACAAACCACAATATAAACCCAGCAAACGAGGGCTTTGGGGTCGGTTCTTGCTATCCATTTTCCAGAAAGCGGGGCAGACTGGTTCACTCATCTAATCAACACAGAAATAATAAGGACGACTACAAAGGAGGACTCTCTCTCCTCCGCCTTTCTCTCTTTCCCTCTCTTATTTCCTCCCAACGTACCCCGAGATACGAACTCTGTCTCACAGGGATGCACGTTTATATTTGTAAACCAAAGAAAACAAACCTTCTAAAACAACATTAACTAGCTGTTCATTTATTTTGAATGTAAGGATCCACATTCCGCGCCATAGAATATTTTAATTGGTCTGTTTGGGGTGGGGGGTAAATAATTTTCAATTTCCGCCCATGGAATTCTCGTATTGTCCAAAGATAGGATTGTATTTTAATTAGCGAAAGGCACAGAAGACTGGGTTAAATTCTTTATCGCTTAACACTTTACGTCAAAGACACATGGCCCAGTGGGTAAAAGCGTTGGTTTAATCCAATGATTTGACCCAAAGAGTTGTGAGTTCAAGACAGAGGTACAAAAAACAAAAAAAAAACGACAACAACTTGGAGAGTTGAGTTAAAAGTGAGATAATTGATACTGAGACATCAGGAAAACTAATACAATCTACTTCGGTGGCCGAAATAAAGTGTTCAGTTCGACCCCCCTGAAGAAGGCCAAGGCGTACAACGGCCGAAACGCCGTGTATATGGCAACGAAGATGAGGACAACTGTTCCAACAATGTAAACAGTTTTTTTTTAATTTTATTTTTTAATTCAAACTTAAAAAAAAATCGATGTCTACAATTTCTTGAAGAAACAATTCGAAAATAATCCGATTGCATTCAAAATTGAGTAAACATTTTTTTTTTTCGTAAAAAGGAATGGATTTGTAGACGTTTATTTTATTTTATTTTTTATCAAGAAACTTTTATGACAGCTTCCGGGATGAAACAAAGCGAAAGAAAACTAAAAGGAGAAAAGAAACAACAAAAAAAAAAAAAAAATGTTGAGAACTGTCTCATGTAATACAGTATTTGAAATATTAGCCGTTTTCTTATAAGGAAACATTCGGCAATCAGTGACGAAGCAGCCAGTGCCACTTTCGGTTGAAATTTATAAAATATTTCAATTAAAACAATTTCTCAGGAAAATAGATTGCTCGAGTCTAATAACGGTTATCGCTCGTTCTATTATTGATGAAGGTTTCCTTCCTAACTTTTTGTTTGAAGTCGTGTGGAACGCAAACATTTTGATTATGTCATTATTCTATCTTTGAGCTACATAGTTGTTGAAAGTCCTCAAGTGATTTGGTTTCTGTTAATTGGTACAATTCTTTGTGATTCTGTAGCGCCAGTCCACAAGGCTCGAAGAATTCTGGTCCTCGCTCAGTGTTACATATTTAATTCGCTTAAAGGCATTTTTAACCATTCATTTGAGAAAGCAGTTGTATACAGCTGACAGTTTAGATATTTCTAAACGAGTCAGGTGCAATGTATGACATCCGTATGAAAGTTTCGATCTAGATGCCATATGACATATCGATCTGCCCATTTAGCATGGAATGCTTGACAGTTTCCTCAGAGATGAAGAAGAGACCTGAGGCAGCAGGAATATGCTTCGACAAAATGATGCTGAGAATACCATAGACTGATCATGTGAGCAATAAGGAGGTTTTAAAGAAAATAGAAACAAAAGGGACTACTTAGAATCCGAGACAGCAGAAATCTCTGGGGGGGGCGCATAATGAGGAAAGTGGGCTTGGAGAATTTAACACTCACAGGGCATACTGAGGGCAAGAGTATTAAAGAGAAAACCTTCTGTAGCCCACTTAAGAAGCTTGTGTAAATGCATGATTAAATAATAAGTAAGCGAAATAACAAAAATAAATAAATAAAAAAAAAAACTTTACTCAGAGCCTCCCCCATTTTTTCTTTCTTTTTAATCATTTCATCCCAAGCAAGGTGACAAATTATACTATGACGCAAGCAGCTACTGAGATTGAAAGAAAGAGGGCAATAACAGAGCAGGAGATAAGATGATCACGATTGGTGTTGCTTTTAAATTTTAGAAGGTCGTAGTTGACAGGTAAGCAAGAAGCGGAGGAGAGAGTTCTACAAGCGAAAAGTGTGGGAGAATAAACTATTAACATAGAACTTGCGGTTACAGCTAGCAATTTTAACCGTCAAATTATGAGACCTAACTTGTCAATCTAGCATGACACGTAAATTCGTGAAGTCGAGATTCCATGTCATCGGAACAGTTAGCATGGAAATACTTGTGGACAGCTATGATCATTCACTGCCATCTGTGGGGATATATTTTTAGTACTTCTAAATTACCTGTTCGCTTGTTTCCACTGAGTCCAAGTACACACTGGCCGGCTCTGGGATTGAACTCACTATTCCTAGGTCACAAAATTCATGAAGCATTGCTTTAATCCATAAGATTATTGTGAAAATCAATGTCAGACAAAATGGCTACAAAGTTATTAATAATTATTATATTATTGTTATAACTACTAGTAACCGTGAAAACTGCTATAATTAGTAGTACCCGTGAAAACTGTTATAACTTGTAGTAGCCGTGATAACTGTCATAAGTGAAAACTGCTATAATTAGTAGTACCCGTGAAAACTGCTATAATTAGTAGTACCCGTGAAAACTGCTATACTTAGTAGTGCCCGTGAAAACTGCGATAATTGGTAGTACCCGTGAAAACAGTCAGAATTAGTAGTACCCGTGAAAACTGCTATAACTAGTAGTAACCGTGAAAATGTTATAAGTTTTCAGGTGTACTACTAATTATAACTAGTTGTAACTTATAATTTATAGTATCTGTGAAAAACTTTATAACTGGTAGGAACCGTGAAAATTGTTATAACTAGTTTCCTGTTTGAATTTTGTTTTCTTTCTTTCGATGGAATCAAACGAATTTCTGATATGTCTTTTCTGTCTTACCTCACGATCAAGACTGGACAGTCCATCATTTAGGACATATTAGAAGGGGGTTTCATTTCCTCTTCTTTTTCTTTTCTTTTTCCCACTGAATCTAAGTAGCGTCTCTGATATGCCTTTTCCGTCTTTCCTCACGATCATGACTGGACAGTCCATCATTTAGGACATATTAGAAGGGGGTTTCATTTTCTTTTCTCTTTTTTCTTTTTCTCGCTGAAACTAAGTAGCGTCTCAGATATGTCTTTTCCGTCTTTCCACGCGATCAAAACGGAATAGCCCAGTATTTATGAGGTATTGGCTGATAGTAGATTTGTAATAGGATAGTTGTTATAATGTTACTTTTGACGAATTTCCAATGTTATTTTATAGTCGGAGAAATATCAAAGAGCTTTTTTCAATCCTTACTTCATACTTATGATTGTTATTGCAATATTTTGTTATAGTTATTAAGTTCAAATAATTCTTGAGATTCATCAGAAAATTCAATTAGGAAAATCGTGAAATTTTCTCGTGTATTGCGAGTGAATAATGACGAAACTTTTTTTCTTTTTAAAGTTCCGGCCTCAACTGCTGCCATTACAACTGAACCGCAATTGATTGATCGTGATCTCTACGTAACGGAAGGCAAAGATGTTGTTGTGACTTGTTCAGCGAATGGAAAGCCAGCACCAGATGTGAATCTCCAATGGAGAAACGTAACGATGGAATCGTTTCATTTCAATGTATCCAAAGAGTATGGAAAAATAAACCAAGTCGACCAAACTAAAGCGCGGATGTATTTTGTTGCATCCCGTAGACAAGATGGTTGGAAGATTCAATGCCTGGCCCACAGTAACAAATCAGAACATTGGTCATCGCAAGCTTACATACATATTTATGTACAATGTAAGTCTTTTTTAAATTTTATTCTTACTCTTTGAATTACTGTATTTTCCATCTTGGAAGACGCACCCTAATATCGGAAAGAAATTTCTAAGAAAAAAAAGTCACATTCACCATGCGTCCCTCATACTGGCGCCACGTATTATTTACATTAATCACTTGTCCGATTTTGTTTGTATGGCAATGACATACTAGTCAAGAGCAGAAAAGCTCCCGCCGCTGCTAGTAAACAGAGCCTATTTAAGCTTGTGGCTCGGCTCCAGGAAGGTTTAACAGCCTTGCCTGAGTTCCTCTATGCTCGAAAGCTTTGAGTTCGACAAGCCAGCCGTGCGCCGGCAGCGAACCGTCTTACTGGGTAGATCTAAACTGAGTCATATAAAACCAAAGAACCGGTCTATTTTATTGGTTAGGAAAAAATCCCAGCATGCATTTGTGTGCTTTTGTCTATAAATTTGGGAAGGGCAAGTGTTCTGGAGTTATTCCCTGCAAAGAACGTCATTATGATACGTTACTGAATCTCTCATTCGTACCATTTTATTCAATTCCGGACTTTGCTAATTACCGTAGTCCAATAAGGTTGAGGCCCTGAACCCTATATTCTCGTTTGGGTGTATCAGACTGTCTACCCTCTAGGGGTGGATGTTTATATATCTACCTATCTTGCGTTTGTTTTTTGTTTTTTTGTTTTTGGGGGTTTTTTTTCGGGGAGGTTTTCTCTCACCTCAGCCTGACTTCTTTCATGATCTGGTGTGACACTGAAATCAAAAAATAAAATATTATCCATTAAGATAATTTTAAAACTCTTTGTGGCCCTTGCAGTTGATTGTGTTATAACATTTTAAATCCCGCGCCTTACCAGAATAATTCGTTATGATCAGATAAAAGCATGTCCACATGTCTGCTTATTTTTTGTTTATTTGAGATTTAAATTACATTACCAAAATAAAGTAATAACCAGCATTTAAATGTGAAAAATTAGGAATCTCCAGTTACTATAAAATGATCCGTAATGTAAGCCATTGAATAGAACGAGAAGGGTGACATACAGTTGTTAGTTAAAAATTATAGGAAGGCAGAAAAAAACTTAATTAAATTCTACGAATGAAAGAAAAAAGATTGGTGGAGGATCGAGAAAATGTGGGGAGGAGGAAAAGGAAACTTTTTTTCATTCGCCAGATGATTAACATGAATAAAAATGGCGATAAGTGTAAGCAGAATGTGATATTTGAGTGCGTCTCTCTCTCTCTCTCTCTCTCTCTCTCTCTCTCTCTCTCTGTGTGTGTCCCGAGGGGAGGGTGGAATCAAATCAGTACTTACCACTTCAAGCCAAACACGCCGCCATATTTCTGATCAGATAGAAATTGTGGCTGTGTTTCCTTCCTTTTTTATGGAAGAGCGTACACTGCTGGGGAACCGGAAGTCATCCGAGATTGGACAATTGTCAAGAAGAGTCGTATGGCACTTTGGGAGATGGAAAAAGTTGTAGCTGACGGAAGGTACACAAGTCGAGTACACTGGGTCACCGTGGAGAGGAGGCATGATGTTGAAAGACCCGAAACCCCTAATGAACCTCGGCTAGAAACATCACTGGTGATGTGTACTGAAGAATCCAATAGATGTATTTTACGAAACGAGATTTAAATGGCATTACCAAAATAAAGTAAAAACCAACATTTAAACGTGAAAAATTAGGAAACTCCAGTTACTATAAAATGATTCGTAATGTAATCCATTGAATAGAACGAGAAGGGAGACATACAGTTGTTAGTTAAAAATTATAGGAAGGCAAAAAAAAAATTAATTAAATTCTACAAAGGAAGGAAAAAAGAAAGAAACTATTAAATTCTATGAAGAAAGAAAAAAGAAAGAAACGTCATTAAATTATATGAAGGAAGATAGGAAGAAACGAAAGTAAATTTCTAGAAAGAAAGAAAGAAAGAAAGAAAGAAATGAAGAAACGTATTTAAATTCTATGAAGAACGAAAGAAACGTAATTAAGCCTTTTCTGGAGATTTATTGAAAACTCAACTTCTTGATGAATAGAATTGTCTCTCAAATCCCTTTCAAGAAGTGACACTGTCAAAAAACTCTTAACCAGTGAAATAATAATGAATCTTTTCTCTCTTTCCAGATTTGTCTAATGTGAGTGTCTTTGTCATTCCGTCCGAAGCAAGGCAAGGTGACAGGGTTGTACTGCTTTGTCAAGGCGAAGCATCTCCTGAGACCAATCTAACATGGACCAAGGTTGGAAGCCAATGGACTCGTAGTGCCATGAAACCGGTCATTCTGGAAAATGTCAGTTTTAAAGATGCTGGCACTTATGTGTGCACTTCACGCAACAAAGCAGGAACCCAAAGCAGAAAAACGTCGCTTTTAGTCAAGATTTCACCATCAAGTAAAACACATTTTTCCTTTTATATTTTTCTTGAAATTTAAAACTAAATATTTTCCGTTACGAATTATAGTACTTATTTTGAGCCAGTTTATAGCAACAAGCCTAGCTCTTCAGTCCAAGGACAGGTTGTAAGCGAAAGATTGTCCAGCTAGATTGGCTTAAAACATCCGCATAGATACATGTACTGTAAATGATTTTTATCTGGGTATGAAGCCATTGGTCTTTGTATAATAACCAACACTAGATTTGAAATTTTTAAGTAATCACTTCTTGTTCAGATGTAGGCAAAATAAATAAAATAAAATTTTAGAGATTAAGTGCTACTTGACTGGATGGTAGTGGATTCCGGTAGTTGGGTTATATGACCAGGTCACATTCAAACATCGGCGAATGACAAGCCGTTCATTGTGAGTAGTAAGGGGTACCGTCGAAGAGAGTCTGCAGTCAGAGATGTAAAAAAAATAAAAAACAAAAAAAAACAGAATTAATGTTTTCTTTATTCGATGCGGCGATATTTCACCTTCCCTTGTTGAACGTGCAACGATCTTTTTCCAGTTTTTGTTAACGCCTACGTGGACTGGAAGCTGTCCAGTCAGTGATAAACTGACCGGTTGTATGTTTTAAAATACTCAGGAAACAATCAAATTTCCTTAATGGTTAAGCAATGTGAGGTCAATAATTAAGTTTTCGGGGATCACTTTCCAGTTTAAGTTCTCTTGTCTATTATTTTGACCCTTGAACTAGACCTATATTTCGGCCGTGATAGAGGAGTACACACACGCAGATACACACCAACTGCTTTTGTCAGTCATTTCAAACTCTTCAGTTAAGGAATCATTAAAAAAATCTTTTTTTGACACTTAATTAGAGAATAAAAATGCTTTGCTTTACGCTTAATTATAGAATAAAATATGCGGGAAGTGTAAGGGATATCAGCAAAATTGAGTTCGATTTTCGGGCTATTCTTTCGCACTAATGCACTTGGAAAAGGTATGAACTTGTCTCTCCTCTCGCCAGATAATAGATTAAATACTAGGTTAGACTGAGCTCTCCAGCTTTGGGTGGTAATCACTCTAAAAAAACATGCAAAACACTGAATTCCAATCTGCATGCCAGTTCAAAAATAATGAACAAAAAACACCGGAGTAATGAACGTCTACGACATGAAGAGACATATCATTAAAAATAGAACTCTTAAACAATATATATGAATGTATTGTAATTATATATATATATATATATATATATATATATATATATATATAGTAGCGACCATAATATAAGGAACCGAAACAACAAAGACATAAATATGTGTATTACTTAAAAAGTAATGCATGATTAGCAATGAAATTTTTACCGAATAAAGATTAGGGTGTAATGCATAAAGTTTTATTATACAAAGTTACAAAAATTTACATAATAGTTTTTTTTTTTTTAAAGATTAAATGGAACAAAGGAAATAAACTACTGGACAAAAGTTAAGGAACGATCTTGTTAATAATTGATTGTGAACAAAATATCAACAAAATTTAATATTTGATAAACATCCCCTTATTTTCAATGATTTCTCTGCATCGTCGACCACATGATCTAATTAATTTCTTGCAAAAATCAGCAGTAATCCCCCACCATTCGCCTTTCAATAACTCCCATAGGTGATCCTGGTTTTTCGGGTTTCTTTTCTGAGCGTTGAAGTAATACACATATTTATGTCTTTGTTGTTTCCGTTCCTTATATTATGGCCGCTACTGTATATATCAGTTATGTGCCATGCGTGATACGCGCTTAGGCGATCATGTGTCTTTCGATACATGACTGACGAGGCAGATTTTTTCCCGCAATAGGTTTCCATTTCTTTCTGCGTAGACCAGTTGCCATCCAAGGCTATAGAACCTGTTTTGTCCTACTATTTACCCATAACTGGGGGGAAAAAAGAGGATTCATACGTTTCCCAAGGATATTACCATGTGAATGCAATGGATTTGACTGGAATTCGAACTCGGCTCCTCAATCCTTCAGTCCGACCCGGCATGCCATTAAAAAGAATAAGAATATATATATATATATATATATATATATATATATATATATATATATATATATATATATAATGTATGTATAAAGAAGAATGTTTTGAAAGTTATGCCTCTTGTTTATTTTTACGGAAGCGACAACAGATACAAGTTGCACAATAACATTTTTGCAGTGCTGGATAGATAGATCTGTTTTTCAATATTGTCACGACCACTGGATCTGCATATATACATAGTATTATTATAAGGGTCACCTCGAGGCGGTGAATGATTAGCAAGCTTACCTCGCTAGAACAATCACGACTGAATAGTGAGTTCGATTCTCACTCGGTGCCCCATACTTTCGTCTTTGTGCCACATCTAAGCAACGCTTGGAAAATCACTATACGTGGTGCGATGTCGTCATTTCATATTTTTAATTTCGCGCATGCGCGTTGTTTGTTTTTGATTTTAGTATAGCATAGTATAGTAGGGTCAGTTAGACACCGTCTGCGAGAAATAGAGCACCATGACGCAATTCACATCGCCAAAAATCTGGAGACGGCATCCTGTACTGCTTGGCATTCGCACCGGAAGCCCCAAAACGAACATTTCACTGTGTTCGGGTGTCAATCTGAGGACATTGCAGAGGATTCGGAAAGAGTTGTATGAGTCTAATGGTGATTACGAAGATGTTTGGAGTGATCACTAGTGATAGTGACGTTATGCCTCCATCCATCTTTTCAAGCAAGAATTATGGCAGCATTTAACAACTTAAACAAGGAGACCGACCAAAAGAATTGCAGGAAATTCCGAAGTCGACTTGAGTTGAAGCCAATGGCGACTTTATCGAGTAGTTTTACTCCCCAGTAGTTCGAGATATGTTTGCACAATTTTGATAAATAGATTTGTGAGAATGAAATGTCATTATTTTTATATTTCCGTAATTTTAAAGACAATTTATCCATCGCACCATATATATATATATATATATATATATATATATATATATATATATATATATTTTTCATTCGAAAATTATAGCATAAATATGTTATAAAATCACTACAAAAATAGCCATTTTTTTCCAACACTTCTGATATCTTATCAAGTGATTGTGTTCAATGTTGGTTTTGGGGATTCTGGAATTAAAGATATATATATATATATTAAGCGTTTCACCCCAAGCAAGGCGGGAAGCCACTAGGATGCAAGGGGTTACAGGAAATAGCAAGATCAGATAGGAGTGATAGAAGAAAGGATGAGGGTAGTGGATAGATCAAGGCAAATGGAGTTGTCGATTGACATTACACTTGAATAGCTGGAGATTATAGCTCGCAGGGAAACAGGAGAAAGGAAGGGTGTTCCACAGGCGAGAGGTGCGAGACATGAAGCTATTAGAGTAGAAGAGACGGCTACATTTAGGAGTTTCGACAGTGAGAGGGTGAGAGCGGGATGCCAGCCTCGTAGGGCGCTGGAACTCATGACGTCTGGGAACCAGCGAATGCAGCTCCTCGGAGCAATTTCCATGAAAGTATTTTTAGAACAGACAGAGGGAGGTGACGGCGCGTCTGTGAGAAAGTGACTGTAGACGAGACGTCAGGGCAGGGCCAACCATATTGCATATCCGCCTCTGGAGCCTATCAAGGACCCCGAGGCAAATAGAAGGGGCGCCAGACCATATATGGCAGCAATACTCCATGCAAGGGCGAATTGTGGATTTGTATATCTGGAGGATCGACTCAGGGGAGAAAAACTTCCTAGCGCGGCTCAGGGAGCCAACTTTCCTCGCAGTGGACGAAGCAATTGACTCGATGTATTTATTCCATCTCAGGTCAGCAGTCAACGTGAGACCGAGAAGCCGCAGAGAGTTGCTCTCGAGAAGTTGAGCGTCAGACATTCTAATGGAAGGAAGGGAAGGCTCTCTGTGGTGATTAATAGAGAACAGTTTTGTCTTCGAAGCGTTGAAGTTGACCATCCAATTCATGCCCCAGTTCACAATCGATTGGAGGTCCTTTTCGAGACGCACGGCAAGGTGAGTTTTGTCAGCGAGACTAGATTTGTTTTTGAGGCAGGAATAAATTGTGGTGTCATCCGCGTAGATGCCTACTTGGGAAGTTACGGCGTCGGGAAGGTCATTTATGTAGATAAGGAATAGAGTGGGGCCTAGGATGGAGCCTTGAGGGACACCTGCGTTCGTGGGATAGGAACTGGAGGAGAATCCGTTGAGAACGACCTTCAATTCTCGGTTTGACAGGAATGATTGTATTAGGTTATATAATCGACACGTAATGCCATAACCCTGGAGCTTGCGCAGAAGGCCGGCATGCCAAACCCTAGCAAATGCTTTGGAGATGTCAAGTGCCACGGCTCGGGCTTCCCCATTATTTTGGAGAGTTCGGTAGACTGTTTCAGTGATGGCTGTGAGCACATCGGCTGTAGATCGGGCAAAGCGGAAACCATATTGCTTGTCAGAGAGCAGATTATGGGATGTGAGGTGGTTAACTACCCCGATATTGATTAGAGCTTCGTAGACTTTGCCGAAGAGGGGAAGGAGACTGATAGGACGGTAGTTGGAAGGGTCAGAGGGGTCGCCGGAGTTCTTGAAGACAGGAACGATCGAAGAGGACTTCCAGCAGTCAGGAAAACAAGATTCCTTGAGGCAGTAGTTGTATAGTTTCGAAAGGGCGGGCGCCAGTTCAGGCGCGCATTTCTTTAAGACAATGGCTGGTATCAACGTCACCGCCACTAGCTTTGTTGGGATCTAAATTAGAGATAACGCCCAGTACCAAAGATGGGGTTATGTTTAACCCACTCAATATGGCCTCAGTTCTAAGAGGGAAGTCGGGTATGGGTACACCGGAAGAGTCGCGCGTAGAGTTGAATGAAAATTTCCGAGCAAAGCATTCGGCCTTGTCGGTAGAGGAGGTCAGGACTTCGAACTGGTTGAATAAAGGAGGTATAGAGTGTTTGCAATTGTTCAATACGCTCTTGCAGAGACGCCAATAATCTTTGGAGCCAAAATTGCGAGATGCAATACGTTCCTTCATTCGAGCCGCAAATAGTGACTTAGCATCATTGAGGACACGCTTACATTCGTTACGGGCGGAGGTAAAGAGACGCCTATTGCAGTCAGACATGTCGCTACGGTATAGGTGGAAGTAGTGGTTTTATATATATATATAACCAAGTATAGGATTGGTGTATACGGAATAAATTCCAATAACCAACATATATATATATATATATATATATGAAGAAATTTTGAAAAAACAAACAAAAATCCTTAAATGTAGTTAAATGAAAGAAATGTCGACGTCTGACGTTTCGGTTTATTAAACCTTTTCAAGACAATATTCATCAAAATACAATTCAGTTCAATATGACAAATACGATGGACATAAAAACACAAGTCTTATTAAATAAACCGAAACGTCAGACGTCGACATTTCTTTCATTTAACTACATTTAAGGATTTTTGTTTGTTTTTTCAAAATTTCTTCATTCTGTCGGATTTATATCCATTTACACTTGCTTATATATATATATATATATGTGTGTGTGTGTGTGTGTGTTTGTGTGTGAATGTATGTATGTATGTATAGTGATTTACTACACGAATCTTTGATGTGGCAAAAGGATGGACCACCCAGTGAGGATCGAACTCACTACTCTGTCGTAATTGATCTAGCGTGACAAACTTGTTAACCATTACATCACGTTGAAGTATTTGTATGTAAATTAGGATACAAATTGCGGATAAATTATCCGATGTTCTTCTTTTGTTCTGTTGTTTTCTTCATTCTTCCTTTTATTTAAAAAGAAAAAAAAAAAACACACATATTGAATATTTCATATGCTCTTCAAGATACCGTCTCCTGTGGTGAATGATATTTTATTTAATGTGGGCCGTTTATAGTAATAGCTTCTAAATGAACTGCCCTCTGTAAAAAAAAAAAAAAAAAAAAAAAAAAAGGAAAAAAAATTCTTTATAAATTCTCATACCCACTGGGTGATTAGATCTCCAATACTAATAATGCACATGCACTATACTCTCACGTAGACTTACTTGCCCCCAGTCAAAACTCAGCGCAATCCGCACACATATCGACCAACACAGCACAAACAACCAAAGTACAACTATCAACAAGATAAAAATATTAGTGAATAATGCAAAAATATTCTACATCAATGCAAGAAAAAACTTAAAATCCTAGAAGCAATTATTAGGCAAAATAAGCAGCTTACATTAAATAAAATGTATAAAATAAAATATATTTCATAACAGGTGGTTGTATCTTGAAGTGTGAATTAAATACTTAACATGCGTATTTTAAAAACAAAAGAAACAAAAAACGCTTTCTTTTTGGTATGAGCTCTACCCCCCTTAACCGTAATGGTCACACTTTGACGTTCAGCTTTCTAAGGAATACCAGAATGTAGCCAATAGAATCTTGAGTATCACACAGACAGCACATGGTTTTTGAAAAGGATCGTCGAAAGCACTTGAACAAACCAAATTAACAGCAAAAGCATGAAATTCGGACAGTTTATCAACTTCGATGCCAATATGCAACACTTTATTTTATTCGAAAATTGGAAAATACATTAAAACGTTAAACAGACAAACCTTGTCCGCTATACTTAAACAAACTAGTTTGGATGAATACTTACTGCCTAAATATAACTTATACACACACACACACATATACACACATACATATATATATATATATATATATATATATATATATATATATATATATATATATATATATATATATATATGAAAAAGTAATCCTTTTTACCCATGGAATAAATTTATTACCATCATTTATAAGATGTTTAAGGATTACTTTTTCATTATTATAATATTTCTCGGTTCTAACATTGAGCGGTCTTTGGATTCATATCCTCATTGGAAAACAAGATTGGATATATATATATATATATTTCTGAGATGAGGTATTATGTACATTATTTACATTATTCTGACTATTGTCCTCATCGTCGTCGTCACTATATTTATTACAACGTTTCGGTCGTTGTACGTTCCGGCCTTCTTCAGGTGGTTGATATATCGAACTGAACCCTTTATTTCGCTCACTGGGGTAGAGTGTTCTAGTTCCACGTGCCATGTTTAATGGATGTCAGTTATCAGTTATCTCCTGTTAATTTTCCCTCTGAAAGTTCTCCACTGCCTTAACCGGGTATTGAACTCACATTCTTTGGGTCCTGTCACTAGATCTAACCAACGCCTTTATCCACTGTGCCATGTGTCCTTGAGGACACATTACACAGTGGATAATAGAGTCCTCAAGGACACATGGCACAGTGGAGAAAGGCGTTGGTTAAAAATTCAAGTTAATAAATAAGGTCCGGTAAAAAACATCCTGGACCTAAAGAGAATATGCAAAAAAGAATGGAATAAAATACCAATGGAAACTTACGAATCATTGATTAAAACCTACAGAGAAGAAACTGATTGCTGTTGAATTGAGTAAGGGATTCACTACAAAGTATTAAATAGATATTATAATTTTGTACAAATACTTTTTAGTTCCCAAATCTTTTAGTTTCATATAATTTCATTAATATAACAAATTTTCTTGAATTTTCTTTTTTCTTTTTTTGCAGCATTATGCCATGGTGTATACAAATATTGATGATGCACGTATATTTCTTTCCTCCTACTGTATTCACGCACGCACACACACACACACACATACATACACACGCACACATACATACACACACACGCATGTATATATATATATAAGAGTAAAGCTTCAAAAGTAATGGCTCCTGTTTAACGCCACAGAAGTGACAGTAGATACAGGGAATGCAAAAAAAAAAATTGAGACCAAGTTTTCACTTACAAAATCCTATTGGCTTTACACCACCTTTGTTTCTTCGTCAGCAGCTATGGGTTACCAGTTTTACAAAATAAAACCTTTATTCTACAATCTACATTCAACATCATCACTTGATATGACACCAGAGGTGTTGAAACAAAATGTCTATTTTTGTAGTGATTTTATAACATATTTATGTTATAAATTTTAAATAAATAATTATATCCGCTCTACTCTGTATTGAGCACTCTTTTAAGAATAGTAATTGTTGGTTATTGGAATTTATTCCGTATACACCAATCATATTCTTGTATATATATATATATATATATATATATATATAGTAGGTTCAACCTTATTGAGTGTCATTATTATGTTTAATAGGTTTATATCATGGAGGCATAATAAAAGAACGTCATCTATATATCTTACGTAAATAGAGATTTTTGGTATGATGTGTTTAAATTGGTAGGATTCTAAAAATTATTGAAAAGGAGTCTGATTACGTATGGGGTCAACAATCATTGGTGTTCTTGCTTGTCTTTTTCTAGAATGTTTAGAATCCGGTCTATTTAAACAAATCATACCAAAAAGCTGTACTTACCAAAGATATATAGATGACGTTTTTATTATACTCCCATGATACAAAGCTATTAGACAAAATACTGAAACTCAATAATGTTGAACATACCATTGAATTCAGACACAAATTTGAAATATAAAATCTTAGTACATCAATATAAGTAAAAATAAACATTCGGGATATATATTTCACAAATAAATTAAGGCCCATATCAGAAGGCAAGTAATACGTGAAGGGAATGAGCAAAAATATGATCTTAGTTGTAACATTCCGAAAAGAAACACTGTACAGTTTTGTAGTATCTCTTCGGTTCCTCTTTAGGATGCATGGGAAGTGTGCAGTCCTCCGTGGTCAGCCAGATAGCAAGTAACTTATTAACTGGCTGTCACGTGATACTCACAGGCCCCTGAATCTGTTTCTATTAAGATAGAGTCCATCGTATTCTGCTTCCCTACAAATATAGTAGCTAATAAAGTGCTACCTTCGTATCCAAAAGAAAATCTCCTTAAAAAGCGAGGAAATTAGGTTACGTGAATGGTGATCTCAGCTTATGTATCTAATTGATGTTTGTTGCAGGGGAAGTAATTCGGGCCGGACAAAGTGGATCCTCCATGTTACAAGCTGTGCTTATATTTACGGTGTTAATATTTCTTTTCCTGCTGGCCATTCTCAGTGTGGTTATCCATTTCATTTGCCATAGTGCAGTTTACAACAATGCAGGTGAGTTGCACTTCAACAATTTTTCACTTTTGCCTCCAACTGATTGTTTTTCGCTTTTGTATTTGTTATTGTGATTTGTCAATTAAATCCAAAGCATTTCGACTCCTAAATATTATATATTTAATAAAACTACTTTGACCAGTAGTCGGGTTGTTTAATTGGGGGGGGGGAGAATTAGTACCCAAGTTTCTTAAATGATGGCTTAATCTTTACACTTTAATCTTAATCTTTACATTTGGATCTAATAAACAGAAAAGAGAAACATTTCACTGGAACTAAGCTAGCAGAATTGGTAGAATTATTGAATACAGTATGAAATAATAATTAGGTATCTCCATGAGATCGCTAAAAAAAGAGCATAGCATGATGAAAAAGACGCCAAACTTGACGAAAACAAAATGTTATCGTCTAAATGTTCATGTTATTATTAAGAGGAAAGATCAAAGTATTTTGGGGGTATTTTTTTACATTTTTTAATCGATCCGAGCACGTCCGAAATATTCATTACAAATCTTGGATTTTTTTAGTCAGCAAAATTGACAGATAATCGATCATGGCGTCCATTTTTTCCATTTTATAAAAAAGATGAAAATCTCATTTTGAAATTCTTTTAAAAATCAATTACCATTTTTTTCACAACTTATTTTAAGAAAATCAGAAATTATAATGTTTATTTAAAATATTTTGAACCGAGGTTGACTTAGCTTCTGCGCCGAAAAGAGAAAATAAAACAGAGCAGGTCATAACCTTTCGCGTCACTTGACAGGTATTGAATGACGTATTGACGGATTACGTGATCATAATTTGTTCTACGGAAGACGAAAAGTGAAGTTATTTAGATTTAAGTGAACAAATTATTTACCTCGTTATTTTTAAAGAAAGCTTTCAGCGCTCTAACTTTTTTTTGTACTTAGCTTTCACCTTTACGTTTACGATGCTTTGTGGGAAATATATTATAAAGAAATTAAAATAAGACTGTTAAGAGTGAGATTAAATTTCATATTTCATAAGAAAGCTATCTAATTAACTTATAGGTACCTTTCTTATGAAATTTTATCAGAACTGTACATAAAATACTATAATTTTATGTACATTCATTACATTTTACCGTGTTATTTGTATTTTCATTCATTTTATTATTAATTTTGATATTTCATTTATGGAAAAATGTCATAACTGAGATTAATATAAAAATAAGATCATATAAATTTCATAAGATGATACTGATACTTGTAGGTACCCTTCTCAGTTGAAATTGAAAAATCAAATTAACTTCTCCACACGTGTTTCACAAAAGTAAAGGCCTTAACAGCGGAGAACAATGCTTAACTCAAATAACGCAACTTAATTGTATTTTCGTTGGTCTTCCGTACTTTATAATTACAGCCCGATTATAAACACAAAATTACATTTCTTAATTACTGCGGATCTTCTGATTAGTCAAAATGATACAATTTACAACGCGCTAAAAAATGATCTCATAAGGAAACTTAGGAAACCCGATGCGGCTTTTAACTAATTTTATAATATTTTAACAACTTAAATGTAAAAATCTATTATAATTAAAGAAATAACAAATAATTGTATTTAAATTCATTTTTCATCGAAAAATTTTTACTTTCAGAAAATATTGTCCATATTCATAGAAACAACTAAAAGCAAATAAAAGCATTTGAAATTAAATAATATCTTTGTTTCATTGAGTTTTGTATGTTACAATTCAGAGCTAATTTTCAGGTAGGTGGGATCCAATTAAATACAAAAAAACATGACTTGCATTCCTCAAAGCCCTGTGCTTTTAACTATTGTAATCACTAAACCCGATGCGATCGAATTTCTAGCGTTTTCATAAATTAGTTATGGCGGGGGGGGGGTAATAAATATAAAAAAAATTCTGCCATGACTTTAATAAAAAAACAAAACCTATTTATAATAATTTCGATCATCTGTGAATAGTTTCTGAAAATTTCATTAACATCCAACAATTATTTTTATTTTGCAAGATTTTCCAAATTAATGTGTGCTATACAAAAAACCTGCTAAAAATTGTATATGTTATTTTACTAGTTCCGGTGATACAAAAAGAAACAAGGTTTTTTTTTAATTAAAATTTAGAATGTTCTGAAAAGAAGGAACAATTTTAAATAATAATTAATAAAAAAACTGTGGTCTTTCTTCTTAATAATAATATAAGCATTTTGTTTTCGTCAAGTTTGTCGTCTTTTTCATCATGCTATGCTCTTTTTTTAGCGATCTCATCGAGGTACCTAAATAATTATATATATAGTACCATAATGTATGCGTGTATATATATATATATATATATATATATATATATATATACACGCACACACACACACAAACAAACAAACACACAAAAGTACTGGAGCATCTCGAAGTCACTATTGTAGAAATTGACTTCTGAGGCTAATCGATTGACCACAGCAGTATACAAGTATACCCAAGTCTTTTGTCAACTCTTGTTTTGATGACAAAGTCGTAAATAAAACGTTGAATTTCAAAGACAATGAAACAATCCTGCGACTCTTCAATAAAAGTAAAATGTGATAAAAAGAACACGAAACTTTTTCATTACACATTTACAACTAAAATAATCAAGGGAGACTACTCTGAAACTAATACTTAAGAGTCACCTCCCTTGATAATTCAGTGAATATTGAGTCTTGAATAGGCTATTTCTATGTTTATTATTATCATTGTGTTATCTAAGTTAGCATTAAATGATGCGTTATGTACCTTAAGAATATAAGAGGTCATGACTCTCCACAACTTCCTTTGCTTTAATATCTGCGAATTTTCATGACTTTTGTGGAAAAAATATTAGTTTCTCGTTACGGTTTGGTATTATTCAGGCATGTCCTTCTAGATTGGTTGTCAAGACTAGCTAATGTAGTCTGCCCTGCTATTTAACACAGGTGGAGGAGCGGATATAGGTTCATAACTTTGCCACGGGCATTTGTACGAAATTGAACGCCACAGTCTACTAGTGCACAATACCTTAATAATAATAATAATAATACACTTGCTTGCTTGTGAAAATATCTTCCGACTTCTTGCTTCCAAACACCTTTGATGTTCAAAAATTTAACTCCAATGTCAATCGTTATCTCCCGTCTTCTTAATTCATATTATTATATTGTTCTCTCTCCTTAATGTTTTATTTTTATTTTTCACCTATTCTCTTACATTCAGTAACACCCTTGTGTCTTAGTGGCTTTATTGCCTTGCTTGGAGTTAAATGATTAAAAATAAAACATCAACTCCGCTAAGACACCATCTTAAAAATTTTTATTAAATTTCGGTCAGAATTTTTTACAAAAAAACGTTTCGACTGTTGCACTCGCCTTCATCAGGTTTTGTGGGGAATTTCGAAATCTTTATTTCATCGACGGGGATAGTTTGTTTCCGTTTCGCTGCCCTTTTGGGGGATATTTCGTCTAGTTCTTATTTAGCATTGCTCATTTATTGTTCGCCCTGTTTCCACTGATACTATGTATGTACTACACAGCACAAGGATTGAACTCACAGTTATTAGGTTACCAATTTCACGAACCAACATTTTAATACATTAGAGCGCTACTCTCTTTCTTTACGATGTGCTTATGGCGGGAATTCAAGTTAAGATATTTTCCAGTTAAGTCTGGCTTTTTTTTATTTACGAATGTCTTGTGCCCATTCTCTGTAAGAGTTATTCGTACATCTAGGTAAGTGTTGTAACCTAGGGAAGGTTACTGAATAGAATAATTACACGATAATTGGTAATGAACGATAATACTTGGGACAAGAACAACATATATGAGATTCACCAGCGGCGCGTAGAAGAAGTAGTCAACGGCTAGAAGTTAGTCAAGTGTATTCCACAATGAATCTTACGCGGTCAGATATGCGAATTTAGTGCGGGATATCCCATCCCGTAGGCTCGGCCAAAAATTCCTCGGGTAGCTGTGTCCCGAGACGAGAGTCTGCCGTTCGACACAGCCACGTCTGAGGATCCTCTCTGCCCGGAGGCAGAGAATCTGACCAGCGCAGCTGGAGATGAATTTCTATCTGCAGACCAACATACAGTATTTACTACTGTATTCAACTTGGACTGAGAAGAGAGCCAGATAACTGTCAGTCAGTCAGTTATGTGCCATGCGTGATACACACTTAGATGCTCATACATGACAGACTCTCGTAGTAGGTTCCATTTCTTTCTGCGGTAGATCAATTGCCATCTAAGGCTATAGAACCCGGTCCTGCTATTTACCCAAAGCTGGAGGGACAAGAAGCGGATTCATACCTTTCTCAAGGGTATTAGAACGTAAGTGAATGTAATGGATTCGACTGGAATTCGAACTCGGCTCTCCGATTCCTCAATCCGAGCCGCTTTCCATTGCACCAATAACTAAATATTATTACTAAATAAGAACAAAATGAGATATCTCTAGACAGTCAGAGGAACGAAAACAATCTATCCTGTATGTTAAATAAATTCCTTGAAGATTCCAAACTGATGAAGGTGTTTCCAACAGCTGAAACGTTGAGATGACAGTAGTAAAGATGGGGGCAATAGTCCGTGTGTAAATAATGTAAAGAATGCTAACTCCCAGAAATTCAGACAGAGCTTCTACGCAAGAAGTCCTAAGGACGAGATTGTGCGTTACAGTACTGGTTCTTTAAACATATGTTCTTTATTTAAATTCTGATATTTTTAACCTTTAATCTATTCTCTGTTCCCACTTTTACTTTTTATTGCATACTAAGAAAAATTCCAACTGCTTCACCCTCAATTAAAAACTCTCGCTTTCAAGACTTACCCATTCAGATTTTTCATTTTGGAAAATTTGTTGCATTATCACGACATGTGACTCGAATTAGTCCTTCCATTTCATTGGTTGCATTGGCTGCCTTCATGTCACTACCCCAGAGTCGCACCGTCACAGAAAGCCAAAGGACACCATTTCACCGCGCGAAATAATAAATATAATAATAAATGACTCCACGCAGTGAAGTTTGTATTGGCCAATTTTATTATCTCGAGCAGGGAAATTGTTGCCGGCTACTTGTCAGTGACGGAGAGAATGCAGTGAGTGACATGACTTTTCTACTCCTATCTGCTCGCTACCAAACCAAAAACCTCGCAAAAGAATTATGGAGGAGTATTTCATTTTTTATTTATTTTATATTTTACCAGAAAATCTTGCTTTCTCGATAACTGCTGATTAGTTAATTTACGGACCATCGAAAAGACCCGGCCACACCCTGCTTCTTTTCCTTATTTTGCTGAAGTTTTGACCGTCAAATAACCCTGAAAAGTATATCGTATTTAATATATTTCCATGTGTGACTGTTAATTAGTTAGATTTAAATATTTTATTATTCTCCTTTATTTTACATCCACAATGTTAAACTTACATAGAAATTGCAAAAACTTTTTTGCAGACATTCACAACGCAATTGCAACATTAACTCGCAAATACCTTGCTTTTAAAAATGCAATAACATAATATGGATAATAAACTACAGGAAAATATTATTATTACTACAACGCATGCAGTCTGTATTACTGCTTTTATTGTTTCCCAGTAAGGATATTTTACCGACTACTTGTCAGCGATGGAGAGGCTGAAAGTGAGTATAAGGACTTTCCTATTCCAGCCTTTCGCTACCTAATCAAAATTATCACGAAAGATTTTTTTTTTTTTTGACAGGAAAGTTGGCGATTTCCCTAGTTGTGGATCAGTCAATTCACGGACCAATGAAAAAAAAAACCTGCCACATCCTGCTTGTTTTCCTTTTTTCTTGTTGGACTTGGGACCATAAAAAAAAACTTGTCAAGTATATCGTATTTTAGAAATGCGATGTATTGTGGCTGTTTCTTCGTTATGAAATTTTTCTTTTCTTTCATATTCGACAGCCACAATGTTACAATTTGCTTCATTTTCAAGTCAAAAATCAAATTCACACTAATTCTTATTTTCTTGTATTTTCAGGCCCAAATAAACGAAGGTAAGTCGATACAAAACTCGTAGATTAATCTTAACCTTAATCTCTCTCTCTCTCTGTCTCTCTCTCTCTCTCTCTCTCTCTGTCTCATCGCTTGGAGAATTCGGCAAAAAAATATGCCGAAAATGATTTTTTTTCTTTCAATTTACACTCTGAGGCTTAAGGCCACATCACGTTGAAACACCAGCTCCCGTACGATCGCCGAAGTTAAGCCACGTCGAGCCTGGTCAGTACTTAGATGGGTGACCGCTTGGGAATACTAGGTACTGTAAGCTTCTATGTTCCAGTATTTTAATCGTTTTACAGCTATATCACGTTGTAAACACCGGCTCTCCTACGAAGTTAAGCAACGTCAACCCTGGTCAGTACCTTGATGGGTGACCGCTTGGAAATACCAGATTCTGTAAGCTTAGATGTGCGGGTGGTGTAATAGACAATGTCTCGGATTTTTTTTAATAGGAGAGCCGTGTTCCAGTCCCGTTATATTCACTGACGCACAAATACCCTTGGGATAGGTATGAATCCATCTTTTCTCCCCTCCAGCTAATGGGTTAATTACTAAAACTTGTATCATTAAACTATTATTATCCGTAAAAAAATTTTAGAATTTTGGGGAGATAATAATGAATTTCTGATACAAGTCTTATTATTTAACCCATAGCTGAGAGACAAAGAAAGGAAATAATCTCAGAAAAAGATTTACCTGATGTCTTTATGGAGGGGGCGGTCATCCAAACAGTAACACTTCTCCTACATCCCCACTTCTCACTGTCAATGAGGTAAAATAAAGTTAAATGTCGTTTATTCTATTTATATATATTCGTATATTTTTTTATTTTCTACATAAAAAGTATTTTTGTTAATATTTTTGGTATCTGTCTATATCTCTGAGATGAGGTATTATGATTACTTGCATTATTTATATTATTCGGACTGTTATGGTGAACAAAAACTTGGAGAGTTGAATTAAATAACCGAGGCATTCGGAAGAGGTATGGCACGTGGAACTAGAACAATCTACCTCCGTGGATGAAATAAAGGGTTCAGTTCGAAATGCCAATCACCTGAAGAAGACGGGAGCCTACAACGGCCAAAACGTTATGAATATGGCAATGAAGATGAGGATAACAGTCCGAATAATGGAAATAATGTAAGTAATCATAATACCTCATCTTAGAGATATAGACAGATATTGAAGGCCGGAGCGTACAACGGCCGAAACGCTATGAATATGGCAATGAAGATGAGGATAACAGTCCGAATAATGGAAATAATGAAAGTAATATTTTTTTTTGGTGGTGGGGGGGACGGTTTAATACTTTTTTGATTGATTTGTTTTTTATGACTTGTCAACCTTTTATTTAAAGCCGAAAAATATTTTTGGATTATAAGAATTTTGAAGGGATAATAATGATTGCCTGATACAAGTCTTATTATTTAACCCATAGGTGAGAGGAGACAATGTGGCTTCATACCATTCCCCATGGTATTTGCAACGTAAGTGAATATAATGAACCTGACTGGAATTCGAAGTCGGCTCTCTGATTTTGCGTTCCGAGTCTTTATCCATTGCACCAGCCGCACATCCATATTTACAGTATCTGTTATTCCGGAGCGGTCAGTCATCTAGGCACTAAGCAGTTTCAATGTTACTGTAATCGAACGAGAACTGGTGTTTCAACGTGATATGGCCGTAAACCTTAATTAGATTTTGGGGAATATTACCTCGGTTTTCGTGCATTTCGGCTTTCGGCTGACTTTCTAGAACGGATTATGGCCGATAACCGTGATTGTAGCGTAAGTCTATTTTAAATTAGCGACCTCCACTAATTCACGATACCTAAGATTTAAAATGATTTTTTTTTTTTAATGAAAAACTTTCTTGAAGTTTTCATTTTAGCTTTAATCGAAAGCTAAAGGATTCATTTTACTATTTCCAGTAAACAAAATACTCTGGTGTATTCCAAACAGAAATTATATTGATTGGAATCGATTTTTCTTTCTTTTCTTTTCTTTTTTTTTTTTTTTTTTAAGTGCCCATCGCAATGTAATTCTCTTTATTAAAAAATTTTCCGAAAATAAAATATACATTTCTGAAGCTTTATTTACCTGATTTAAAGTATAATTTATCTAATTTGAAACTAATATTATTTACTTTAATTTTAAAATAACACAGAAATATATTTTTAAGCGAATAGTAGCATTGTTTTTAACTGACAGTAGCCATACGTGTTTGACGAGACGATGAAAGTTTCATTGCTGTTCTACGGAGTCTTTGTCTGTAAAACATAATTTAAGAAAATGGCGTGAGTGCCTTTTTTATACATAATTTTTAAGTACTCAGTAATCTTAAAAATGTTGGAAAATAATGTCCGTAATCTAATTTTAGATATATTGAATTTAAATTTACTATAGTTATCGCTCTTATTTTCTGATAACGTTGTGTATATAGTCGACCATACTTTCAAAAAATGGTTACGTTACATAATATATAATTTATATATATATAAAAATATAAAAATTCTTTTATATCTCTTGTTGCATAATGATTTGTATTAAGCTTTTCAATTTTTGATTAGGAAATATAGTTTTCACTTAATAACAATATCACCTAAAGCAATCAAATTAATGCAAAAATTTAAAAGATTTGTAACTATAAATTTTTATAATTAAAATTAAAAAAATAATTAAAATTTAGAAAAAAATGAGGCAATTCTTGTAAATATTAATTATTCATCAAAAATGTTTTGTAAGACAATAGTGTCTTTAATATATCTTATTTATAAAAGCAATTGAAAGCTTTTCTAATTAAAAATGTCAGTTTTATTGCATTTTTTTTTAAATTTTACGATTCGGAGCAGATTTTCGGTAAATGAGTAACAGTGTGAAAAAAATGATGATTTATATTCTCCAAGGACTCCTGCTTTTAACTAATGAAGCAAATTTTGCAATCAAAATTTAATTTCTCGAAATTTCATGAAATTAAGGGGCGGGGGCAACATGTGTAAAAATAAATATTTTTCTCAAGATTTTCTAAAAAAAAAATTCAAAAATAATTTCAATCATTTGTGAATAAAGCTTCATTAAAATCAAAGAATTATTTGAATTTTGCAAGAATTTCGAAATGAATATGTTTTTTTTTTCTTTTTTTTTTTTTACCGGAAAAAAGGCGCGAAAACATCAGTTGTAAATGTTAGGCCGACCGTTGACGAAAAAAAACGAGATTTTTAACCAAAATTTCGAACGTGCTAGAAAGGATTAAAAAATTTAAGATAATAAAAAAAATATTTTGGTCTTTCCTTTTAATAATAGCATAAAACATTTTGACAATAAAACTTACTTTTTATTACGTTTGGGTTTTTTTTTTCATTATTTTTTGAGGTACCTATTTTAAATGTAGAAACAATTTTGATTTGAAATTTGATCATTTTGCTGTCAATGCGTCCCACTCTAATAATCGTACATAGTAAGTAACACGCAATATGCAAACTTTATTTAGAAATAATTAGGCAAAAATCAATAATAATTTAATAATGTTAATGATAATATAAATTGTGTAATCTTGATACTTTGGCATTTGTATCTCAGGATTTTCTTTCTTTTTTTTTTTTTTTTTTTTTGTCTTTTCAAGGCTGCCAACCCTACCAGCCGCCTACCCGTCATTTGCGAACCCATCCCGGACAACGATAGAGGAAAGATCGAATTCTCAAATCTCAATGAAACAAATAAGCCCTTCGAGTTCAGTCACTTCTTCTTTGCCAGCCAATTTAATTCCGCCACGCCCCAAAGCAAAACTTCCCAAGGTACCCTTCAGATCCCAGTTGGTGGATTGTGAGCATTCCTATATGAACACATCGGTCACACAACCAGGTGAGAACAGAACAATGTCTAACGTTCTATCTTCTATCTGCCGAGTTCCTTCAGGAGGTTGGTGATCATAGCTCTCCACGATTTCCTATCCTTTGTAGCTCTTAATTGTGTCCTTTTGTTATCTCTCCTAAACCATGTTCAAGTTCACTAGGCAGGTTATGCGTTGTTTTTCTCTGTCCAGTTTTCCCTCGATCTGTCCTGTGAGTATCAGATTTTCCAAGCCCTCTTTCCTCATTATATGAGCTGGAAATGTTAACTGTCTCTTTCGGTTGTCAAGTCCTTTTTGTTTGCATTTTCTCTAAGACTTCGTCGTTGCTCAAATGTTCAGTCCATGTATTCTGAGTATCCTTCTTTATTACAGAGCAAAGGTCATTTTTATAGATGGAAGTAAACTCTAACATTCGTACCTGCAAAAAATTGATGTGTCAAAAGAAGTTTTTTTTTTCTTTTTAGATCGCTATTAGTATATATGTTGTGGAGTAGCTGAACATCCCCACAGTATGGACTGGTCTAAGACTATTTTAACAGTACTCTCTCTTACTGAGAGAGAGAGAGAGAGAGAGAGGAGTTGACGATTACAGTTAACTCTTCTTGTCGACTCTCTGCCTCTGAGCGGAGAGGAACCCAGGCGAGCCTATGCCGAAGAACAGAGTTTCGTTTGGGGAGGTTATACAGCTACCCGACCCCGTATATACGGGGTCTACGGGAAATTATTGCCCGAGTCTACGGAATCGGAACACCCCCACATAAAAAAACTGGCCTTGTGCCACATCCCGCCTTGTAGGGAAATCTCGGGTAAATACCGAGGATTTAACATTAATCAACCGTGTCCTCAACCGTGTACCATATTATTCTCCGGAAAAAATTGCTTCTTATTTTCTATATGTGTGTCAACATTTCCTATTTACGACACAATAGTATACTTTCTCAAAAATTCGTGTTTTTAATCATTTCACCCCATCTAAGGCAATAAAGCCACTAAGATATAAGAAGATACCCAGACTATGAGGAAAAAATACTATTAAGGAGAGAGAACAATAAAAGATCAGGGATTAAAGGATACGCTAACGATTGACATTGCCTTTAAATATTTGAAGATCAATGTTGAATGGGAAGCAAGAGAGTTCCACAAGCGGGAAGTGTGATAGAAAAAAACTGTTAGCATAGAAATTACGGTTACATCTAACCATTTCAACTGTAAAACGAGGAAACCTAGCCGCCATTTTAGTACTGCGCTTAAATACATAAAGTCTACGTACCAATAAAGAACATTTATAACAATTACAGCGAAAATATTCATTGAAAAGCCAAAGAGAAGCTATATTACGGCGGTGGGAAAATGACTGAAGCTGAGATACCAGGTCAGGATCAATTATATTGCAGATTCTTCTTTGGATTTTTTTAAAGAATCTCTAATCAGGAGCACCAGGCCAGATGTAGCAGAAATATTCAAAGCAAGAACGAATGGTAGATTTATTAATATGTACGATAGATTCTGGCGCAAAAATTGTCTAGCACGACACAGTGAAGCAACTTTCCTAGCAGCAGACCTAGTAATTGATTCAATATACCATATTTTCCGGCTTGGAAGACGCACCCTAATATTGAAAAGAAATTTCTAAGAAAAAAAGTCATAAAACAACACATTCACCATGCCTCCGACACATACTGGTGTATTGTTTACATTAATCACTCGTTCAATTTTGTTTCTATGGCAATGACATACCAGTCAAGAAAGGCGACAGCCGCTTATAGCATGTTTAAGCTTGTGGCTTGGCTCCAGGAAGGTTTATAGTCTTGGAAATACTTGTAACTGCTAAGTACTGAGGTTATATCATATAAAAGGCTGAATTAGATTATAGTGTAATGACTCAACATATAAATCCACGTCCCTATGAGTCAAGCCAATTAGGTGACCCTCCAAGCTTACTTGAGCCTGTTGAGCGTGTTGCCTTATATTCGTAGTGGAAGGAGCACAGGTATTTTTCAGGGTGTTTTTTAGGGAAAAAAAGTGCGTCTTGTAAGCCGGAAAATACGGCAATCTTTCCACTACATGTCAGTGGAAAACGTTAGTTTGATAAGATGCAATGAGTCACTCTCGTGGGGCTATTTAATTATTATTCTCCTTTATTTTACATCCACAATTTTAAACATACATAGAAGTCGCAAAAACGTTTTTGTAGACTTTCACAAAGCAATTGCAACATTAACTTGTTGTAAATATGTTGCTTTTAAAATTGCATTGACATAATATCGATAATAAACTACAGGAAAATATTATAACTTACATTCATCATCTCAGTTAATAAATAGTACAACGCACACAGTCTGTATTACTACTATTATTGTTTCCCAATAAGGATATTTTACCGACTACTTGTCAGTGATGGAGAGGCTGAAAGTGAGTAAAAGCAGTTTCCTATC
The DNA here is from genome assembly GCA_903632075.3 of Acanthosepion pharaonis. Taxonomy (NCBI): domain Eukaryota; kingdom Metazoa; phylum Mollusca; class Cephalopoda; order Sepiida; family Sepiidae; genus Acanthosepion; species Acanthosepion pharaonis. Next base: position 631,487 of record CAHIKZ030005000.1, on the reverse strand, counting down.
CCAGCCTTTTGCTACCTAATCAAAATTCTCACGAAAGTTTTTTTTGACAGGAAAGTTGGCGATTTCCCTAGTTGCGGATCAGTCAATTCACGGACCATGCAATGAGATGCAATGAGTCACTCTCATGGGGGTTAGCATCAGCCATGTTGATGGAAGGTAAAAGGGGTTCTCCCAGACAGTTAAAAGAGAGCATTTGCGTTTTGGAGGTGTTAAAAATAACAACACATTCTCCACTCCAGTTAATAACAGAATGTACAACATTGTTTAGAACAGCTGCCAGTTCGAACTGTTTTAAACGCACAAACTTACTATGAAGACAGGAATAAACAATTGTGTTGTTAGCATAAACACCGAGAGGAGAACTCATGCTATCAGGAAGGTCATTGGCGAAAATTAGAAAAATGTACGTGCAAGGATAGAACCCTGGGGGATACCTGCATTAATGCAAAAGGATCTAGAAGAGTGGCCTTTCAAGACAACTTTCATTTCAGTATCTGTCTGTCAGTTCGACATTCCAACCACCTGAAGAAGGCCGGACTGTACAACGGCCGAAACGTTGTGATAAATATGCTGACAAAGATGAGGACAATAGTCCAAATAATTCAAACTTTTTGTAGATGTAAGTATGAAATATTTTAACTTCGTAGAATTATCTTTTTTATATACAAGGCACAAGAACGCTCCGGCCTTCTTCAGGTGGTTGGAATGTCGAACTGAACCTTTTATTTCGCTCACTGGTGTAGAATGTTCTAGTTCCACGTGCCAGGCTTAATGGATGTCAGTTATCAGTTATCTCCTGTTAATTCCCCTCTACAAGTTTTCCATTGCCTTAACCGGATATTGAACTCACACTTTTTGGGTCCCGTCACTGAATCTAACCAAAGCCTTTATCCACTGTGCCATGTGTTCTTGAAGACATCTGTGTATGAATTTCTGGGTATTATAAATCTAATGTCTTCAGCAATTTTTTTTACCAGTGCTCATATTGCAATTTTTGCTGTTATCATTGCATGTTTTTACCAGAGTTCATATTGCAATTTTTGTTGCTATTGTCGCCTTTCTTTGGCATTCCTTATTATTGGTTCCTATATTGTATTCATTTCTATGCTTGGTCGGCTCAGGAGATTTTTGTGGCCTAGCATATGTGCTGATTCCTTAAGTTTACGAATTTTCCAATGGTGTTGTTTATCTATGATCTCAAACTGATCCCCCAGAGGGTGGTGAACTCCTTTCTCTCTCCATATAAAGGGTTCAGTTCGACATTCCAACCAACTGAAGAAAGCCGGAGAGTACAACGGCCGAAAGGTTGTAATAAATATGGCAACAAAGAATAGGACAATAGCCCGAATAATGTAAATAGTGTACATAATACCTCATCTCAGTAATATAGACAATATTTTGAAACTGACATGTTTTTTTAAATAATTTTTATCAAATCAATTTATATTAAATAAAGAAGACCATCCTTCTGCAAAGAAAAGGATTGGTTGTTTGGACTTAATATAATCTGTCTATAGATTTTCCCCCGAGTCAATATATTATTGATATGTATGCATTTTCGTTCCTCGTGTTTCTATTTTTTAGTCGATGTGCACAATATTCTAATTTCCTCGATCGAGTTCAGACGTGTGAGGTTAACTAATTCTATAGTATATTTTTTCTCTCTTTTCTTTTCAATTTGTTTGTTACTGTAGCTATGTTTGTTTTTATTTCAATTTTCTAACTTTAATAAGATTTTAATATTTTTTTTTCTTTTTTTAAAGATTATTTGGAAGTGGTCGATGAAAAAAACGATAAAGAAGGTATGTAGTTTTACTTTTCTCTGTTTCGAATGATCTTTCTTGGTTTAATCTGATTCCAAACTAAGAAGAGAAATATGGGATTATTCGGAGAGGGGGAAGTTTGCTTGCCCTTAAAATTGGTATTCTAAATCCGGGATTTTACCTTAGCCTGAACACCTGGGTAGTAAAATGAAACTATCTCAGACAGGAAGCAAACCAAAACAATATTTTTTGTGCAAAACTGAACAATGTATGAGCATTTTATTGTATAATTTTTAATATTTGAAGAGAGAGACTTTCTTCTTGTATGCGACACGTGGTTAGCTTGGGATACAGTAGTCCCGTGGAGAGTAAACGACACAACTTATCTCTACGGCATGCTGTGGATGAAGAAAGAAACAAGTAAATCTGCTTTGCGCATGTTCCGTTTTTTTTTATTTTTACGTATGCCCATCTCGCTAAAATACTGGATGTAGCAGTTGCTACAGTTGTATATCATTTAATGCTTATATTTATTTTTAATGAGTCTGATGGATTTTCCGTCAGGGAATTCTGGGTAACAGAAATATAAAATACAGTTCGTTTGGTTTCTGGAAATCTGATTTAAGAGAAGACTTTCAACGGTGACTCACCCAATTCCAAATTATCGGCTGTCCTGGGTATGACGATAAACTACATCCGCGTCCTGGTTACCCAGGATGAACTATGTCCGACAGCAAGGCCTTTGATCAAGAGGTTCTGAGGAGCGTGGAACCACCTGTTAATTGCTGGTGTTCCCAGGTCCAAATATTTAACCCCCAGAAGGGGTCAAAGCACTATTAAAGTGTAAAAATAGATTTTAATACAAGCAATTCATGTTTGGAATAAATATTACCAGCAATCCATTATTACCAGCAGTATATTTTTGAAAAAGAAAAATATTAACAGTAGTACATTTTTTTGGAAAAAAATATTACCAGCAATAAAAATCTTATCGGCATTAAATAACCCATTGAGGTTGATATGCCGTAAAAGAAAACAAACCAAACCAATATATACCAATATATACTGAAATAGATAGATAAAAAATATTACCAGCAATAAAAATTTTGTCGGCATTAAATAACACATTGAAGTTGATGTGCCGTAAAACAAACCAAACCAAACCAATATATATATATATATATATATATATATATATATATATATATATATATATATATAGATAGATAGATAGATAGATAGATAAAAAATATTACCAGCAATAAAAATTTTGTCGGCATTAAATAACCCATTGGGTTGATATGCTTTAAAACAAAACAAACCAAATTATCGGTTGCTGACAGAAATCATTTCTAAATTGGGGAAAAAAAAGGAACAAACCTATGATAGAAGTGGGCTCCATGTTTCAAATTATTTCTCATTGAGTTAAGTATTTAACCAGCCCATCATACATTTTCTGGTGCTTGCTTGTAAAATTCTTGTTAGCCCGACATTGGTCGTGGAGATTCTATCATACACCATAATTGAATTGTAGTATTTGAACTCAATATACAAAGATAAAGTTTTAATTTTTTATCACTTTGTCGCTACGCAACTCGAGTAACTTTGTGAATTATCAAAATCCTTTTAACATGTAACATGTCTGTTGAATCTGTTTTTTTTTTGTTTTTTTTTTTGTTTTTTTGCCTTTCTTTTCCTGATACATCTGGAGTGTACCGTAAAGGTGAAAGAAGAACGTGGCTTGTTTTCTAACAGGAAGCTCTAGTGGTTTTACGTCTCTTAGATAAAACCTCTCTTTTAACCCTGATTCTGAAACTAGAGGGGGTCAAGCAGGAATTTCAAACTAATCACCCGCATTCTTTTCATATTCCACTGGTGAGATGGAAGTTCCACTCAAGCAGCTTTTTCCCACGAACCGCTGCTTTTGGAACCGACTCCCAAGAGGATACTTCCTTGATCGCTACAATCTTAACCTGTTTAAATCTATAGTTAACCCTTATTTTCCCCATATATCTCTATACACCGTGTCTCTTACTCTGTAACACTATACCTCGAGTGGTTCTTGGGCCTTGTATAGAGTGTATATTATTGTAAACAAACTTCTTTCGATGTATAGGAATGATCGACTAGAAGCCGCAGATCACCGTGACTCTATTGAGAAACGAAACGATGAGTAATTTATCGGATTCTGGGAATCCTCAGTTCCCGTTACCGAAAGCTTCCAACTTTATTCAATTTTTTCGGGTTATTATTTCTTACAGTTCTGTAGAAATTTTAATATCCAGTTTTAATATTAGAACTTGGGGACATCTGTTTTTGATTCCATAGTTTTGGAAATGACGATTTCAGTCCCTCTACAAGAAATTTGAAGACCGGTGCAAGGGCCTCGTGCCCACACGATTCTATGATACAGCCCCTTCCCCATCTATGACACGCCCCAATCTGTAGAAATTACAAAACAATAACTCTTTTCATCCACTCCCTTCAAGTTCGGAGGACTGAGGAAGAAGCAAAGGAATTCGTAATCCTATGTGAAATTTTCTTTGGACCAATGAAAACCTTGCCTTCACAGTGAGCTGAGAAGAAAGAGGAAAGGAATTTATGAGCTTATGTGAAATTGTTTTTGCATCAATGAAAATCTTTCTTTCACAGAAATTGAGTGGTTAGCCGGGAGAAAAAAAAAGTAGCGGGCCTACGAGAAATTCATTTTGATATAAGATGAGGAGAAAAAATAAATTAAGCAAAAGAGTGTCTGAAGTCATGTGAAAGGTTTCGTTTCAGTTCCACACAACTAACATTGAAGTTCTCACCAGTGTAAAATTACTCACCAATTATGTTATCAGTCTCTAAACGACATGTGCCACTTCAAAGAGTTTTCTCGCAACAATCTAAGAAGGCTAAGTAATTCAAACTTCGTATACTTTTGAACGTATGCAACTATATATCCTTTCGATAAGCAACGAATTCTTTTACTGTTGTTACAATTTGAATAGGATTTTGTGCCAGATCATGTAATGTGTTTTATAAAAATTTCGCCTTCATGACAATACGTTAAAACTGGATTTTAAGAATTCTTATTTATTTTCGTGAAACGAGATACCGAAAACTTCAAGCGTGTAAATTCGTGAATAAGTTCCTTATCTTGTTTTGTTAAAATTACTCGGGTGTTTCCTCCTTATTATCACCCTTCATTATCTTGGCGTGGGTAAATCAACTGTTCATTTTAACCCTTAATTCCCACGACATTATAACTCTAGATAAAATTATATATATTATAACTCTAGATTAGAGTTATATAATGTCGTGGGAATTAGGGGTTAAAATGAACATTGATTTACCCACGCCAATTTCTCATAAGGTTGTATTTATGTAAAATACAAATTTTATTGTAACTCAATTATGTGCAATAATGAATCATAAGCAATATAAGTGAACAATTCAACTAAAAATAAATCCAATGTATCTAAATGCAAATTAGAGACATGTCATAATCGATCATTCCATCTTAAATAAATCAATAATATGTTGCGGAAATTGTTAAACCTCTTCGCATTACATTATTTTTTGATGATATTTCTTGTTAAAAGTTGAACAATGTTAACATTCGACATAATAGATAAAAAAGACGGAATCTTATATCGTGTTTTTCCACGACTGAGCATGAGCAAAACAAATTCACAGATTTGGGCAAATAAGAAAGTCCCTAAAATGACGTCAAAATCCGGAAAGGTTTTTTATCCTTATGCTTATTTCAATTTGTAACGTATATAAATATATAGAAATCACCAATTAGGCTTACCCCTCCCTCACACACGGATTTATATATATATATATATATATATATATATATATATATATATATATATACCCTTATGCAAATTAATTGAAACAACCTTTAGTTTCCTTTCTTTCATCATACGACCAGTTTTAGACCCACTGGAGTGACAGGGTGTAATCAATTTCTATTTTTTCCTCGGATTAGGTCATTTGCAGTGGTGTACAGTAATATGATTTATTTTCGGAGTGCATGATGAAATTTCTTTGACCTTGAAAAATATTGCGTCATTTCGTTGTCTCGACTGTCGATTAGTTGTTTTACAGCCATTCTCTACGATGGACGTTACTCCAAGGAAGCGTACGAAAATTGTAACGCTACACGAACACACTGGAAAGCCTTACCAGTGAGCAAATCAAAGTACTATCGACTGGCTCGGAAACTTTGATTTAAATCCAGTCGAGAATCTGTGGTTAATCTGACAGGAACGGCTTCGTGGAATGGACATACGAAGTACTAACATGTACACTGGGTCATGTTTCATTAGAAAAATACGAAAATAAGTAAATAATATCGGAATTATTCGTTTTGTTTCAGTTAATTTACACAAGAGTTTATATATATATATATATATATATATATATATATATATATATATATATATATATGCATGTTTCATTAAAAACAACAGACAAGGTACTACGGTTAAGCTTTTTATTTAAGCAAAAAAATAAATAAATAAATAAATATAAGCGTATCCAAATGTAAACAAATGACGTCACACATTATGAAATGGACAAAGTTCGACAATTATTTTAAGACATTTTTATGTTTATACGTTCTTTTTATAGATACAAATATTTAAGTAAATGCTCTGTTTTATAATAAAAAAATATTCATTGGAGGACGAATATTTTCTATGAAAATTTCTCGGACATTCAGGCCGGTAGATGTTGTTTAATACTGTTTATTATAAAACAGAACATTTACTTAAATATTTGTATCTATAAAAAGAATGTATAAATATAAAAATGTCTTAAAATAATTGTCGGACTTTGTCCATTTCATAATACAATGTATCTAAATAGAAATTAGTGACATTTCGTAATCATTTCCATCTTAAATAAATCAACATAGTTTGGGGCAATTTTTAACATCATCTTGAGATTTTTCTCGTTAAAAAGTTGAACAATTTTAACGCATTGAACATTACAGATAAAAAACAGTGAATTTTATGCAGCGTTCTTTCAAGACTTGTCATGAGCAAAACAATTTCACAGATTTGAACAAAAAGAAGACCTCAGAATTACGTCAAAATGCACGAAATGTTTTCATCCTTTAATCCAGCTGTTTAATTTGTAACGTAAATGTAGGTAGAAAAAAATAAATGTTGATAAGAAAGCGAGAATCACAAACGACTGTCCAGGGCCTCCAGTCAAACTTGGCAACCTGGTCCGGGTTTTGGTCCTTTTAGTACGCAGGGGCCCTGAAATTGAATATTAGGAATTTTTCATTGTTTTTACAAACTCACGAGAGAGGTTATCACATGAGCTGTCACTTTGTCTAATGACCCATTGCAAATCATTATTTTACCGAAAGACAAAATCCCCTCCCTCGAAAAAGAGTTCGTATTTAGTGCATGATCTGTCGAAGGAAAATGAAAGAAAATATCTCCCACCAAAAAAAAAAAAAAAAAGCTGCTACTTTAAGTATCAGAGAAACTCTTCTAATGTTCTTTCTGTCCTGTCTGACGTGGCCAATCAGAAAAATCGCTCAGTGAATAAAGGCCGTTGCTTTTTTTTTTTTTTTCTATACCGAGGGCAGAACAATTTTGAATTTAATGAGTGAAAGTGCGTTTCTGCTGTTAGGAAGGAGGAAGGTTAGACTTCTGACCCCGTTTTCGTTACTACATTGTCTGCAGGACTGTTTACAACAGATTTGCAATTGAACTTAGTGTTAGCGCACGGATTTTTTTTTTTTTTTTTGTTTCTACTGAGCTCATTGGTTGATACCCAAACAAGCTATTTCGGCACTTACTTTGTCCCTAGCAAGATGGCATAAAGACCGTTCGACATAAAACTAATCCCCAAATTCACTGGTAATAAAACTGGACAGCCTGTGGTTGAGTGGATCGAGAATGTGGAACTGGTCTGCGAATTATGCGAGACCACGAAGATCGAACTGCGTTTGAAAGGCAGGGCCCTTACCATAAATAGGCAGCTGAACAAAGAACAAAAAAACTGACATTGAGCAAATAAAACTTGCTTTACTAATCGCATTTGGAGCCGACCGGTTTCTGGCCTATGACCAATTCCAGTCGCGTCGCTAGCGACCTGACGAGACAGTAGACGTATTTTTGGCGGAAGAAGCTTGCCGTACCGATCGCGCCACTACCTGAAGAATGGATGACCTGTGCCTTTGTGTCTGGATTGCATAGCCATGTTAAACAGATACTCCGAGCATCATCCAGTATGGAAAACATGACACCCAACCAGTTTGTGACCAGAGCCCTCGCTATCATAATCGACGAAAAGATTTGCGATTGAACTTTGTGTTGGCACAAGGATTTTTTTTTTTACTGGCCCCATTGGTTGATACTCAAACAATTATTTATTTTCTTAAGAATTCTAATCTTTGCCTGGCGTGGTCTAATGGTTAGCAAGCTTGTCTCGCTAGAACAATTACGACTGCATAATGAGTTCGATCTTCACTGCGTGCGCCATTCTTTCAGCTTTGTGACACATCTAAGCTACACTTAGAAAAAGATTTGGGCGCGTCGGCGTGGTGTATTGGTTAACAAGCTTGTCTCTGAAAAGGGAGTTCAATCTTTACTAGGTGCCCCATACTTTCGGCCTTGAACCATTGAACTTCCTGGTATTACGACATGAGTAACAGTTGTGTGACTGTGATACGAAGAGCAGTCGTGAGTGGGCGGGATATCTTTAAACATGTATTAATTATTCAACCTGATGACAAGTGACTATTACTACCTGGCTTGTAAAACCTAACTTGCCATTTTTCAATTTTGCCGTACAGTGTACATAATACCTCATCTCAGAAATATAGACAGATACTGAAAGGCCGAAACGTTGTAATAAATATGGCAACAAAGTTGAGGACAATAGTCCGAATAATATAAATAGTGTACATAATACCTGATCTCAGAAATATAGACAGATACTGAAAGGCCGAAACGTTGTAATAAATATGGCAACAAAGATGAGGACAATAGTCCGAATAATGTAAATAGTGGACCTTTCCCAGTTTTTGTTGCATAACGATGGGAATGAGAATCGAGATGCAATGTCGGAGATTTACGGGTTGGTCGGTGGAAAGCTAAACGAGGATCCCGTTTTATGTTTGATGGAGGTCTGAATTTTAAACGGACTAACGTTTTCAGCTGATATGAAGCGGAAAGAGTACATGGAATCAATTGTTAAGTCTGCAGTTAAGAAAGTTAGTTCACTGTTGTACTAGACAGTTTTTTCCGACCAGAATCTGTTACATATTTGTCTACCATTCGTCTTTGCTTTGAATATTGCTGCCACTGATCTGGTGATAAAATCCAAAGAAGAATCTGTAATATTATTGGTCCTGACCTGGCATCACGGCTTCAGACTGCCGTAGTCTAACTTTTCTATAAATACTTTCATTGTAATTACATTTTCCGCTATCGTACCCAGACTTTATGAATTTAAGCGCAATACTAGATTAGTGGCAAGATCTCATCTTTTTACAGTTGAAATGGTTAGATTTATCCGTAAGTTCTATGCTAACAGTTTCTTCTCTCGCATTTGTCATTTGTGGAACTCTCTTCCGGCTTTTTGCTTCTCAGTCAACTTTGTTCTTCAAAAATTTAAATACAATGTCGTTATTTCCTGTCTTAATTTCTGTTCTTTTAATGGTCTCGCTGCTTAATAATGTTTTTCTCATATTCTTTGACACTCAGTAACCCCCTCCCTGCGTGTTAGTGGCTTTGTTGCCATGTTTAGGGTGAAATGATTAAAAAGAGATTAATTTGGGCTCAAAAAGTAGTTTCCATAACGTCAAAAAGGGAATACAAATTTAGTAGCAATAGAAAATGTCTATGGATTTCCTTCTTATTTCTTTTGTTTATTGTCCTTTCTCCTTAATAGTAGTGTAATGATACATAAGGCGCTTATCTCCCTTTGGTGGAGATAAGTCGTATGGGTCATGTAACGTCTACTTAATGACGTCATTCTATACAGTGACCAAAGCGGCAGTCAAATTTAGTTCCTTTTACAGCAATCAAGCAGAGAGGTTGCTTTCTTAAGCCCGTCCCTCTCCAGGGCTCGGGCAGAGGCTAAATCTACCTCCCCAGCAGATTACAAGTCCATGGTACTTCCTTTTGGGAATATATATTTCCCAGATATAAGAATGAAACTTCAGCTCACAGTCCTCAATTTGGGGAAAACTGTTATGATGAAACACGCCTATTCTATAGTTAATAGACTCTCCCACCTAATATAAGTAGGAGTAGTAAGAGAAACGAGGGTCAGTCGATGTCGGACGACCGGCTGAACGGTTGAACTCTCTGCCTTCGGGCGGGGAGGAACCCGAACGAGGCTACGCCGAAGGGCGGAGTCTCGTTCGGGGAGGTAAACCGACCCTGAACCCGTTTATACGGGTTCAAAGGGTATATTTTTGGCTGAGCCCACGGGCTCGGAGATCCCACGTTAAACCGGCCTTGTGCCACATGATACCCTCGTGGGGGGGTGACTAAATACTAGTCGATGTCGGACGACAGTCGAACTCTCTGTCTTCGAGCAGAGAGGAAACCGGATGAGGCTATGCCGAAGGGCAGAGTTTCGTCCGGGGTGGTAGACAGACCCGATCCCGTTTATGCGGGGTCTACGGGGATTTTTTTGCCGAGCCTACGGGCTCGGGACCCCCACATTAAATTCGGCCTTGTGCTACATGTGACTGCGTTAGGTAGTTACTAAATAGCGTCGATGTCGAACGACAGTAGTCGACAGTTAGTCGAATACGAAAGTAGTGAGAGACCACAACAAGATTACTCTGCGTAATACCTATTATATCAAGTTCCTAACGTTTTGTACGTCGAATCTATTTAGGACCGATTTAGTACAAATACAAGCCTCCACTGCGAAATAACTCCACAACAAAAACCCAAGCCCTGCTGTTTCCTGTTCGTGGAATATGTCCTCGCCTGGGACATAGATGGATCCGGATTGTTTGAATCTGGAAACCTATACATGGCTTCTCCAGATATAGGAGTATCTATATTATATGCAGGACCCTTCCTTTTGTTTCTTCTTACACTCTGCTTTGCTGCGTAGATATGTGATATATATTTTTCTCTGCATAGGACATGTGTATATATAGCTTTGTTTATGTCTTAATAATATAAAGGTATCTCTGATAATAAATCATGTTTGCCATTTCTTTTCCTTTCAGCCATTCCGTTCCGTCCGTGAATTACGGTGTTATTATATCACGGATATAATAATACTCATAATGGGGAACATACAAATGGGAGATGAATCTTTCTACTATAGCTCTCTTCCATTACGGCTACATTTCGTAAGTTATGTTAGTTATGTGCCATGCGTGATCTTTCGATACATGACTGACGAGGCAGATTTTTTTTCCAGCAGCAGGTTGCTATTTCTTTCGTCGGTAGACCAACTGCTAGCTGGGGGGTGGGGACGAAGAGCATTCATACCTTTCTCAAGGGTATTAGCAAGTGAATGTAATGGATTTGAATGGAATTCGAACTCGGCTCTCCGGTTCCTCAATCATGCATCTCAAGAGTTCTTCAAAACAACGTCTGTGTTAATTTTGCGAACATTTCCTTCAATGTCCACTTTTGATAATCCACTTACCTATACCGTTTTCATGTCTTTTCCCTCTGATTTTAAATTATTCGATTCTTTTTTTAATTATTCTCAGATGATCATTTTTCAATCTTCTTTTTGTTCCGTTCACAGCATTGGGTATATATTAAAACAAAAATTACGTCGATAGTGCCTCACTTAACTCTGAAGCCATCATTGATCCCAGAAACTAAACCTACATCAAAAGATGTTAATAAACTATTTCTCAAAATTCCTGCAATGATTTAACCTGCAATCGAGAACAGAGTGATTGATTGAAAACAAAGCATGTTTGTCGTTCCTTTTCCTCTCAACCATTCCGTTCCATGTATTAAATATCGGTGTTATTATATATCGGATATAACAATGCTCATAATAGGGGAAATACAAATGGGAGAATAAATCTTTCTTTCATAGCTCTCTCGTTACAATAGTTTTTTTTTCTCATATTTTCTATTACTCAGTAACCCCCTTGCGTCTTAGTGGTTTTATTGCCTTGCTTGGGGTAAAATCATTAAAAAAGAATTTGTGTCTTGTAAACCTTGTTTTAAATGTGTTTATTATTTATTTTTTTATCTTCTGTCAAAATAATTTTTTTCTCTTAGTACCTTCTACATCTCAGGAGTTAATTTTTTTAAATTTTATTTTGCTTGTTTTTTTGTATTTTTTTTAAATTATTTTCCAGATCTTTTATATGAGGACCCAGACAAGAATTGCTTCCAGTCTTTATCCAGGGACAAAGAGCAACCATCAAATACAAACCAGATTCTCCTCTGCTGGGACTGAAGAACATTCATTTTGTATTTCTCCTGGACAACAACCTAAAACAAGATGGACAACTCTTTTGGAGAAAAGCTGTATTGCCGAAATTAATAATCCCACTTACCAAATGCGAGATTACCATATATTTGGCTTCTTTGTACACATATTGGAATGACCAAATACACTTCGTTTATTTCCATTTTTGGAAAACCAGGCAACTGAGAATTGTCCAACCGTTGTAGTCCTTAAGTCCTCCCATAGGACAATGATTTCTGAGATAACAGGCGAAATCTACGCGACAAAAAAATATAAACATTTGAAAATGAAACTATGAAATATCGTTACATATTATAAGGAAGGTTTCATAGTTTATGTACGGATCTATAGCAAACAAAGGTGATGTGGGCGTGCTTTGTGGTTGAGATAGTAGCGAACCTAAGTACTAAAAACTATACAAACTCACTGTTTAGCTTTCTGCTTTATTAAACTAAGCTTAGTAAATCACTCCACCCCGGTCTTTTGAACCGGAGTAGACGTTTATCATTTGTTTCCTGTTTAGGATTTGGGCTTCCGGTTTCTTCTAAAGCAGTGGTTCCCAACCGATTTTGGACCATGGTGCCCCCCCCCGGTAATATTTTATTCTTACATATTCAAAATTTTACTGCAATTCACGTGAAGGAAGCTTAAAAGGCCGTTAATTTGGTCTCTAAACAAACCTCCAAAAACCATGGCGTCCATGAAAAAGAAAAATTAAAAAAACAAAAAGACAGTTAAATATAAATAGTTTCAAAATATATAATAGAGAAATGAAAGTCAGAAATATAAAATATTTGAATGAAAGTTTATTCTGTAATATACTTTGATCATTTTAATCATGAAATAATAATGCAAAATGAAATTTGATCTCACGTTGGTATAGTAAGCCGAAGTGTGCACATTTTACACATGTTTCACCAAAATATTACCATACAACAGCGGTGGGTCATGCGCCCCACGTTGGGAATTATTGGTTTAAACTTCAGCTCTATACTTGTTACATCTCCGCCTAAACTCTGAGATTTTATTTACTATTTATTTAATTTTTTTCCCTTCAACGAGAGTAGAAAGGTTTGCCTATCTTCTGGTTCATACTTCTCCCCTGTCTTTTGAACAGGAATAGTTTATTCCTTGTTTCCTGTTTAAAAGTGTGTTTCCGGTTCCTTCTAAATTCAACTTCAACTCTATACTCCTAACATCTCCGTCTAAAGCTCTGATCATTTATTTACTATTGAAATACTTTTTCTTTTCTCAGTAGGAGTAGATAGGTTCGCCTATTGTCCGGTTCACACTCCTCTTCTGTCCTTTGAACAGAAGAAGAGTTTTCCGGTTTAGAACTGAGTTTCCGGTCCCTTCTAAAGTCTTTTCATTCTCTTTCATTCTCAGGAGCCTCTTGCGTCTTAGTGGCATTATGTCCTTCATTTGAGTGAACTGATAAAAATATACATATATACGTATATATGTATATCAAATAGTATCTATATATATATATATATATATTCACCATTAGACAAAACACTGGCTATTCAGGTTGCTAAAGAAGATAGACACAAGTTTAATAAAATTTTGGTTATGTCAGGTTCCAAATCTAAATTCAGAGTCTTCTCACTCCTTTTCGAGGAACCCCCCTCTGGTTGACCATGTCTTCAGGAGTGTAGCCATATTCACCGTGATTGGCCAGTTGCGGGTTGGTGAGGCTATTTAACCCATAGTTGGAGTGGATGGTCGTTAACACTGAAGAGTCAACCACCATTCTGGTCTGGTGGGGGGGGGGCGATTTAGTTGCTGACCACTCAGGTTTTGAATTCAGAGTAATTCTTCTCTTTGGACCTCTTGCCAACCAAATATGTAGTCCCAGTCTGTCCTGCTATTTAGGGGAGAAGAGACGGATTCATACCATTGTTGGTGTAACAGGATAAAGATTTCATTTGAAACAATTTATTGTGTACATAAACTAAAAAAAATGTTTTAACGTATTAGCTGTCAACCACGAGATAACTAGTGACTGGCTGTTTGCATTAATGTCACCGACTACGAGTTATGCTCAAAATGTTCTGGTACTTTTTCATCTGTGGGCGCCAACAATGTTAAGATTTTAGTTGAAGCCATGAATCGGTTTTAAAATGTTTATTACCTAAGCCGGCTATTATAAATTTAGCGTTTAAAGTCAAATTTCATAATTAATCTCTGAACGTGTTAAACACTGAAAAATCATTATTTATCAAATTTCTATCCCACATCAGAATCGATAAATATTTATTCATTTTTAGAATTTTTAAGGCCCTGTTCATAATATCAATAAAGTGTCAAGTTGATCTATGACAGTTTTTTTTCAACCTATGAAAACAAACTTTTAAAAAAATTCTATTAAATAAAAAAGAAAACGGATATATACATGTTTAATTAAAAAGCGTTTAAACAAATAAGAGTATATATATATATATATATATATATATATATATATATATATATATATATATAATTATTATTTATAAAAAAAAAGTATGTTATAAAATCACTACAAAAATAGCCATTTTGTTTCAACACCCTCGGTGTCTTATCAAGTGATGATGTTGAAGATAAAATAAATGGTTTTAAAAGTTTCAGATTAATTAACGATCCTACACTAGGGGGAAACATAAATAATAATTACATCTGCTCTACTTTGTAATGAGTGCTCTTTTAAGAATAGTAATTGTTGGTTATTGGAATTCATTCCGTATATACCAATTATATATATATATATATATATATATATATATATATATATATCTTGTAGTAACTTTCAAAGCGAAGCTTAGATGTCGCACAAGGTCGAAATTGTGGAGCACCTAGTGAGGATCGAACTCACTACTCGGTCGTAATTGATAAGTATACACCCTTATGCAAATTAATTGAAACAACCGCTTTAGTTTCCTTTCTTTCACCATACAGTCAGTTTTAGACCCACTGGAGTGACAGGGTGTAATCGATTTCTATTTTTTTCCTCAGATTAGGTCATTTGCAATGGTGTACAGTAATATGAATCTATTTTCGGGGTGTATCATGAAATTTGCTTGGCCTCGAAGAATATTGCGTCATCACGCCCGGACACTATTGTCTCGACTGTCGATTGGTTGTCCTGCCGTGGACATTACTCCCAGAAAGCCTACGAAAATTGTAACACTGCACGAATACACTGGCAAGCCTTACCAGTGAGCAAATCAAAGTACTATCGACTGACTCGGAAGCTTTCCTGATTTAAATTCAATCGAGAATCTGTTGTCAATTTGAAAGGAAAGACTTCGTGGAATGAACATACGAAGCAATAATATGTGCATTGGATAATGTCTCATTGGAACAAAAAAAAGTAAATTGTAATGGAATTATTCGTTTTGTTTGAATTAATTTGCACAAGGGTGTATATTTCTTGGCCCAGTAATAGATCGGCTGCCAACAAGTTAATTCGACGTTGCCAAATTTTATTATGACGCCTGTGTGTTATTTTCTGATAAATTTTCCTCTGTGAGTGCCAACAACGGGTTTGTTCTCAGTGATACATATAGAGTGTGAAGACTACAGTTGAAGCTATATATCAAGCCATTGTCATCTAAAGTGCCGTAGATGATACATCCATGAACGGGTGGTCCGAAATCAGAGAAGTTCGTGGTGCCGTGCCATGTCCAGTCTTGTGTTTATTCGGACCATTGTACTAAGCCCGAAGGGCCCATTATTTTCTGTCCTGTAGGGTGGTCGCAATTTCCTTCTTCGAGTTGGAATGTGTTTTTGAAGTTACCTTATTCTAGCCTTTGCCTAAATAGTCAGCATCTACAAAGCAGCAGGGGATTGAATTCAGAGCCGTCCTTCTCCTAGACTGGTTGTTACCCAACGCTATAGGACTATTTTATCTATAGCTGGGGGAGGGGAGAAAAGATGGATTCATACCTTTCTCAAGGATATCAGCACGTAAGTGAATGTAACGAACTCATCTGGAACTTGAACGTGATCCCTCAATCCGAACCGCTATCATTTACTCCACCTTACCTTTCCCTCCTAAGAGAACAATGAACTCGACTGGAATTCGAACTCGGCTCTCCGATTCCTCAATCTGAGCCGCTATCAATTACTCCACCTTACCTATCCGTCCTAAGAGAACAATGAACTCGACTGGAATTCGAACTCGGCTCTCCGATTCCTCAATCTGAGCCGCTATCAATTACTCCACCTTACCTATCCGTCCTAAAAGAACAATGAACTCGACTGGAATTCGAACTCGGCTCTCCGATTTCTTAATCCGAGCCGTTATCTATCACTCCACAGTGCCTCAAAACATTCTTAATGCTATTTTTATTGTCGAAGTTAGCTATTATAAAATTTGTGTTTGAGTCAGATGTCTAGCAGTCACCGTGTTAATACATTTTTTCTTTTTAGAATTCTAATCTTAAAATTTGAAAGCCTAAAACAAAATTTATCATTTATATTCTTAACGTTAAGTAATTAGTGTTGTTGAATATGTCTTCCAAGCAGTTCACTGTCTTAATAAACCTGGGTAGAGCCAATCAAAAACATTGAATATTTTTTTTGTGTCTGCCTTGGACGAAGGTGCCAGTAGGCCCTGAAGAAAGAATGCAGCTACCCAGAAAAATGCAAACACAACTACCTTCAGCTTCAACGTTTATTACACTGTGTAACTCATTTATTGTTCTTGGGTAGAAACTTTTATTTCCTATTTGCTTATGCCTAGAAAGTATGAAAAATGGCTAATATTTCCTTCAAACTTTTGCTTTTATGACCAGGGTAATGATATTCCTGTGAAATTTACCATTAGGAAAACTGGCGGATTTTGGACATTCTCGTTCACGCAAAATAGAAACAAAAGGACATAGGATTTAAAAGTAGCATTTATAGACAGTAAAAATGCGTCTACCGGATGCTTACAACCTCTTGATGCCATCAGTGACGTTGATGTCATCAATCAGGATTTGTTTGTACTTGGACAGCTAGAAATAAACTGAACTGTTGAGCGCACGTTCTCTGTATTTATACTGCTATCTATATTACCAGAACATTCTAGAAATTCTTGAGACTTTTAGAAACTTCTCAAAAATTCTTGAAACTTCTAGAAAATTCTCCTTCGGCATTGAATCGGTCTGAAATTTACTGAGAAATAAGTTTCAAAGCATCGATGTCCTGATAATAAAAGCAAAGTTTGAAGCAAGTAATAGACATTTTCTTTGCTTTCTAGACAGAAGCAATTAGGAAATAATACTTACTGACTAAAGACAAAAAAAAGAAGAAAAATGTCAACATTTTGTTACGCAGTGTTATTAATGCAGAGGTTTGATAGACAAATAAAATCTCTTTCATTGATGGGAATAGATATAATCATTTTAAATTGAGCATGCAGATTCCAAATCTGTACTCAGGATTTTACGTTATGTACACGATTGGGAAAACTTTATATTACACTGTAAATAAAAAAAAATAAAATCTCCTGTTACCCAGAAAATTGATATTCTGCTAAACTGAGAATGCTGATTTCAAATCTGTATTCAGAAGTGTCCAAAAAATTTTCTTTTTGACATATGTGCATATTTAAACTGAAGGTAAATATTATCACATCACGATCCTGAGACCGTGATGTGATAATACTGCAGCTATAGTAGTGGTGTTTCATGGGCAAGATAGCCTGACGGAGCCAAACCTTCTCTCGGCTGGTTTGAATTCAATTTTCATTCTCTTAGACTAGTCTCCAACCAAGGCTATAGGACCTAGTCTGATCTGCTATTTTACCCATAGCTGGAGGGGGAGAGAAGAGATGGATTCATATCTTTCCCAAGAGTATTAGCACTTATATGAATTCCCTGAATTCGATTGGAATTCGAACTCGGCTCTCCGATTCCACAATCCGAGCTGCTATCCATTTCTCAACCATGACCCTTAAATATATTTCTATCCACGTGAGGTATGAAATTCATTCATGTCATTATTTTGAAAACCGTACCGATTTAATAAACACAAAAAACGGCATATGAAACAATGACGTCCTGGGCATGACGATAAACTACATTCGCATCCAGGGTAAGACGATAAACTACGTCCAGCAGCAAGGCCTCTCATCAGGAGGTTTTGAGGAGCGAGGAACCGTCTTTTAATTGCTGGTGTTTCCAGGTCCACCCTAACCCGGGGTGGTAGTACCTGTTAGGGTCCCAACTATTGGCAAATAGTTAACCCCGAAACTGAGATAAAAACATTATAAAAGTATAAAAATGGGTTTTAATACTAGAGCTATTTTATAAAAGAATTGTTACAGAAATAAATTTTTGAAGAAAAAAAAACTATTACCAGCAACATATTTTAGAAAAAAATATTACCAGCAATACGTTTTTGAAAAAAAATATTACCAGCAATACATGTTTTAAAATAATATTACCAGCTATACATTTTTTTGGAAAAAAATATTACCAGAAATAGATTTTTGACAAAACAAAATATTACCAGGAAAAAAAAAGTTGTCAGCATTAAATAACCCATTGAGGTTGATATGCCGTAAAACACAACAAATAAACAAACCAATCAAACAATAAAATTGAATTTTCTCTTAAAATTCTCTTCTTGTATTATCCACTCCCCCCCCCCCATAAAACGAATCTGGTGGGGTGGATTGACTATGTTAAGAGGTTTCAGCAAAAGACCTGAAAGGTTGATTCAATCCAAACATAAGAGAAGTGATTACTGCTGGTTCCTAGAAACTACCTCATCACACAAGCAAAGGTTTCAACTACTGAAGATATCAGAAACTTTCAATGTAATTGTAATATCTACTGTTTTCTTATAAGCAAGCACTTAACCTTCATTGACCCGGCAGCTAGTATTATTGTCGGTTGAAATTTAAAAAAGATCTTTCCCTTAAAACAATTTTTCAGGAGAATGTTTCTCAAGTAGCTGTTATTGCCCTTTTCCAGTACTGATGGAGGCTTGAAGCAGTGTGGAAAATCAACAACCTGATTTTCTCACTATTTACAATATTCGGACTATTTTCCTCATCTTTGTCGCCATATTTATTACGACGTTTCGGCCTTCTTGAGGTGGTTGGAATGTCGAACTGAACCCTTTATTTCACTCACTGGGGTAGACTGTTCTAGTTGCACGTTTGTTTTTGTCCTGATAATTCCCCTCTGAAAGTTCTCCACTGCCTTAACCGGGTATTGAACTCACACTCACACTGCGTCCTGTCACTGGATCTAACGAATAACCAACGACTTTATCCACTTGAGGACATCTGAGTATGAATTTCTGGGTATTATAAACCTAATGTCTCAGCAATCATTTTTTTTCCAGTGCTCATATTGCAGTTTTTTTGCTGTTATCATTGCATGAACAGTCTACCCCAGTGAGCGAAATAAAGGGTTCAGTTCGACATTCCAACCAGCTGAAGAAGACCGGGGCGTACAACGGCCGAAACGTTGCAATAAATATGGCGACAAAGATGAGGACAATAGTCTGAATAATGTAAATAGTATACATATTACCTCATCTCAGAAATATAGACAGATACTGAAAGGCCGAAACATTGTAATAAATATGGCGACAAAGATGAGGACAATAGTCCGAATAATGTAAATAGTGAACATAATACCTCATCTCAGAAATATAGACAGATACTGAAAGGCCGAAACGTTGTAATAAATATGGCGACAAAGATGAAGACAATAGTCCAAATAATGTAAATAGTATACATATTACCTCATCTAAGAAATATAGACAGATACTGATTATCTCACTGCTTTCTTTTCGAGTTACATTTCAGTTGTTGAATGTCCTCAAGTGATCTGCTTTCTGTTATCTGGTAGAGTTCTTTGTTTGTAATTTTGTAGCACCAGTCCATAAGGTTTAAAAGTGGGGTCTTCGTCATGAGCAACAGGGCTCATTCGCTGAAAACCATTTTTAACCATTGATTTGAGAAAACATTCATATTCACCTGACAGTTTAGATATTTCTGAACGGGTTTAGTGCCATGTCTAACATCCATATGACGGTCTCGAACTAATGAGGCTATTTAATAACATAACTCAAGTTTTCAGGTTAATCTTTTGGTTTTTTAGTAATTTGTAGTAACTACCTCCAGCCAGCCTATTCTACATTCAATTTCCTTTGTGCACCTCGAGATAGTGTAATGGTTAGCAAGCTTGTCTCTCTAGAACAATTACGACTGAGTAGTGAGTTCAATCCTCACTGGGTGCCCCTTACTTTCGGCCTTGTGCCACATCAAAGCTACACTTGGAAAATCACTACATTCAATTTCCTTATCTCCTAGGCTAAATTTGTTATAACCAATCCATACAATATTTGAAGTGTTTGGTATTTATTTACTAAATCCACATTCTGAATGTTTTATTGGTGGATCCAGGGTAGGTGCCATCAGTGCTTTCATTAGTAAGGTCAGCGGAAATAACCTTTCTATGTTTGTTGTTTACATTTTGCTAGTAAAAAATTAGCATCTATTTTTATTTTATTTTTGTCGTTATTAGTTTAGGTTTAGGACATAGCCACTAACATGTACGCACAGTGAGGATCGAACTCACTATTTCATAGAAATGACCCCCGAGAGCAGTTTGCTAATCACTTCTCTGTGATTCTGTGGCGCCAGTCCACAAGGTTCGAAGAAGTGTGGCCTTCTCTAGGACCCGTAGAAATCACTCGCTCAAATCCCTTTTAACTACTGATCTTAGAAAGCGTTTGTAAACAGCTGACAGTTTAGAAATTTCTGAACGGGTTTGACACCATGCATGACATCCATATGAAAGTCTCTATCTCACGAGGCTAGTTATGAACGTGACTCGAGGTTTCATGTTAATGTTTTGGTTTTGTAGCAATCTGTGGTATTGTGCGAAACTACCTCTAGCCAGCCTATTCTACATTCAATTTCCTTATCTCCTAGGCTAAATTTGTTATAACCAATCCATACATCAAGATATTTAAAGTGTTTGGTATTTACTAAATCCACACCCTGAATGTTTTATTGATGGATCCAGGGTAAGTGCCGTCAGAGCTTTTGAATTACAGATTAGGATTTCTGTTTTGAAAAGGTTTTTCTATTTCTTACAGTCATGAATATTGATAACAGGAACATATAAAACCCTAAAGTCTATAGACTCAATGGAATTTCTGGGATGAGGAATTATCATTATTTACATGCAGACTATTGTTCTCTTCGTGTTGTTACGACATTTCGGCCGTTGTGCCCTTCTGCCTTCATCAGGTGTGTGTTGATCTGGGTAACCTAGAGGGCATTCCAAACTGAACCCTTCCGTCAGGTAAGACGATAAACTACGTCCAACAGCAAGGTCTCTGATCAGAAGGCTTTGAGGGGCGTGGAGCCACCTCTTAATTGCTAGTGTTACCAGGTCCACCCTGACTCGGGGTGGTAGCACCTGTTAGGGTCCCAGCTATGGGCAAATAGTTAACCCCGAAACTGAGGTAAAGAGCATTATGAAAGTGTAAAAATAAGTTTTAATACCAGAAAAACTTTGTAAAAAATTATTACCAGAAATAAATTTTTGAATTAAAAAAAAAAAATATTACCAGCAATACATTTTTTTAAATAATAATACCAGCTATACATTTTTGAGGAAAGAAATATTACCAGAAATATATTTTAGACAAAACAAAATATTACCAGAAAAAAAAAAGTTGTCGGCATTAAATGATTCATTGAGGTTGATGTGCCGTAAAACAAACCAAACCAAACTGAACCCTTTGTTTAATCTACAAGGTAGATTGTTTTTGTCCACTGTTTATTTCTAGGGATATATCATCTAGTTTTTATTGGCTCATTTGGTTCAAGTACACAGTGCCTGGCCCAAGGATCGAACTCACAATTACAATGTTCAGAAATTAATAAACCAATGCTTTAATTTATGAAGCTATTGTGATAATCACAACAAAGATGAAGAATATCATTTACATATAAATAAGAAGAGAAACATCAAATTTAAAACAGGCAACGTGGGCAATAAAATTTTTTATAAGTTGATTTATAGCTTCAATTGAATTCTTAACATTGTTTCCACAATAAAAGTATCGCTACAAATAAATTTGTTGTTGGTGTCTGCAGAAAATGATGTATCTGAAAATGTTAAACACAAGATGGCTTGTGGTTAGCAGTTTTTTATTATGACGGCAATTACCAAGTAATTTTGTGGTTGACAGTTAATTTTGCGGGTACGGAGTAATTTGTGATGTTGGTTGAAACTACCTCTAGTGCAGGCTATTGTGATAACAACGTCAGTAAAGATGAGGACAATAGTCCACATATAAATAAGACTCAATTTAGTACATCATCATTTGTTTGAGAAGACAAATCCCAGCCCCGAACTACAACACCAGAAGTAGTGAGTTTGAGAAGAAGACAAATCCACCCACACACCACCAGTATTCAACTAAATATTAATTTAGAGGAGAATTCCGTGTGAATCCAAACCCAAGTTTACCCAAACTATGGTGATCTCCTTGTCCCACCGAAGTAAGTAAGACAACATTCATGATTTTACAAGTATATAAGTAGCCTCCTCAGTTGACTAAAATTTGATGAATTCCTTTCTTGGAATTGTCTGACAGCAGCAGAAGGCGAATTACAAAATAACAACGGAATTTGAAACATCGATTAAAAAAGTTGGCGTTTGAAATTTAAAGGAATTCTATTCTGTACGCAATACATTTTCGAATTTATACACACATTAAAATAATGTTCACTTTAATACTGCGATCATGAAAAACAGATTTTCCTTTGTTCGGACTATTGTTCTCACCTTTGTTGCCATATTTATCACAGCGTTTCGGCCGTTGTACGCTCCGGCCTTCTTCAGGTGGTTGGAATATCGAACTGAACCCTTTATTTCACTCACTGAAGTAGACTGTTCTAGTTCCACGTGCCATGTCTAATGGATGTCAGTTATCTCCTGTTAATTCCCCTCTCATGTTCTTCACTGCCTTAACCTCCTCTAAATTAAATCACAATATTTAGTTGAATACTGGTAGGTAACCTTAGGACCATGGCACAGTGGATAAAGGCGTTAGTTAGATCCAGTGACAGGACCTAAAGAGTGCGAGTTTAAACATATGAGATCAAGTGACAACAAACTGGACATTGATTATTTCCGGTTGTTGGTATATTTTTATATTAAGTCATATATGGATCAGGGGAGCCAGTTAAATCCGTCAACACAGCGATAATAACAATATCTCCACATGTGACAGTAATTGACGTAATTTTTAGTTAATAGTATGAAAATATCGTTCTCTAAATTCTTCCAGTTGCTAAGGACATTTTGTTTTTGTTATTATTAGTTACTTTGTTTAATAAATTCATTTCGTTTTTTGCCTTGAGAAAGTCCACATTGGACGAAACGCCTCGGTAACTATTACAGTTTTCTTATTGTCATTTATATCTATAAAATTTTTTTTTTTATTTATTAAGAACAATTTTATGGAAAACTGACAAAGTTTCCCAATATCCTAATTATTTCATATTCAACAGAAAACAAAAAGCTCATAGAATATTTTAAAATAGAAGAGTGGGCTTTTATGACAAACCCAACGAATCAAAATATATCATTAAAAATTATTATATATATAAAAAGACATTGGAAGTGATCATGATCAAAGTCAAGTTCCACTACCCAGAAATGATTTGATATGCCACATATGTAACAAGAAATAGACTGACATATCAGTGATGGTCATACTCGCTTTGTGAGTCAACAGCCATTACACTATATATGTCTAGACGCAATATATATATATATATATATATATATATATATATATATATATATATAACCTGTATCCTATACGGAACCGTCATTTACCTTGATGTGCCTTTACCGATTTGGCCACGAAGGAGCGTTCGGTTAGCAAGGTCGAATTTACTGTATTTAAACTTCAACCTTCCATGAATCTCTCACGTACATTCATATCTTTTGGAGGCACAGTGGAGCAATGGATAGCGGCTTGGATTGAGGAATCGGAGAGCAGAGTTCAAATCCCAGTCGAATCCATTACATTCACTTATGTGCTAATATCCTTGGGAAAGGTGTGAATCCTCTTCTTCTCCCTCCAGCTATGAGTAAATAGCAATACAGACTGGGTTCTATAGCCTTGGATGGCAACTGGTCTAGGAGAAGGACAACTCTGAATTTAAAACCTGCGGTCGTTTGGGGACCTTGTGGTACGTAGTGCACCAGGTCTCTGTATTTGGCCCTTCAAAAAGTGTTCACCACTATAATCAAATCTCATGCTGTTGGTTTCCTAGGAACTGACCTGCTTGACCCTCATACATCGAATTCGACGGGAGAGTCGAGTATATATATATGTATGTATACATATATGGGCGTGTGGCTGAGTGGTTAGAATGTTTGCTTTCTGACCATGAGACCTGGGTTTGAATTTCACCACAGTTGGCAGGATGTAGGCTTCCTGATGTTATCAATTAGGCACTTTCCATCTTGATTGCCCCCTCCTAACAACCATACCATGGTTGACCAAAGCCTTGTGAGTGAAATTGGGTAGATAGAACCCTTGGGGGCCGTCGATAGCTGTGCTAGCACAAAGTCACAAGTCATCTTGACTGAGTGTGCTGGCCTTGTTCAGATTGTTGATCATGCTAGATAACACACTCTCTCCCAACTAAGGTCTGCTCAGCATAGTTGTAGTATAAACCACAGGTTGGCTCTGTGGGTGTTGAACAAACACAAATCTTCCTGAGCAAGTGTCTGCAATAGGGATTGGCCAGCCGTCCTCGAATACAATTATGTATGTATGATACATATGTTTGACAAATTCTTTAAGCTTCTTCACTACTCTATTTCATATTCAACAGAGAACAAAAAGCTTACAAAATAGCAGAGTGGACCTTTGTGAGAAAAATGCAATGAATCAAAATATATTATTCTATCCATCAATTCTATTACAACTACAATTAAATATAATTTATCTCAACCCAACACAAAAATTTGTTACTATTGTATTCATATGCAAATATCAATAGCAGTTGATACAGCTGGAGGCTAAACTAATCCTGGCCTTGAAGACTAAACTACTAGAGAAATAATAATGAATTCTTCTAACTAATTATAGTTTATAACATTCTATTCACTACTATTGATCTTCAAGGTGAGGATTAGTTTAATCTCCAGCTGTATCAACTGTTATTTATATGGTGGAGATTTGCATATAAATACAACAGCTACATCTAAAACAATAAGACTTAATACAAAAATAATAACCTAAAACTTGAAGGAGGAATTTACTCTTATCATCTGTAATGATTGCCCCAACCAATACAAAGTAGAAACCTCAAGGAATTTAGATAAAAAATTATTTGAACACAAAAGGTGTGTTTTACAAAACAACACTCAAAATGCATTAGTTGTTCACTGTAAAGAGTTTAACCATGATTTTGATTTAAAAAATGCTACTCTAATTCAAAGAGAAAGCAATTTACTAAGACAAAATTGTATAGAAAGTGCGTTTTTTCTTGGCAGATCATGTTATCATAATGTGCGATATTTTATAACACAAAATGATAAAAAGAATCTAAATGAAAT
Source organism: Acanthosepion pharaonis (assembly GCA_903632075.3). Lineage (NCBI taxonomy): Eukaryota > Metazoa > Mollusca > Cephalopoda > Sepiida > Sepiidae > Acanthosepion > Acanthosepion pharaonis. The sequence continues at coordinate 605,707 of CAHIKZ030005000.1, read as the reverse complement.
CACCTAGACTATATACCCAAAACATATATTTTTTAAATTTTTTATTTTAAAATTCTCAGTGCCCTCTCGTGTGCATGTGTAATTGTAACATAAACATCACTTTAGTCCAATGAAGTCTTAAAAAGATAAAACGTATCACATGAAAACTTTGACAGACATGGATAAATGTGGCTGCAATAAGGTGTAGTGTGAAAAGGATGTTTTTTTTTTCCATGACACCATTTTTATTTTAGCTACCTTCTCTATTCGGCAATGTTTATTGTTTTAAAAAGTGATGATCAGAATTGGAATAAAACCTAAATATATGATGAAAATGAATTTATATATTTTCGTTCTTGAGAATTTACAACAAACTAATACAATTAGCATTACTAATGCAATGCAATATTTATCATTTACCAATTTATAAAGAAATAAATATGAAAACATTTTTTTTTTTTTATAAATGTATAAACATTTACTAAATCATTAAAAGATGTGAACCAACTATAAGGAAATCTTTATTATTTACCATTTTATAAAGTTTATAAAATAATAAATAAAGATAAAAAAAATAATAAATACTATTTATTACTATACTTTCTGGTGTACAAGATACACTTTTTTTTTTTCCTAAAAAATATGTGTGCATCTTCTAAGACGAATGAATGTATGACAACACCCAAACTCAAGTAAACTTGGAGGGTCACCTAATTGGCTTGATGAATAGGGACGCGGATTTATATGTTGAGTCATTACACTATAATGTTAGCTATCTAATTCAGCCTTTTATATGATGTAACATCAGTACTGTTACAAGTATTTCCAAGACTATAAACCTTCCTGGAGCTGAACCACAAGCTTAAACATGTTCTGTTTACTAGCAGTGGCAGGAGCCTTTCTGCTCTTGACTCGTATGTCATTGCCATACAAACAAAATCAGACAAGTGATTATATGTAAACAATACGTGGCACCAGTACATGAGGGATGCGTAGTGAATTTGTTGTAAAAGAATGACTATATTTTTTGTTAAAAATTTCTTTCCAATATTTGGGTGCATTTTCCAAGCCACAGTGTCTTGCAAGCTGGAAAATATGGTAACAGTGTAAATAAACAATCTAATAGTGTTTATTTTTATCAATTCTCAAGAACAAAGAAAATGTATAAATTCACTTTCATATCTTTAGGTTCTATTCCAATTCTGATCATCGCTTTTTAAAACAAATATTACCAGAGTGAAGGCAATTAAAACATGAGAAAAAAACCATCATTTTGACACTCAGTCTTATTGTGGGCATATTTATCCATGTTTGCCAAAATTTTTTCCACTTTCTCATAGCTTTGCCTTATGTGAATGAATGACATAATAGATTTGTTATCAATGATTAATACCACCAATCTGTCATTTCAGCAGCTGGGTGTCTGTTGAGAAGCACTCTTGGTTACTTTGAGAGGACGTTAGAGGCCAGTTATGCTGACTGATATAGATTTGCTAGATTTCTTTCAAACTAACTACATATTCAAATACTTTTATATGGGTCACCTGAAAACTTATCCAAAATTATTTATATATATATGTATATATGTGTGTACAGTGAAAAGAGTAGCATTGCATTGGTTGTGTTGTTCATGGTCTTTCAATTATTTTCAATTGGAATATGAAAATAAATCCTAAAAACAAGAAGTTGACACAATTTTAAAAAAACTTTCAACAAAATTTTTTTAAAGTTGTCTAATTAATATCTGAAAACAAATTGAATGTACTGACACTTGTTTAGTGATAAATTTGAATGGCAAGGAAAAAATAAAATTGTTTTCTCAAAATCTGTAACTATAGGGTTACATTGTTTGGTGTAAGGAATAAAAAGAAAAAAAATCTCATGTCTTGTTTATTAAATATTTATTAGCAGATTCCATGTACAATAAGGTGACATGCATTATAGTACAGATAGACTGGTACATAGACGTGTAGCAGGCCCTTGTAACTCACTCAACTCAGACATTGGCAGCAGCAGCAGCAGACTACAAGATATTGGGACAAAAATGGCAGCAGACAATAGCTGCTACGAGAGAGAGAGAAAGAGAGAGAGAGAGAGAGAGAGAGAGAGAGAAAAGCTTTCCCAGTCTGCAGCAGTGTGAGATTTTCAAAGTAATGTTTAGACAATGGTATATTTAATAAAAGACTTGGTCACTGCATACAAGTGACAGCTGCGGTAGCTTTGGTGGATGGGGAGGAACTTAGCATCCGACCTCAAGTTAGATGTAAAGGTTGACTTGAGAAGAGAAAAGCTGAAAACTGGAACAGGCTAGTTAAAGAGCAGTGGAGGTCTTTTGTGGAGATTGAAAGCTTGTAGAGAAAAATTCAAAGAGAAATAGAAAGCAGAATGCATTTGGAGACGCCTTTACAAAGATTATAGATTTTCTCTTAGAACGCTTGCACCTGTTTTTGAGTCACTCGACTTTTTTTTTTTCTTCCAGAGTGGAATGTGATTGGCTACAAAAAGAAACTCAGATTACATCACCAAGTTAAAAGAGAAAAAAAACAAAATAGAAAGCTGAAGAATTTTTTCCATTTTTCAATGTAAAGAAGAAAAAGGGCTTGTAATATTTATAGATAATTGTTATAGATGCATTTAACTGCAATACAGAAGCAAATAGAAATTTTAATTTTGTTCCTGTCTTGTAAAGCTTCACAAATCAAGTCATAAAGTGAGTTTTGATTTGTAATAATACTTACTGCTTAGGTTTTTATTAGTTTAGTGTCAAGAAAGAAATGTGTGTGTGTGTGTGTGTGGCCCTTCACAACTAACAGAAGCAGAGAAACAGTTATCACCACACTCACTATCTCCTCTTCCTCCTCCACCTTTCAAGGAAGCAGAAGTCAAAGGTCATTAAGGACAATCATACTGAAATGAGGAAATGGAACAAACTTGGGGTTGGGGAAAGGGAGAGAGTGAAAGAGGGGGGATGCAATCCCACTTCCTTTTTAAGAAAACAATTTGTTGTTGATTCTGATCTCTCAATTTGTTTTCTGGGGAAAAAAAAAAAATAAAAAAAAAAATCAGCTTCCAGCAATGGTGAATCAAAGGAATGACAAAAAGGAAAATGGAAAAAAATGAAAAAGAAGCCTTCTGTAATCCTCAATGTTTTGCCAAAAAAAAAAATACCACCAAAGTCAACACGTTAACTAACCCATTTTCTCTGGAAACATTTTTATGGAATCAAGTCTGAGCCAATATCCAATCTCATCATGGAATTGATGGGAAAAATCGGAGATTAAAGAAAGAAAAGAGTTTGTAAAAAAAAAAAAAAAAAAAAAAAAGAAGCCATCAACCAAGAGAGACAGTAAGAGGAGGGGCTCGCTTCTGCTCAAACAAAAAGGGACTCCTGGGTATGAGCACACACACACACACACACACATATATTACACATCACAGCAAATAAACAAATCAAAACATTGCAGGCCAGGAAGAAAAAGACATGTATATTTGTTTGTTATATTTTTTAACCCTTTCACCCAGACAGACAATAGATTGAAGACAAGCAATTACTAAATGAAAATCTACAATGGCTGGACTAAAAAGCAGTTTATGAGAAGAAATAAGTGTGCAATATAACAACAACAACAATAGGATTATCTTATTTGCTTTCCAAAATACAAAGCAACCCAACATTTTGTTAAAATCAAAATGTTAATGAGTCATATATTTTCTTTTTCTTTACAGAGGTAGGTAGGCCATAGTGAGTGAGCAGAACGAGGGGAGAAAAAGAAAAAGTAATTGTCAAAAATTAGTGTTTAAAAAATAATTTAAGAGAGTAGGTTATTTTTTTTTCTTTCAGTGTTTAAATAAACAAGCAATCTTGATTTGTCAAAAAAAAAAAAAAAAAAAATGAGCAATAGATATTCTGATTGGTCACTTTCCACAGATCTTGGAGCTTCTTGTCAAAAGCCCTACCTTTGCTTACATATATACCAGTTGAAGGAAATCAGATGAACTTGTAAGTTCACCTGTTGTCAAGGGAGAGAGAGAGAGAAAAAGCTATTACTTAAATAGCGAATTATCTGTTGCCCAGTGTCTGGCCCTTCCAGCACAAATGAATATAATACCATCTGAAGGCACATTTGTTCTTGATAAGGCCAACTAATTGAATTCTCATCAAGACCAAGATTTGCTTTGTTAAGAAATCACTACTAATCTTTCCATTTCAAACAGCATATGGGTTGAGGAAAAAAATGTAATAGAAAACTGATTTTCTGCTTTTAAATAAAAAAAAAAGAATATCTTCCACCTATGATTAAAGTATTTTGCCTTTCTTGTGTCCCATTTGCAATGTAGTGGCAATTATGACAAATCTACCAACATCTGCGGAAGCAAACATCATCAGCAGAAAGACAACAACAACAACAACAAAAAAAATAAAAAATATTCATTCATTTTGGTGTCTTTTGTTGCTGTTGTTGTTGTTGCTGCCATAATAAGACCACCACCACTAACAACAACAATAAATTAACCTTCGAAAAGTAGTGAATGAATTACAAGGTGTTTTCAAGAGAATTTTTCCTTAGGAAAGAGTTGGTTGCATTGAAGAATCACATAAATATGTGGTTTGTACAAGTGGGGGATGGGGGGGAATTTAGTATCGGGCTCAACTGCAGTTAGAAAATAACACTTCACCAGCCCCAAACCCGACCTAGGAAAATGGTTTTGCCAAGAACCTGACAATATGAAAAAGGAATCACATGTTTGTTTTTTTCTTCCTTCAAGTAGTAAATAAAGAATGGTTTATTTTTGAAGCAAAAGAGAATTTTTTAAAAAGTCATAAACAGGAAGAAGGTAAAGAATGACTGCCATTAAATATCTCTCCAGTTTGCTGCTATCAACATTGGAGATAACTAACCTTCAGGTTGCATTAATTTCAATGGAGAGGCATTTTGAAGAAGTGGGAAGGCCAGAATAGGTATTGCATAAAATGTCTAACAAAGAAATGAAACAAAAAATAGTGCCGTAGCCAGAAAAAAAAAAAAAAAAAAGAAAAACCTTATTTTTCAAGAAGAGGGAATTAGACACGAGTCAGTCAGATGAGAAAGAAGGAGAGAAGCATTCAAATAATATTTCCATTTTGCAATCAGGTATCCAGTTCCTTCAACATGGCTGTTAGCAAAATCAAACTTGAAGGGAAAATAACTAAGGCACAACAGATTTGCAGAGTCAAGAGAAGAAAACAGAAACTTTGTTTCTCCAAGTGCAAATTCAATTTGTACATTAAACTGTTCAGACATCAGCAGTTTAGAACACATTCAGGAAATAGTGTGCAGGATTCAGTAAAGTTTTCTTGTATTGCCATCCCACACTTGCCAAATGAAGAAAGAGCCATTTTAAGCTAAGGAGTAACTGTCACTCCAACAGCAGCAAGAGAATTTATCCTAAAGACTGGGACTTGGCAGAAGAAAACAGTTACTACACTCGTTGCACTTAATGACTGCTTCTAAGTATTGGTTGGAAAAAGGGGGTTTTTTTTTAAGCACAAAAAAAAAATAAATAAATAAATAAATAAAATTTTGCTGAGAAATTAGGTGGCTTCTTGTGTGAGAAGCAAATGAAGATGTGTTAAACTCTTTTCCTGGAAAAAGAGGTCATGTCTGAATTTGAAGCAATTGCTTACTGATGTTGATTTCCAACATGAAAAGTGGGTTGCTTCCAACTTCTCAGTAGTGCTAACTGAACATTTGCTTTTTATTTGTTAAAAGTTTAAGAAAAAAAAAAGAAAGAATCTTTATTTAGTCCTTTTGTGGGGTAAGAATCCATTCCTGCCATACTCATCACAACAAAGAAAAAGATAAACAAAAATATTTAACAAATAATAAGAGCTTCAAAAGAAGCTACACAAGTTGACAATCCTACGAGTAATAAGAAGAAAAAGCAGCAAGAGGAGGAGGAGATATCACTGTCCTCTTTGTCAATGTGTAATCGGAAATCAACATGGAAAATTAAAACCAAGGCAAAAATTATCATCGCTAATTGGAGAAATCCGTTCTCTTTTACTTTGTATTATTAAGCTGGATAGTCAAGAGGAGGAGGCAAATTTGTTTAAGAAGAAGTAACAGTCATATTAAAAATGCAGAAAGAAATCCTTTTTTTGTTATTTTTACCTAATCTCTTAATTGTTTCTGTTATTTTCAACAAGGATTGATCAAGATTAATTTCAGGAAATTTTGTGTCAGTAAAGCAAAAATTCATACAAACTCTTTGATCTGCTTGGAAATATTCCTTCTTTTATTGCATCTGAATCAGGAATAAGTTTTCATTTTAGAGAGTCAAATCTAATTTCTATCTTCTAAGAATTTTAATTAATATTAATTTCCTCAAGTTGGTAAGAATAGTCAGTATGAAAATGATAAGAGAAGTTGTGGCAATGCTAATTAAATTAGTAAGACACCCCCCACACCAAACATAAATGCTAGAAGAGAAAGTGTATGTGTATGTGTTTTGTGAGGTGAGAAGCTCAAGAGAGCATGCAACTCTGTCATATGACATTGGCCATCATGCTAGAGTTAACTGACTGCAATTATTCTACCCTCACTCTAGCCTTTCTGCAAGGAACCAGCTGTTTCCAAAGTGACAACGTAGCAAAGAAGAAACAATGACGAGTTTCAACAAAAAGGAGTGGAAACAAGAAATAAGTGGGTTGTTTTCAGTTTAATACTTTTGTTTTTTTCTTTTTTTTAACAGAGGAAGCCACAAATACTTTAATTAACATGGCAGTTTTTGAAAGAAGCTAAAGGCAGAGATTTTATGGAGATGAGCAGCATCATTTACCATTTGGTGGAACAACAGTAAAAAAACAAAAAAAAAAAACTGGGAGACTAAGCAGATATAATTTCTTTGTTGAAAGAGGAGTTCATTTTACACTAGCATAAAATTTGCTTGCTAAATTGAAATCATATTTCTGCAGAAAGCGATACAAATGAACATAGTTTACAAATGGATATTTATACAATGTGGACACAAGTGACAAATGGAAATAAAATGAAGTGGGGAGGGGGTATCCCCCCTCCCCCTGCAGGGAGGAAAAGTCAGAAAGTAGCCAAAGTGATATAAGGAATTTTAGAATTTAGTATGGCTTGAAAAAAAATGTCTGTTTCTCAATTGTTCAGTCTTCTAAAAGAAATATATATAGAACCACTCAAAGAATGTCTCCACTTGCTAATGTCACATATTTGAGGAAAAACTGATAACAGGTAAAGAAATTTGGGTTAGGAGTCCAAAATTCTGCCAACTTTGTTGAAATATCATTTGATGATGAGTTGCAAATGGGGTAAAGTCAGCACATAAAGTGCATGAGGTGGTTGAATAATAATAATAATAATAATAATACTGATCGTTTGAGTTACATAAAGACTGGCCTTGGAGTGGAAAAGAAATGGCGTTTCACTGCTTATAGTGGCACTGATGCTATTCAGGAACAATATTTCACTAAACGTCCATTCTAAACAAAATCATTTTGGATTTTCTAACAAGGAAATTATTTTCTTAAGTAACAAACAAACCAATTTTCTATTTTCAAACTGATCTTGATCGGCTTTGTAAAGTTTTAAAACCAGATTTTCATTCTAGCAAAAAAAAAAAAAAAAAAAAAAAAAGATCTGTCTTTTCAAGTGGGAGAAAGGTTAGTAAATTACTAATTTTTACCTACCTGGTATAGGGAGATATTTTACTGATCTATCATAAGTTCCAAGATTTGAAAACAATTCTGTCAGAAGAGATTGTTGATGCAAGATAATGAACATCAACCTGCTACAAGTACTCAATGCCTCTATCTGAATCGAACAGAACCTGTTATTTACAAATGACATTTTGAATTTTGAAGTGAGCTTGTGCAATTACAACCAAATGCAACTCCTTTTTATGTACTGACAGACAATGAAAAAGAAGTGCAAAGGCAGCAGCAGCTGTTGAAACTTGTTTCCAAAATGCATCATCAGCGCCACATATTTGGGACCATTTGTCATGGCTGAGGAGAAACCTGACAGAAAAGGACATCTGAAAGACATCTGATTGGGAAAAGAAACCTCAACATATTTTAATAAATGAACATTAAAAAGTTTTTATAAAATCTTTTCTGCCAGGGCAGACAGCAAGGGCAAAAATGGTGATATGGTGCTGTTGGGGAGTAAGAAAAATGACACACTGTCAATCAAAATAACGGTTTTTCTTTCTGTAGCTTAAGTTCTTCTCCTGACGTATGTGGGTGAGTGCATATCAGCAGAAGTGGGCGAAAAAAAATGTCACCCCATCTCAAAACATATACACTCAAATATTAAAAGAAAAAAAAAAGAAAGAAAGAAAGAAAGAAAGAAAGAAAAAAACATCACAATTGTGTGCAAGACAGTTGAAGAGAGTGGAAAACTGGAATTTACAGGTTGAAAAACAAAGATTTGAAGTTTGAAATAAAAAGCAGACCAATTCCTAAATGCCAAGTGTGACTTAGAAGATTTACTAACATTTCTGTGAGTGACTGAGGAGGTGAAGGAGCACAACAACTGAGACTTAGGGTGAGGAGGAGGAGGAGGAGGAGGACAACAAGAGAGACTTAAGGTGAGTGTGAGTGAAATAAAGAAACAAGTGTGAAATAATAGTGGCTGTTTTTTGGGGTTTTTTGTCTTTGTATCTTCACCAGTTTAACTTACAAACAGAAAAATACACCTGCAGATGGGCTCCACATGCCAATAGGGAATCCAAAAATAATTCTGAAAAAACAAAAAATTCTCAGGACAACAGCAAAATCCTTATCTTCCTCGCTTTATCAGGATTGAAGCCCCCCGCCACTTTCAATAATTTCCAGGCAGGAAAAAACCACAACAAAAAAATAAAACCACTAAAAATGAACAAAAGCACCAACAACAACACAGACCCTCCTCCCGTCCCACAGCAAAACACATTTACATAGATCAACCAACAAGAATAAAAAGAACTAACATTTGTGCGATAACTGAAGAAATGAAACAATAGTTACATCAAGTTTCAAAAGAAAGGGGGCAATATGAAAATAATATATATATATATACCGTAATATCTTTCCAAAAAGATCTTTCTTTACTGAACAGATTTCAATATCCTATAAAGGATACTGACCAGCTTTATATATATATATATATATATATATATATATATATAAAAAATGGTATATGGCATTGTTTGCTAATAAAAAGGTAGAGTATTTCTCTAAATGTTGATAAATTTTCATGAAACTCAAAGAAAGCAATTTTAAAGATTTACGAGATAAAAGTATCTTATCTCAATGTAGGTTTTCTGTTTTGTTTTTTTCTAAATGTTTCAGAGAAAAAATTCTTCAATTAAAAAAAAAAATTTTTTTAAATGTTTTTAAATTTGTCAAGGCAAGTCAAAAATGAAACATAACATTGCTTGCTCTCTTTATATTGTATCAACTAAATCTTAGGAAACCATTACAAATTTGTTTTCCGAGATTAAACGCATAAAAAGATTTAAAAAAAAAAAAAAAAAAAAAAAAAAAAAAAGAGAAAAGGAAAGAAAAAATACTTCAAGAAAAAAAGTGAAATCTACATCAGAGAAGCTGATGTAATCTGCCCTGGCCTGTCTACTGATGAGCATATACTATGAGTGCCACCATTTTGAGCAGTCTCTCTCTTTCTCCAGTAGAAGAGAGAGAGAGAGAAAGGGTAGCAGCAGGGCAGGACAGATAGACAGACAGACAGACAGATGGACAGTGTGCCAACTGACACCAGCATTGTTGTTGCAGTTGAATGGTATTTAGAGTGGGTCAGTGACAACTGACAGACATCAAGATGATAACTTTAGGCCTTCACTGGATCTTGCTGCAAGAGAAAAGAAAAACAGACACTTTCACATTGACTTGTTTTAATTAGGATAATTCGGCATCAAAGAAATCATCACTGAAGATAAAGAGAAGAAAGAATATAGAAAAAAAAAAAAAAAAGAAACTGCCTAAAAAAAATTACATTTTAAAATAATGTCAATATTACTTTTGTTGGAATTTTTTGCAATAAGGAATTATTATTATTGTTATATGATTTGCTATTTGAACCTTTTATTCATCTTGTCTATTATATTCACAGCATTTTGGTCATTGTACCCTCTTGGCCATCTTCAGGTGCCTATTGTATTTTTTTCTTAATTTTTTAGATCAAGAATTATCATTATTATATATTTTGCTATTTGAATCAGCATGCTTATGTTGGTTGTTATAATCACAATATAACCTACTGCCTTCTTCAAATGTCTATCTTCATAATTGGTAAGCTTCTGGGAATTCCAAAATAAACCTAAGAGGGAATAAACTCTATTTTTATCACAATTACATACCCACATACATACCATATTAAAATGCACCCAAATTTTATTTTCTTCTCAACAACACAATATTTTCAAACATGCCAAGAAAGATTCCACAATACAACACACAATGATTAAATCAAAGTATCTATTGGTTAGAAATTAACATCACCATATGAAATATTTGACCAATCAGAGAAAACTAAAACTATATTTTTCTTGATCCTACTATTGGGAAAAATTTCTTATAAAACTCCACAGATTTTGACTTTCAGCGAGCAAGGATGTGACTATCTCCAATCTGTTCTAACAAAAGAGAAGATGTGGATACATAGCTTTTTTCTTCCCTCCATAACATGCTGAAAGAAACATATGTCGGAGACTTCAAACATCTCCAACACCAAAAGTAGACACAATCAGTGAATCTTTGCTGACAATCATGTATGTGTTGATGACTTCAAACGAAATAGCAATAACAGCAGGAGCGGTCAGTAAATCTTCGCTGGCAATATAAGTCTTTTCTAAACAACAACTTTTTTAGTGTGGCTCAACTATTTAAAAGTCTTTTCTAAACGACAGTTTTTCTGTGAACCAATTACCCAAGGACTTTAACTCAACTAAAGATTATTTTCACTCCTTTTTAACTCTTTTGAATTCATGTAGATATACTTGTAAATACAAATGATTAATTTAAAAGGCATTATTATTGTTTGGAATGTGGATGTTCAGATTTTTAATATAAAAAATACTGGATGACTGAATTTTGCTACAAGCTCTTTATTCCAGATTGGTCTCATGTTACTTTCCATGCTAAGAGGATATTTGATGTCAATCTTATTTACATTTCATGCTGTTTCATTTATTCCCACTGAACTAGATTATGTGACTGTTTAGCATTACTAAACCTAGTTGTTGAACTTATAACTGCTAAGGAAACAGATATGCTTTTATTCACCAGGCCATGTATCTGATAGACAATCTAGTGTCGAAATTGTAGAGAGCCTTAAACAGTGTCTGTACTGACTACAGTGGTGACAATCTTCTCAGTAGAACTAGCATAGACACAAATATCATTTGGTAGCCTCTAATTAACAAAGAAAAGATAGTAGTAAAAAGAAGTCATACTACCACTTGAATGAGGAGATGTCACACAATCCTACCATTGGACTAGAAATATTCAAGGCTCCAGAATGTCAATACTAGATTGTCCAAAAGACATATGACCTGGTGGATTAAAGCATTAGTTAAAACATATCTGGTTTTATGACAGTTCTGAGTTCAATCTCTGAAGTAAACAGTGTAGAAACATCATTTAATCTGATTGAGTGGAAGAAACAGACAAGCAACACAAAGGAGAGTAAGACTGGTGAGTATTAACTATTAACTGATAAGAATTATCTCCCCGACAGTATGGGAAATGAGGACATTCTGTCTCCATTTATTGAATAAATGGTCTGGTTCTAAATTCTAAGAAGGTTACTGCATAAAAAAAGACAGACATCTGAAGGAAAGCCAGAGGGTACAATGCCCAAAACATTGTGGGTATATTCAAAGATTCTACCTGCACAAAGGCTGCCTTGAGATAAGTATATTATACTTTAAATAATTAACTCCAACAGGGCAGATTGTAGAAGTATATACCTATCCATACACCCTCTCAAATGAAATATGGCGCAAGGCTGTGTTTCAGGTGAGAATGACATATCTACATCATTGTCATCATCGATTCTTAGTCGTATTCAACAAAGACACGAGGAGATCTATCTAGGATCAGGGGTTTGAATGGAATGACTGCCATATATGTAGGCAGATGTGCACCGATAAGTGGCCAGCCGTAATGCTTCAATTGTTGTTAATCGAGTATGAATTGTTCAGGGCTATGTAACGTAGCCCACAACCAGCTGTTTTCAGTTGTTTATATCGATCTGCATCCCTTTCAGCTCTCTCTTGAGCAGTCTTTATAGCAGGGTCTTTGACTGTCTCATCTTTGCTGTCTACATAGTACTAGTAACAAAAATTGTAATAAAAATCATACTAGTAACAAAAATTGTTCAGTCTCTTTCAGTACTTCCCTGATGGTATACCTCAGGTATTAAAGATTCACCATGACCTTTGCTCTTTCTTTAAGTGCAATGAGAGGGCAAGTTGGATTTTGAATCAAAATCTAGCCATAAATGGTTCAGACAGATTGCAACATTACACTGGGACAGAAGAAACTTCTTTAATTAGTGGAAGAGTCCATTCATAAAGACATGAGATAATCTTTCATTTTCATAAAATTTAGGGGAAGAGTTCATTCATAAATACGCAAGATAAGCTTTCATTTTCATAAAATTTTTTAATAAAATTTATTTTCAGATGATATTTAACACCACAGTAAGTTAGAATTTGTAAATATCTAATTATAATAAAGCATTTGTTAGAAGTATTGAAAATGTCTAATTGTTCAAACAGTGTGGAAAGAAATAAAAAGTTACTAACACTCATGATCTCTTCATCTTTCTTTTGATCTGGTTCAATCTCATCCGTGTGATCTTTCATCAATCTAAAACGAGCAAAGACATTTTGATTTGAAAGGTCTTTAGAGATTTTCTAAAGATTTTTAAGATCTACAATTGCATCAAGGTTTAAAAAATTAAAAATCAAAATTTGTCACATATTTATAAGAAATTATTTTTTTTTAAATAAGAGTTTAATGAAAAAAGTTCTTAAAAGAAAAATAATCTGTTTAAACATCAAATCTAACTTGAGAGGAAATAAATTTATTTAAAATTTATATGCTACTAAGATAAAATAAAAATAATTACACTAATAGAAATTAACAAAAAAAATAAAAATAAAATCCATAAAGCATTAGTAACAGGTTTGTTTGGATGCAGATTTATAAATGATGTCATTGATTGAAAGCAAAGACTTTCAAAATAAAATGATTTCCAAAAAGAGTGTTTGAAGACAAGTCCTTTTACTATAACAATCTTGAATCAAGGTTTTTTGGATTCAACTAAATATATTATTGTAAAGAATATTTCCAGGGAAAATTAAAGACAGAAATTGAATTAAGGTCTTCTTTTAGTAAAGAATTAGTTTCATGGTTGTATAACACACACAAAATGACTGTGTAAAGATTCATGTCAATCTGTGAACATGTCAAATCTGCCAACAATTTGGGGCTAATTGTTTCTGGGAAATCCAGTTTAATTGTTATTCTTAAAAAAAAAAAAAAAAAAAAGTTATTTTTACAAATTAAGGAGAAATAGAGATAAAATACTTACTCATCTTTATCTTCATTCTTTTCACTGAAAAATCAAGAAATCAAGTGACAGTCATTACATCAGCAGCAGTAGCATTTCAAAAAGCAAATCTTAATGAATAAGCAACATTGGTAAAACAAGTGAAAACTTGGGGAAAGCTTGTTTCTTGTTCTTGGAAGAACAAATAAGGCTTGCAAATATGTAGTTATTTTCAAATTGTTCTGATCAAGTAGAAGGCCTACCTGGCACATGTTGATAAATTGAGATAAACAATAATATCAACTTGATGTGGATTAAGTGTGAAAGTACTGAAAAGGCTTTCATTATTTTTCTTATATTTATGTTTCCTGTTATGTAGCAATTACTTCTTCCTTGACCTTGAGTAAGCTACTTTTTGGATATACACTAGAATAGGCAAAATCCTTCTAGATACCATATACACTCATGTCTAAGTATATCTTGTATACATCAAAGTCCTTGATTTTGTCAAGATCTTATGTTAAACCCAAGAAAGTGATATGCTTTATGGCATATAAAATACTGTTCAGGAAACCATTTAAATATCTCCTTTTGTTTCCAATGAATTAACGATTGCCAAGTTGGAAGTATCAAGTGATAAAAGAAAAATGTTTTCACCAATTTATACTGAAATGCAGGAAATCTTAACATGCTGGTTCCAATCCTAGAGGAATGACTGTAAAAATGTCCCCCCCTCACCAAATTTATAGACAAAACACACAGATGCATGCTGGGATTTTTTAAGCTTCTTCTTAGTCTCATCCAACTTATTTCTGTTGTTTCTTTTCTTGAGGCCAGAACAATGTGACAGCTTGTCTGTCTCCCCTTTTGTGTGTTAACACCATAAGGCAAAAGGTTAACAAACTGAGAGTTTGTGAACTTTTGACTTATTACTATTGCTTTGCCTTGCATATGTTGTTTGCACATTATTATTATTATTTTTGACTTGTTCTTCTCTTTTGTTTCACTTGTTATTGTTTATTGCAAACTTTGTCAGTTTTGTTTGTTGGACATTTCTGCTAATTACATTTAACCATGGCCAATTACTGTACACAATAAAATAGTTCTAGACTTCCAGTTAAATTATTTAAGCAAATTAATTAGGAGGGATTATTATTGAAATATGGATTTCTTTTTGCAATTGGTGAATTTTTATCATGTTTGGCTCACAGAATTGGTCCTCACTGTTTTGAGTACAGATCTCAATAATGAAGTTATTAACACCTTATAGAGCAAGTTCCAAATTTGGTTATAAAATCCCCCCTCGTATATGATTATACAGCAAAGTAGGTATAATGTCAATTGTTATAAGAGAAAAATGAATAAATAAGAAAGTGTATGTCTAGCATAATAGACAAAATGTCTTTGTTTCGTAGATAGTAAGTAATTTAATCCAGATGTTATAAAATTTCTAGTGAAGAATCAAGTAAGTTACATCCATTATGATGTTAATAACATTTACATATTTGGATGAATTTCTAGTGAAGAATCAAGTAAGTTACATCCATTATGATGTTAATAACATTTACATATTTGGATGAATTTCTAGTGAAGAATCAAGTAAGTTACATCCATTATGATGTTAATAACAATCATTTACATATTTGGATGAATTTCTAGTGAAGAATCAAAGTTACATCCATTATGATGTTAATAACATTTACATATTTGGATGAATTTCTAGTGAAGAATCAAAGAATAAGTTACATCCATTATGATGTTAATAACATTTACATATTTGGATGAATTTCTAGTGAAGAATCAAGTAAGTTACATCCATTATGATGTTAATAACATTTACATATTTGGATGAATTTCTAGTGAAGAATCAAGTAAGTTACATCCATTATGATGTTAATAACATTTACATATTTGGATGAATTTCTAGTGAAGAATCAAGTAAGTTACATCCATTATGATGTTAATAACATTTACATATTTGGATGAATTTCTAGTGAAGAATCAAGTATTAGTTTACATCCATTATGATGTTAATAACATTTACATATTTGGATGAATTTCTAGTGAAGAATCAAGTAAGTTACATCCATTATGATGTTAATAACATTTACATATTTGGATGAATTTCTAGTGAAGAATCAAGTAAGTTACATCCATTATGATGTTAATAACATTTACATATTTGGATGAATTTCTAGTGAAGAATCAAGTAAGTTACATCCATTATGATGTTAATAACATTTACATATTTGGATGAATTTCTAGTGAAGAATCAAGTGTTACATCCATTATGTTTAATCCATTTACATATGATGTTAATAACATTTACATATTTGGATGAATTTTACATATTGAAGAATCAAAGTAAAGAATCAAGTTACATCCATTATGATGTTAATAACATTTACATATTTGGATGAATTTCTAGTGAAGAATCAAGTAAGTTACATCCATTATGATGTTAATAACATTTACATATTTGGATGAATTTCTAGTGAAGAATCAAGTAAGTTACATCCATTATGATGTTAATAACATTTACATATTTGGATGAATTTCTAGTGAAGAATCAAGTAAGTTACATCCATTATGATGTTAATAACATTTACATATTTGGATGAATTTCTAGTGAAGAATCAAGTAAGTTACATCCATTATGATGTTAATAACATTTACATTCATGGTGAATTTTTTTCCCTTTTGGTAGTGGAGATTTCACAACCAAATGGTAGAATTTACAACAGGCAGGAACTGCTTGAATGCAAAATTACCCACCACCACAACTATGAAATGTTAAGAGAAATACTTGACATACTCAGTGACGCCTTCATCACTGGCAGGTTCTTTGTTTTCTTCTCCATTGGCTTCTCCGTCCTTTTTCTCCTTTTCTGCTAATAGATTTGTTTCTTGACTGAAAGAGAGAAATCAACAAATACATCTGCATGTAAAAGGCTTGAGAGATTTATAAGTGGGAAATAAGAAAAAAAAACAACCACAAAAAAAAAAAACTTGCACATCAGTGTAAATGTAGAACAGGACACTCAACCAGCTTTTCACCAACCTGCCAATGACTATGACAATCTGTGTCTATATTCTCAACATGTCAGCATTCACCTTAAACTGGGAAAGGCCTGCTGCATGTTCACAAAGAACAGAACAATGAAAACAAACACCACATCAAGAAATGAAAATTCAAATCCTGTTTCCAACACATTCAGGGTTTTGCTTGCTCAGTCTGGATGGGTAATTAGGACAACTTCTACCATATCAGCCTAATAGCACAGCTCTCTTATCAACTCTCTGCCTATCTATATATCACAATGTGTGGCTGATAATATAAACAGGTGGCATCAGAAGTACCCAAGAGTCAGTCAGTCTCTTATCATGTCCAGCCTAGAACAGGCTATCTTAAATCTAACCTCAATACCTGAATACACTAGACAATTGGATAATTAATATAGATCAGCAACCGGAAATCATCAATGTCTAGCATCTTGCTGCTGCTGCTTCTTCATCATCATCATCATCATACCCACCCCCTGACACTTGTAATTGTAGGGTGGATCTAAATGCAGAAGCCACACTAACTCTTTTCCACAATGGTCTATCAATGGCAGCCATCAGCAATTCTGGTAATGTCATACCTATCCATTGTTTGACATTGTCCAACCAGATTTTGCATTGACATCCACCTTCAACAGTGCCTTGCATGATGGTCTTGCACAGGCTGTCATGTCTTGTAATGTGACCAAACCACGCCATTTTTCTCCATTTGACAGTGGCAAGAAGAGGTTCCTGGTGTCTCACAAAACTTTCAAACCTTTTCTGCACAAACTCATTGTTTCCAAAATAGAAAATGCCAAGGAGTTTTCTCATGTATTTGTTCTCAAACGCTTGGATCCTTCTCTCTGTATCTGCCAATAGTGTCCATGTTTCACATGCATATAGGAGAATGGAGACTACCAGCAATTTGTACAGTCTGTACTTTAAAAACATTTTTGTCACTTAACCTCAAAATCTTTTTTATTATTATTATTATTTATTTATATATTTCAGTCAATTGAATACCACTTAGAAGACCTGGCTTAAAAAGACTTTATCTGCTGCACAAAGAAAACATAAAACACTTAAGATAAAAATCATTTCTTCTATATGAGTGTACCAATCATAGCATCACATCTAGAATGAACGTTGGTTGAAGATTTCAATCTCAATTGGAGACCGATGAAAAAATTAGACATTTCTTATTCAAAATAAATAATGTCAGCAAGAGCAGCTATCAAAATAAAGAAAACAAAAAAATTGATATACAAAAGTATATACTTTGCCTGATGAATCAGAGAAAACAGTGGTGCAGCTATTCACTTAGTCTGCAGTTAATTACTAAGCTGAATCATCTACCTGGCCACAGTAATGCAAGATCCAGTAAAACTCACACTGAATACATGAGACAATGCATCTGCGGTAAACATTGCACTATGATAGGTACCCAATAAATATATATAGTCAAGAAACAATTGTGTTTTCAAGAAAAGGGGTGATAGTTCAAGAGTTAAGTTCTTTACCACTGAAAGGACTTTATTTATTCTAAAGAAAATTACAAACAATTCATTATATTAATGTGTAATTAGGATAAAAGTTTTGGGAATTTTAATAAACAAATCATTTATGATGTCTAACTGATTTTAAGCATTATAGGAATGAGGCTGAAACAAGAAAATTGGACTATGATACAAATCTACAATTAACATAGTTATTTCAGTTGATTAACAGAGAAAGGAAAAAGTAATTTAGACAAGCACAGAATCCAAATTTAAAAACACTCAGTCAATTTCTTGCAGATTAACAATTTTTACTGTAATTCCCTGACAACCTAACGAAATGTCTCTACAGAGGTAACAGTAATTTTAAGAAAGTCAAATCTGTGATGAAGTTGAACAGAGCCACAGTCTGTCTAAAGTAATGAGTCAGGTTCAATTGAATATAAAAAAACAAAAGAAAAAAAAAAAAAATGGAATTGTGTTGCTTATACTAATCTTCTCAGTATCTCAAGGCCAAGATTTTCTTTTAACTGGCTGATGTTTTCCTTCATAATCTTGAAGATATGAAGTAAGGTAAAAATAAACAAGATTCTATCAATTAATTTTTTATTTGTTGAAATAACTATATATTTCTTATTGTCCTCTTTAAAATATTCCCCTCTTTTGTGCCTTAAAGAGCCTATATGTTGTCATTCAAGAACCTGGCTACAGGTGGCTTGAAATACGTTATACACTTGAAAGAAGTTTCTTTGAGGATATTTTTCTACTATTGGAAGTAGTATTAGATTTGGTGAGGATGGAGAATATTCCAGTGTTGCAGGAATATTGTCCCATTCATGTACACTTTTCAGGATGGCTAGCATCTGCTTTGGATAAATGTTCAACCAAGAACTCTTAGTTCCAGACTCAATGTTAAAGAGCACATTTTCACAGGCATTAGAAAACCAAACAAGAAAAGAAAACTAATTGCTTCATAGAGCTGAGACAGTTGTTCAAATGTTGTGTCATTTTATAATGTAACTAATTAGGCACCGTGGAGTAGTGGATAGTGGCTCGGGTTGAGGAATCGGAGAGCCAAAATCAAATTCCACTCAAATCCATTACATTCACTTATGTGCTAATGCCCTTGGGAAAGGTATTAATCCTCTTCTCCCCCAGCTATGGGTAAATAGCAGGATAGATCAGGTTCTGTAACCTTGGATGGCAACTGGTCTACTGCAGAAAGAAATGGCAACCTACTGCAGGAAAAATTTGCCTCGTCAGTCATGTATCGAAATATACATGTATCACGTATGGCACATAACTGACTGACTGACTGAACTAGTGCCAGGCTGCTTAGTCACATCATCAGTTACCTCAGTTTCATTAATTTTTCTGCCACACCTTGTTTTACTCAATTTTACATTCCTGCTAGCATGCTTGACCAAAGACTTTCTTTCTCCAAATAAAAGCTACATTGTTGTGTTAACCCTAGAACACTAACCATCTATTAAGGTTACACCACTACTAACCATGGGTATATCATACTTGATTTTGAAAATATTAAAATAATTATTAAATATAAATCTTTATTTGAAATATTTTACATGCAGACACTTCAAACTTTGTACTTTGAGTTAACATTAATAGGAACTGAAAAACATTATTTAGGTAAGAAAACCAGGTACTGAAAATTGTAATTAAAAATAGGAAAATTTGTATATTATACTCGTGGTTAGTGTTCTAGGGTTAAAAAAAAACAACAAAATTTTGTCTCCTCTAACCAAATTTTTTGCCTTTTTACAGGTGTGATTTTTCAAAAGCTACACAAGACTTTGTCTGCTTTGGTTGAAGTCCTCCCTTATCTGAAAGCATAGAGATCAGGCTTATGCAGTACCTGCCTCCATATGGTGATGTCAGATTCTTCAGGACAGTCTTGGTCAAGATCTTTTGATTATTGTTGGTTTCTTGGGATATTTTACTTGTCAAGAGATGCTATTGGTTCCCAATATCCTTTTTAAATTATTTTTGTTGTTTTGCATTGTTTTATATTTCCTGATAAGGTTCTACACTATGTGGCACTTGAACTTGAAACTGTTTGGAGACATAACATTTACATTCTTGGGAGAAACTACAATAGTGCAACTTTAAATCTTCCAACAGTTCTTTGGCTAGCCTGATGATTATACAATGACAATGATTACATCAAATCTCATTCATTTATAATACTGAAAAATGGATGAAAGTCTCAATTATTAAAATACATAGAATTAAGTAAAATTTCAAAGACTTTTAATTTAAAAAACTATTACTGACATGGATTTATTATTTATGATTTTTCAATTACTTTGGTTGATGAATTGGTAAAATGTTTAAGGACAATCTGCAAGGGTGACTCAGAAAATGTTCATGATTTCATATGGAATGAACACACACACAGACACACTATTGTAAAATATTTAAAAACACATTCCTGTCCACTTTCACAATACAGGAAAATACATGTTGACAACACCAATATACAACACCATGAAAATAATAAGCAAAAACTTCAAATTCTTGAGGCCCTTTACAACAAAAGCAACCAACCAACGCTGAACAAGATTTATTACGAGTGTAGCAGCCATGATTTGAAGTGCATTTAACCAACATTTAATGGCATTTAGCATTTCTACCAATTTCTGGTCAGCTCCCTTATATTGGGATGCTTGTTTTGCAAAAATTTCATAGCTACATTGGATAAATTTTTAAATAATTATAACAGAGCGTGTTCACGCATTTTTTTAAAAAATTCACCATCACGATGATCAAGGTTACAATAAGTTTCTCTTTGTAATTCACCCTGAGGATGATCTTGGAGGAGATTGTAAGTACTTGGGTAGGAAAAAACTATGGCACCTTCCCTGATGAATTTCATCTAAACATCAAGAAACTGATTAGAGAACTAGAAAGGATTATTATAAAAATATACACAATATGTCTATATTATTCAATGAAACATGTTTGAATGAAGATATGCTGCTTATGCTCCTCAAAAATTTATTTCGGTTGAGCTCTCTGGGGAGGAAGTGTGGGTTTGTAAACAGTGACTATTACGGCTAATAATGCATGACTCTTCGGTAAATCTAATCGAGTTCTTTCAGTCACTGTGTGTTTATCTAAAAATAAATATGTTTAAATTCACCTTTTTTCCCTATTGTGCGCCAACAACGCTTAGGGGTAAAATCTCTGACTGACACCAATTCAGCCCGGTTTCAATCCTAACTAGAGGCAACCGGATGTCTAGCCACAATGATGAGCTGTGATACAGCGAAACAATCTGTCTGTGTATGACTATATATATATATATATATATATATAATAATAGCTGGCCACTCGTATTTGAGGATACCCATCTACTAGGGCGGCTAGCCAACCCCTATTGCAGACTTTTGTTCAGGCACATTTGTGTTTGTTCAATACCCACAGGGTCAGCCTGTGGTTTACACTGTAACTATGCTGAGCAGACCTTAGTTACAGTTTCTGGTAGAGAGTATGTGTTATCAAGAATGATCTACAATCTGAACACCACCAGCACACTCAAACCCTCAGTTACAATGGCTTATGACTTCATGCTATCCAATTTCACTCACAAGGGTTGGGTCAACCTGTGGTATGGTTTTCAAGCACTTTCTAAATGTGCCGCATGTTTGTTTGTGTGTGTGTGTGTGTGTATATATATATATATATATATATATATATATATATATAAAAATCACATTTAGCATTTTTGATTCTTTAGCCTTTAATAGATTATTTCATATAGTGCACTTTTAAAAATGAGTCTGAATAATAAATGGCTAAATAATCAAAAAAGAAATGTTATTTTCATATATACTAAAATGCTCTCTTAAAGGCATTTAAAATAGAGCACTTTTAAATAAATAAAGAATATACAAAACGTGTGTGTGTATGCACGCACATGTGCATATAGTGATTTGGCTAAGTAGTTAGAATGTTAGTGTTTTGACCATGAGACCCAGGTTTGAATCTCACCAGCGTTAATTTGTGTAGTTAAATGAGTGTCTATTCCTTTGATGTCGTTCGTACATTACACAATACCACTTGTTCAATCCGCTATCCTTGCGTTCTGCACACTTCACCAACGTAAAACTATTCTGCCTTCTCACTGCTTCAGCCATCTTATCAGGCCAACATCATGGCTGACCAACCAATCAGCGTTCTTTGCTTTTGTTTTCAGTTACCCAGGCAAATAGCCTCCCTCCAGTCTGACCAATCAGCACATGACTTGCTATTAGTCAAACCATGCCAAACTGTACGAAAAAAAAACCCCGTTACAGCATATACTGCTGGAATAGGTAGCCAAGAGAGTAATGCCATTTTTCAAGGATCAAAATGCTGATGCCACATGCCACACGTTGAAGTAAGTGACTTATTTTCCTTTGCACTCTGGCTCACTTGCTTCTATGTGACTGTTCACCACAATTTGTTAGGTAAGGAAATTCTTAATATCAGCCTAGGAAGACAATCTCAGCATGCAGCACTGTTGAGAAGTGCACCAAAAACCATATCATGGGTTGACACAAGCCTTGAGTGAAATTGGGTAGATGACACTGTTAAGCAAGCCATTGACGGTTGTTCTTGCGCATAGCTACAATTCAGTGACTGAGGGTTTGATCGTACTTGGCTTTGTTCAACTATTGATCATACATTCTCCCAGAAACTGTAACTAAGGTCTTCTCAGCATAGTTGCAGCATAAACCATAGACTGACTGAGTAGGTGTTAAAGAAGCATAAATGTGCCTGAGCAGGCAAATCAGTATTTCAATGACCAACAAGTAGAATTATTTTGGAAAGAGTTAAGGAAACTTGGGAAAGGATGTGTCAAATGCATTGAATTGTTTGGTGAATATAAGCATATACACTTCAGGATCCAAAATCATTTGTACAGGTCAAGTCAAGAATTTTTCAATGTGTGTGTGTGTGTGTGTGTATATAACATGCAATACTTAATGATGGCAACTTCAAGCCCACATGGATAAGTATTGAACATTATTATCTCTAATGCTGTAATTATTGCTTTCATCATATATTGAAGACTTTATTGGCAGAAATTCTTTTCATTTTAACAAACATTAAATTATACCATTTTATGTATATCAATTCCTACTATTAATAGCTAACATTATATATATATATATATATATATATATATATAGCAAATGAATGACAAAGTGGAAAAACATTTGTGTTTTTATATCTCCATTTATCCTTCCTACACATAATTCCATCAACAAAAACATTTAGTCTGATGAAGTCCTTCTAGAAGCCAAAACACATTACATAGAACTTTTTCCACTTTGTCATTCATTTACCTAACATTGTTCTGAGATATATATATATATATATATATATATATATATATATATACACACACACACATATTTACACACACACACACACACACACACACACACACACACACACACACACAGTGTCCATCTGAAGTTATTATGCAAAGCATTTTTTTTATGTATTTGTTTGTTTGCCCTCTATGGAAAATTTTCAAAAATGTAAAAAGAAGTGATATTTCATAAATTGTATTTCTAAATAAAAACATTTACATATATATATATATATATATATATATATATATATATATATATATATGCAAATGTATATAAGTTTAAAGTAATCATAATATTTGGGTTATGTGTGTGTGTTTGTGTGATTGGTATTTTTTCTGTATTTTATATTTAATGTGTACTTATATTCCTTGATTCATCTTTTGAGAAACGATAACTGATCAGCTCCTTTTTTGGGTGGATAGGGGGGAGGGGTATTTTTTCTTTCTTTCTTTGATGATTTGCTTCTTTATGGTAATTATATTTTTATCTTTTTTCTTCCTCTTTGTTAGATTGTTTTAACTTTTCCATTTTTACTGCAATAGTAAAATGTTATACCCCAGAAAAATATTTGACTACATATCTGATATGATTGAATAGAGTGTACACCTAAAGGTCAGGGAGAACATTGGCTAAAATGTAGTGATCAAAACAACAGAGGTAAAGATCCTCATCAGAATGTTTCATCAGGTAAAATTTAGTAATATGTTCAAATTTCAGATGCAATAATCACAAGTTACTTTTTTTAAGAACATACAAATCATACAAGAAAGAAAGAAAAAAAAGAGTAGAATTAATTTGAAAATAAGACAAATTTATAAATAGAAGTAAACCCTCTCATTGTTAGATGACTTTCTTTGTTGCAAGTTTGTTTCTATGTCTCAATGTTTACAAAACACAATCCAAGAATTTAGTATCACTTTACCTTGCTCCAGCTTCAACATCAGTTGATTTGTCTTTGCCTGCAGCACCTCTTTTACAGGCATTCTCTAGCAGAAATTTGGTGACGCCTTTGTTCAATTTGACATAACAGCCAAGATCAATGACAATAAGAATTATAATGAGGAGAGCAATAATGACCCCAACAATTCCACCATCACTAATTCCAGCAGAAGTGGCAGCTTGTGGCGTCTCTGGAGAGTTCACTGAAAAATACAAAGCATTACTTTTATTAGATTTTGTATATAAATATATAGGCAAATAAAATTGGATGTGAATCCAATGGAATGGTAAATATATAAGAAAATTTGGAAAAGAATTTGACACGAATACAATCTACGTTAACAGGACAAAATGTGATTCCTGTTAAGCAGTTGAACATTTGAGTTTCACTTAAGTTGTATTGTTATAGAAATTAGATTTTAACTAAATTCAACTTATAAATTTTATTTTTATTTAATATATGACCAATCTATTTCAGTTAATCCCATTTCTTTACTAAATTACTACTGAAACAATGTAAATCATGAAAAAATAAAATGTAGTTAAAATTTAATTTTTTTAATAATATAGTTGAATAAATAAAACATTCAGCTGCTTAATATGAGTCATGTTTTCATTCCCACCAATGTAGATTTTGTTGTGAAATAAAAAGTTTTTCCTGATGATGCCAGATAATAGGTGAAACATGTCAAAGTAAAAATATTTTCTAAATTGTCTTATATATTTACAATATATAAGAAAAAAAAACAACTCACAAGATATGAAACAAGTCTGTAACGGAGTTATTTAACTAAGAATATCTTTTCTTAGGATGATTAATTGAAAATAGATAAATTAAGAGAAATTATAAGCTTATATGAACCAAAGATAACTGCATGAATGCTTAATGAAACAAGAGAGATATAATTTGTATAAGATCAATTACCTTAGCTTATATTTTTTAATTCTGCCACTTGATAAGTGTTAAAAGAAATAAGTAAATGTTTGATTTAGTTTTGGTTTTAGTTGAAAAATAAATTTAACAAAGTGCCTAGTGGTTCCTGGTGTCTGAGACAGGACCTAATGGGTACAATGAATCAAAGTATGAACTTCCAATTTTTCCTCAGAAGTAGACTTTTTTTCACAGTAATCTGTTTTTCTTCATGGAATTAAATTTCTCTTTTATTTTGTCTTTTACTTTTATAGTAAATCATCAAGAGTGCTTTCATAAAATGATACCAAATTAAAAAGTAGCTGCCCATAGACACTTGCCTTCTGACCAAGAATGGAGGCTGAATAAAAGACTCCTAAATAATTTTCAAGTTGGGAGTTAATGGCATTCAGAAGGAAACAAGCCGATTTATGCACAGACGGTGCAAGGAAGAGAGCTAGTGTGCAATAGAAAAGTCTTGCAAAAAGTTAATAGCTTAGAAATCAGGAATTGAATTGTTTTAACCGTTTTTTTTTTATCTACAAATATTTCAAAAGCTTACAAACACTGATAGGGATGCTTAAAGGTTCTCAACTGAACCAAGAAGACCTTAAACAAAATCATTAGATTTTGGAAATTGACTCAGGCCAAGAACTTTTCAGTCCTCTTTCATATTTAGTATTGAATGACTATCCTCATATTTAGCAATGATTATGTACAATTTATTACTTATTATCAAATGTCAATGCAAAAATTCCACTTGCCTAAGATAATGTGGAAATAGCAACAAAGACAGGAGGGAAAAAAATCATTGAGTATCAACATTTTAAATAAACAAAATTTATTTACTGCTTGTCACATTAAATAAAATTATTTTTAGTTACTTTGTGTTTCTGAAGTGGATAATATCAAGTGGCATTTTTAGAAGATAAAATGTTAAGCACTGGGATTTGTTAGAATAGAATCATGTGACATACTAATTCTTAACCTAATTCTTGAGAGAATTATATAAAAAAAAAAATTATATTCTTTAATTAAACAAAGAAAAAAATTTTTTTTTTTCTTCTGAAAACAAGTACCACAAGAATAGTCAATTAATCTAGTTAACAAGCAATACCAGCTAAATTTAGTGTTGATGGAGTTTGTGATTGGTTGTATGGAAAAGAATAGTTCATTCACCTGTTATTGTAAAATTGCATCAAAGTATTTTCTGGATGAAGAGAAACTTGCATTTCAAGAATTGCAATGTGCATATGGCACCAATACAAAAAGAGAGCAACTGCATTTCTTTAAGTTAAAAACCACGGAGAAGCTGAAGCTAATCTAGAGATATTCAATTTTGGAAAAAAATGATTTGGGTGTGAAAGAATGCTTGGAAATTTTCTAAGCAGCAGTATCAGGATAGAAAAAGCAAATTTTGATGGAAGCATTATTAGATTATTATTTGTTAAGAGGCTCTAAGCTGTAAAAGTTTGGATCCTTTTCAATTGACATCCATGGCATGTCATCGACTTGATATCACATTCATTTGTGAATAAAAAACAAAAACTAAATGTAATAAATTTTACAGAATTAATAAAACTTTTTAAATTACTGCACATCTTTCTCATGTAAAATAGAAACAGAATTTGTAACTTATAGAAAAAAATGGAAATACACAAAAGAGTGCTCAATTTCCAATTTTAAGGAAAATCAAAATGAACAGCACTGAAATTTTGGTACTGAACTAGATTTTGGTACTAACTTTTATGCTGAACTAAGTTTATTCTTAGTTCAGCATAAAGAATTATTTTTTTTAAGATTTTATGATTTTTTTTTTTTTTTTTTTTAAAGAAAAACTTTTTTTGAAATCTACTTATAAAACTTAGTCAGGAAGGAGTGCAAAGAAGATTATTAAAAAAAAAAACAAAAAAAAACATGCCAAAGTTCCTTGCTTTGAAGAAAAGAATTTAGTTTGCAAAGAATGAGAAAGTCATTTGATCAAAGTTAAAGTTACGAAAAGTGCATGCCAAGTTAGTTGAATCAAGTGAAAAGGTTAAATTGTTTTGAGTTTCTTGTTAAAAGATAAAAAAAGAGGTGAAAAGCAAGGGGGCAGGGAAAGCACTTAGTCATTTGCAATATTAGAAAAAGAAAATTCTGCAAGTTTAATGCTAATCTAAAGCAATGAACATTTCATATTTATTGATAAAGCTTAGAAATAATTTAAAATTGACAAAACAAGAAAATGACTAAAATGTGACTTTCTACCTCTGAAACGTTCCTTATAAGCACTTTGATTTTGTAAAAGTTAGCATATTCTGAATTGCAAATTCAAAACATGATGACAACCATTAGAGAAGTCGTAGATCATCTGTATCATGATTTGAAGAATTATTGACAAAGTTGCTTAAAATCTTGGACTAATGTTAATAAAAAGATAAATTCATTTTTCTGACTTTCTATTAGTTTGTATTGAGCATTTAACCAAGGGTGATGTACAAATATGAATGAAATCTTTGTTTGAAATTCATTTCAATTAAGAAAGGATTTTTCACTCAAATGTTGCAGCAGACAATGTTCCTGTTGTCAAAGAGAATTTTTAAGAATCATGTTTTTGAATTACCTTTATTAAACATATGAACAAAAGGAATAGTGGTTAACATAGCAGAGCTTAGCTCCATCACAACTAAATCTCATTCTCAGCTTGTGGCTTGTTTTGCTGGGAATGATTCAAACTATAATATTAGCTACCAGTCTTTTCTGCTCACTCACTTTTCTGTAGAAAAAAT
The DNA here is from genome assembly GCA_903632075.3 of Acanthosepion pharaonis. Lineage (NCBI taxonomy): Eukaryota > Metazoa > Mollusca > Cephalopoda > Sepiida > Sepiidae > Acanthosepion > Acanthosepion pharaonis. Next base: position 577,618 of record CAHIKZ030005000.1, on the reverse strand, counting down.
ACCTCTCTCTTTCCTTACGGTTTATACACCAGTAGAAGGTTGTAGAATGCCATGGTAACAATGAAAGTAACATAAGGAATGTATTCAGTAATCCAAACAACTTACCAAAAGAAGGATGACTGACTTTCCAATCTTAAAATCAGTTTGTTTTTTTTTTATTAAGTTTAACATTTAAACGATAAATCCACCTCTTATCCATGTATGTATCCACCCATTTGGATTTAGACAAGTTCTACATACTCAGCAATAAGTGATATCTGTGAGCAGGTGTAAAAAAGTTCTCGACCTGGTCCACCTGCCAAAATCTACCCAAATGATCAAACAAATACTTTTCAAAATATTTTCTTGGTCAGTATGAGAACTTTTCAACACCCTCTTGTGTTTATAGACATTTTTAACTTTGTTGATTACTAAACCATTTGTATGAAACTATTTTTTTAAGAATCATCTAAAGTTCAAAGATGAAGTAATGGCTTATTCTATGAATTATACAGATTTAGTCCTACTTCCGATATACAATGCATTTGATAATTTTGCAAGAATTTTGACCAGTACCTATTACTGCTTGCTTGTTTTCTTTCTCTTTTTTTCTTCTCCTAAATGATTACCAAATAAAACAAACACCTGAAAAAGGTAGGAGAATGCAATGGCTCAAAGTAAATTATTTGGGCTATTTCTTTGACAGAAGTAAATCTTTGTACTATGACAGTAACGAGTGTCCGAATGAGGGTTACTTAAAAGTTACATAAAAATGTGGGACGTCATCAAGTTTGGAAGTTTGATAGCAAAATGAGAATCTGTAGGGGAGAGGGAGCGAGAGAGGTAATTTCTAGAGAGAGAGTGACAGAGGTAGTGATTTACTGAGATTCTATTTGGCTGAATTCTGTCAGCAGGCAGAAGAAAGCAGCAGCTGCAATGTGGAGAAAGGCAAACAGAAAAGAAATCAAGTAACCAAAACAAAGAGCAAAAAACAAAAAAAAAAAAAATTGCACAGCAAATCATTTCCAAAATCAGCTTACCTGAACAGGTACTAGCTTATAAAGTAAATGCAGGAATTCATTAAAGAGGTTACAGCAAATCAGTTTTCGTCTCTACACAATACTTGAAAGAGCAATATTTTACTCTGGTGGGGTCCATTGTGCAGATATGATCATTGATAAAGTATCAACCGTTAAAACTCACTCAGGTGTGGTATGTACTTTTCTTTATTAAAGCTACAAAGCTTTTTTTTTTGTGGGGGGAGTGAAACATGCCAAGTTCTTTAACAACAACAATAAGAGTCCAGAACTGAAGAAATTTAAATTCTGTTAACTTGTTAATGGCACTGTAAAAACAAAAATAAAACAAACTAAGCAATCTATGGTTGTTATAAGTCACATGCTCGAGCAAGTATATTACCAGTTGAAAATAATCAAGGATTTGAATTAGCAAAGGCTCCAGTATGTAGTTGTTGATTTGGAAAGATCATTAATCCTTGTTTAAAATAGAATCACCATTAATAAAGGCCGATTTAATTTTTTTTTTTTTTTTTAATCAGATGTTACATAAAAAAATTTGAAGAAATTTTGAAAAAACAAACAAAAATCCTTAAATGTAGTTAAAATGAAAGAAATGTCGACGTCTGACGTTTCGGTTTAATAAACCTTTTTCAAGACAATATTCATCAAAATACAATTCAGTTCAATATGACAAATACGATGGACATAAAAACACAAGTCTTATTCAGAACAGATAACTGAAAATTTTTAAAAATGATCAGCCTTCCGTCTAACATGGTCACGCCGTCGTCACATGGGCGACGCTTTCATAACGTATTCCTAAAAGTTTGTGATTATTTTGAAATGAAAAAGAAAATGAAAAGAATTCTATTAGGTTCTAAAATTCATTTTAACTACATTTAAGGATTTTTGTTTGTTTTTTCAAAATTTCTTCATTCTGTCGGATTTATATCCATTTACACTTGCTTATATAAAAAAATTTGCAAATATTTCTCTCAACCTGACTAACTCAAAATAAATTTACCTATATAGAGATTCAACTATATTAAATGAATATCTTCAAAGAAAGTCATTATATGAGTTGGGCTCAACTCTTCTAAGGAAATGCTGGCAATCTGTTCTATACTATGCATTTACTTTACTATTGATTAGTAGTATTTTTTTTTTTTTTTAAATCTTCTATTACTAATAATATCTATAACGAACCATAATTAGCCTCTAAGGCTACAGTTACTTGATTGATTTGATTTTTCACTGGTAATCGACCCTTTCCGGATTATTTAAAGCTGATACACATTTTTGGATTGTAAGAATTTTCTTTTTTGCAAGTGAATATTGCATTCATTTTTTTTTTTTTTTTTTTTTTAGAATAGCAATGATTTCTCTAGATACATCCTACTATTTAACCCATAGCTGGGAGGAGATGGATTCATACCTTTCCCAAGGGTATTTGTACATGAGTGAATATAGCAAACCTGACTGGAATTTTGGACAAGATTCTCCAGTTTCTCATTCTGAACCACTAACCATTACACCACCTGCACATCCTTTAAGGCTACAAAGATAGCTTAGTTTCTAATCTTAAGAAAAAACAAAATGAGCAACACTGAAATTTTGGTACTGAACTACAAAGATAGATTAAAATATTTTGAACTCATTAAGTATTATATATATATATATATATATATATATATAAAATAATAGCGGAGACTTTAGAAACTCATAGTAATATTTCACAAAACAAATACTTTCGATACAATTGTTGAAACTGTTTTTGGTCTGATGAGATGCAACCGAAGTATCGGTTTTGTGAACTAAAATATTACAATAGGTTTCTAAAATCTCTGCTTTCATAATTATCATTTGCTCTGTTCTTACTTTAAGCTCTCTTTGGATCTATATCATTTTTGGAATTATCCATATGGATTAGCAAATAATATATATATCTGAATGTAGTGAGAAGTAAATTAATATATAAATTCTAACGTTAACAGCATTAATTCAAAAGAGGGCTCAATACTGATAGTAGAGCAATAATTATTTATTATCTATAATAAAAAAATTATAATTGTCCATATGAAAAAATTATTATTATATATATATATATATATATAAGACAAGAGGAAAAACTTCTTAGCTGACATGTTTTGTCCTCTGACGGACTTTATCGAGGCAAATGTAGAATATATTTTGTTGCACTTTTATATACAAAAGCAAGGACGTCATTGGTTTATCATGAATATTCATCAGGTGGTTGAAAGGTCAGTCAAAACATATGGAGGACACAAAGTGGCATAATTCAAAGTCTGGTAAAGCAAAAGTGAGCGAGTAATATTCAAGAAACATTGATCAGATTGTTATAGTTTGGGATGGATGTATATGCTGTACATCTTCAAAAACATGAGGCAATGGATTTAGTGGTTTTCTTTTGATATTTCGACATATTTGCAGTTGTGTATGTTGTCATGGGAAACTAGTAATGCTTTCAGGAAAGGTGAGATTGGAAATATATATATATATATATATATATATATATATATATATATATACACACACACACACACATATATATTTTACATACTGTGTAAACGTCAATAAAAATTCAGGTAATAACAGTGTCAGGCTATCAACCTGTGTGTGAGAGAAAGATATTTTAACTTGTAATTATACAAAATTAGGTGAAAAGCCATGAAAAACATGAGCTATGCTAATAATCAATTTCATTTTGTTACTATTCAAATGTTTCTCATAGAGTAGAACTATTTATTAATAACAGCCCAAATAACAATAATCAAAATTAAATAGACCAAAATTTTAATTAAAGTAAAAAATATGAAACTCTCAGTAGCCAAATGCCAAGACCAAAGTGGACTAATGTCTGTTTAGGATAGGATTATTTGAGATGTTTTTAAACAAATCATGATGCAGTAAAAAAGTTTAAGTAATTTTAGTTAAAAAAAAAAAAAAAAAAGGTAACGTACTGAAGAAACTGAATTGGGACTGGTGTGTTTACTGACAAAAATTTTCCTGACATGAAATCAACACAAAAAATAAATATAAAGCTACTTTTTGTTATGCAAGCAAAAACAATTTCCCCAACAGCTATGAGATTTAACGACACAAATTACTGAAAAGTACCTGATTTAAGGCTAATGTGCTGTATTCACTAAGTGTAATACTTTTAAGGTAGCATAATGGTTATTAGTTTGAAAAATAGAATCAACAGCTGGTTTGAAATTCTAACTGGAGTCATTTACTTGGGAGGGGGGACATGTTTTCTAGTCCTCTCCGATATCATTACAAAACTTTTCAATAACATTATAACATGGCTGATAGGGAAAATAGTAAATGCGTACCACTCTGCCATAACTACTTTGTGTGTTCAAGCTGCAGTAGCAGTAAAAAGCTGTTATCAATCTTGCAAATGATTGTCAAGAATTAATAATAATAATCAAAATATGTGCATGCAAATGGCTTTTAAAATAGGAAACTGTCAAGATGCTTTTTGAAAATGTTTTTACTCCAAAAATGCCCCATAAGATTTCAAAATAGATTTTCAATTCTGTCCTGAAAGTCTTACAGCTAATGACCTAAGATAATACTTCTAATTGATGGAACCAAAATGATTTACATCTCCAACTTATAAGCAATTCTTAGTTGTTTACTGTTTTCAATAGTAATTTTTTTCTTCAAAAGACAAACAGAGAAACCTATTACCAAGTAAAACTATATTACCAAAATCTAGGCCAATGAAACTAGCTGACAACATGTGAGGTGTTTTGTCATGTTGGGAGGACAATTCAGTGTGTGACAATGACGAGTGGCAAAAATGAAAATAATAAAAATATTGGTATGAGAATGATTGTCAGGATTGTTTTTATTGTAACAGTAATCTTTAAAAGAAACTTCTTGCCAATTATCCGCACTTAATACCACTGACTCAAGCTATGTCATTTGAACAACTCATGAGATTTTCTCTTGACAAAATCATATTTCAAGAATTAAAATATAGGGGCCCTAAATTTTTTCCATCTGTTTCATAGTTTCAACATCTTTATTAAAACTGGTTCTTCAAGATTATTCTGCAATTTCTTTTAAGTATGTTTGCTATATTAAATGTGTTACAATAATACTTCAGTCTGTGTATTATAAAATAGAACTGTGTGGGAAAGTAATGGCTAAACAGTACAGTGGTTCCCAACTGATTTTGGGCCATGCACATTTGGTACTTCTAAAATTCTGGTACCCCACGGTAATATTTAATTCTTACTTGTATGCCAATTACACATGTACATACATACACACACACACACAAAATATTTTTATGTATGCATACTGTATATGTATCGTATGTATTAGCACGCATTAACATTAACACTCTCACTCAGACTCACTAGAAAACAATTCACTCATTCTTGAATTGCCCCCTTATTCTGTTGGTATAGTAATCCGAAGGGGGCACATCCTACGCATGCCCCCACCAAAATATTAACATGCCCCACATTGGGAATCATTGCAATAGAACATAGACCTTTTATAATTTATGTTTGGGTAGTGTAATGGCTAATGGCAGAGAAAGCAAAATCAGCAAACCTAGTTCAAATTCAAGTCTAGTCAGTCATATTCACTTTTACACTAAGGCCTTTGAGATTATCATGAATTCATCTCTTTCTTCCTCCAACACAGCAAGGACTTAAATGGCATGGTAGACTGGATCCTCTAGGGTGGTAGCCAGTCTAGAAGAAGGAAACCTCTAAATTCTAAACTGTGGAGACAGGGAACAGGAAACCACTCCGCTATTTTTCCCAAGAGATCATGACAATTCAGATAATATATAAAAGGAATAGGTGGAGAGCCATGACCACCTACATGTGGTATTTAAAAACTATGCCAAGACAGAAGCCAACTTCCTCAAATCATGCAGTTTTTGCATTGGATAAAATTAATCCCTATTTTTGTCTATGTTTCTCTCATAAGTTTTAGAAACTTAAACTGTTCTAGAATCTACTGTTGAGCCATTAATTTCCCTTCAGTTCTTTCTTTTTTTGTATAAGGCACAGATTGAAATGTTATTGTAATAAACATTTAATATAATAAACATACTTAAGAGGGATTGCAGAAGACTTTTAAAGATCCTGAAACAATTATGACATGATTATAAAAATTTTCAAATTTTCTTTAAAGACTTTTTTTTTAAAAATTAGTACATTAAATTGATAATTTTATATATTATTTATAATTTTATATATTTATTATATAAATATTTTATAATCTACTTGATGTTTGCAGCATCAACCATGTCTACTAACATCAGATTTAAGCAATAATAATGTATGAGAGTCAACATTACATTTACTAGTTTTACAATAATTGAAATTAAGCTTTTACAATTTTATATATAAATAATTAAGGAAAGAAGCAATTGAAATTGTTTGTTGTTCTTAGGAATTCTTTGGATAAAGCAGAAGATGAGGGGAAAAAAAACAAAAAAAAAACACTATCAGGGTTAAAAGAAAAGCAATACAGTATGAAAACTGAAAATTATTTTATTTCCAAAAGGCTTTGACAACGTTCATTTCTACCACAGGACATCGCTTCATTAAGAAATATTTAGATTCAGGCTGATGTCTATGGAATCACTTCTAGAAAACACAGCAAAACTGATACAGAAAGCAAATCCCACAGATGGAAATGTCAGAGCTCATGAGGAACAAAACTGACAAGTCAGAATGCACTTACAAGATTTAAGTAAACATTAAAACCAAAGCTTGTCTTTAAAAAAAGAAAAGAAAATAAAAAAAAAATAAAAAAATAAAAATAAAAGAAAAGATAATTAAAAAGAAAAAACTAATAATTGCAAACTGTTTTTGAAGTATTTTCATGGGAAATTGACATTTAATCTATTGAATTAATTTTGAAAGTGTAATTCCCATTCTATTTTGTTTACCAACAGTCCAAATCTACTTATAAAAGGAAGTAGTTAGTGAAAGGCAGTGGTAAAGAGGTGAGCTTTCTGCATCAGTTTTTAAACAATGCTTTAGAAGGGACACAAAAAAATAGAACTATTAATTGTAGAATCCTCAGATCACCAACAGCGCAAAAAAAAAAAAAAAAAAAAAATGCAAAGTGACATTATTTGAGAGAAAGAGAGACATGATGGGGGAAAAGGGGGGGGTGGGTGTTGTTGAAATGACTGTCATGCATAATAGGTGTATTGTTATGACAATACTTACCAAATTTAAAAAAAAAAAAAAAAAAAAAAAGAAGAGGCAGGGCAGGTGTCGAGGTGGGGGACTATAAAAATAGCAACAGCACAGTCACAGGTCACATTCACTGAATCAACCGATTGGAATGTTGTTAGACTGGGAAGCATTCAGAATGACATGCACACAAAGAATAATAATGAAGTACTAACAAAACATAATAATGAAGTACTAAAAAAACATAGCACTTAGCTGTTTTTCAAGGGATTTGGGGTGGGGGTATTTTTAGTCATTGAGAAATCATAATTTTTACATTTGACATGTGTGTGTGTGTGTGTGTGTGTGTGTGTTTGTATATATTCAGGGGACAAGTTTTTATATTTCAAAATTATAGATGAAATACTTACAAAGTCAAAGATGAGATTTTATATATATATATATATATATATATATATATATATATTGCATAATATACAAATACAGATTGATGGCTACATAGATATAAACATAATCGAATTATGTGTGTGTCTGTAAGAGGGAGAGAGATGAAGACAGTCACAAATAATTTCATTTGTTTTCAGTATAATTTAAAGAAACTTCTCTAGTAGTGAACAGGAAGCAAGAATACTGATGCAGTTGTATTACTAAAACAATTATGTGTGTATAGAAAAAAAGTGACTGATTGGTTTTTCTTTTATGTTTTTGAATAAAGTAGAAATTTTATTCAATTTTCTTAAACAGAAATAAATTATTTTTTTTTTAAATTCATCACACTTTATACAACATGTAAAAAAAAAAAAAAAAAAAAAAAAAGAAATCTTCAATTGTTGAGAAGTTTAACAAAATACTTAACAGGTATAAATAAGATCTCATCCTGTGATTTTCACATAATCCTTTTGATTCCTGTTAATTTAAGAAAGGCTCAAAATGTTGGTCTAACTGATATCAATTAATTACTTAATAGAAACACTTCAACAAAAACTAACCTGGGGTAGGGATATAACACATTTCCCAAGTAATTGGAGCAAGTTAAAAAACAAAACCAACCATATTAAAAATACTAAATGTTATTCATCTTGGTGAGAATCAACTGGAAATTTCAATTTTTAGATTAGGTGGTGTGTGTGTATGTGTCTGGGCGATTAATTTTTTAAAAAAAAATGGCCAAAAAGCATACAATATTCATATTTAGCCATCAAGAAAAGATTATGGATTTTCCAGTGATCAAATCTTTAGCTATTTTGTCAATGAGTCGGGTTTATTGACAGGCAACTAATGGTTATGATAAAAAATAAAAATTAAAAAAATGAACACATATATAATAGAACAGGGGGAAAGGAGGTTTATTTTGATTGACTAAGAAAAAAAGTGAACAAAAGACAAACACAAAGGATTTGAAAATGCTTCCATGACAATATCATTAATATAAAAGCAATTTTTATATAAAATTAGCCGTGTAATCAATTCTTAAGCTTAATTTGAGTAACACAGCATATGCTGTCTATGAGAAAAAAAGAACAAGAATGTTGCTAATGCCTAGTTAAAGAAATAACCAATCCAGATACAATGCCATTATGCAGAATTTACAATAAAGACATTTTGTTAGCTCCAATTATACCAAGTGGAATAACTGACTGACATGTGTAACAAATACTAATTAGCACACTTTGACTATTTGGAATAAAAGGGTATAAGGAAGCTTTGTTTTTATGAGAAAAATTCATTTGAACCTAAAAAACAATAGTAACAACTGAAACTGCTTATTTTCGAACAGGGTTCCCAGTCTCATAAGGAAGGACAAATATCAAGCAAACCCATTTTCATATCAATGGCGTATAAATCTGCATACACATAGATGCATACAAAAAGACACACATATATACATAGATAGCTAAATATAGATGCACACAATCAGCCACTACCAATGAGATGATCTGAACTTTTATTATTGTAAATAGCAAAGGTCTGTGGACTCTGTAAATGGTTTCCCACAGATTGGAAGGTAGCTTGATTTGCATATGTTAAAAATAAAGTTTTGTAGCAGCACTGGAAAACTGAACAAAGCTAGCGAATGAGAGAGAGAGAGACAGATAGAGAGATAAAGCAGCCAGTGTCTAAAAATCAGTTTCAGCTTGACATGATCTGAGCACCTGAGGTATTGGTAAGTTAAATGGACAAAACCAAATTGGCATGAACAAGAAGGATAATAAGTGAATTTGAACGTAAGTATTTCCGGGCAGACGAGAAGGTAAGAGTTGTCCAGAAAGGGAAGGAGACAGTACAGTCAAAAGAATTTAGGAATTCTTGCAAGAAAAATCTTGGGAAGAAATTGTCCCTCCTTCCCAAATTCTATTCAGAACTTTCTTTTTTTTTTGGGGGGGGCTGAGAAGGAGAAAAAGAGATATTGAAGGAGAAAAAAAAAATGTAAATGATAATATTATTTACTGTCAGCCAATGAATGGATACATGCATTATATGTGTGTGAGAGTGTATGTATGCACATGTAGGTATAAATGCATGCATCATGTTTTCAAAATAAATGATATATAATTGGCAATCACCAAGTTGTAAAGTTGGTAACACATAGAAGCCTTATTTACTGTACCTATGAAGCATTACAAGACCACAGAGTGACATAATCAGAGTGGGAAAATCCAGGAATCCTAGGATTAATTTAATCCTGTTGTAAGCCAAATGAGAGAATGTTTATCAGATATAATCAAAATTGCATACAAATCAATCAGATACGGATATTGCTCATTTAAGCCTGATGTACAAATTGTGGCAGGACAGTATTTGCAGCGACAAGAATTATTTCATTATATATATATATATATATATATATATATATATATATATATATATATATATATATATATATATATATATATATACTTTTAAAGCCTTTGGTATCAGAAATAGACTGAATGTGTGCCTAACAGATTTAGGTAATAAATTGACTAAGTATGCTTTTTGGATAAGGCATAATTACATTGGATTAAGGCAAAATATTGTAACTTCAATTTTAATCCTATTAATGAAATGAAAATTTAGAGTTTTTAACCAAGGAAAAAAAAAAAGATTTCTAAATGCTAAGGATTAAAAATAAAAATAGTTTTAAAATTTAAATTGCTAATACTCTAAAATAAAAAGATATGTGATGTCCAAAGAAAATGCAAAAGACAGCAATCACTCAGAAGCTAATAAAATCAGATATAAACCACCTCAACTTTGGTCGTGGTTATTCTGAAATGGGAATCATTTTTGTGGAAACCAGTCTGACCAATTCTCATTGGTAGTTGTGATGTTTTCTTCTCTTGATATATCATAATGTGAAACATTCAAAATTTAGGAAGGCTTAAAGAAGAACTCTAAAGCCTGTGTCTAGACAAGTTGAGCAAATAATGCTAGATATAATTTTGAAGATCCCCTTCTCCAATTATATAAAACTAGGAGCCATTTTATCAGACATATACAGCTTCTTCTCATCCTACCAGTGAGGCAGCAGAAATGTAATTCCAAATAACTTTCTGCACTTATTAAGCCAAGCAATTTACAAACAGAAAACCATTCATACTTTTCAACTAAAATGTCCAAATTGAAAACAGTAAACACTGTATGATACAGTTGGTCAAAATTATTTGAATCAAGCAGATCTAGGGATCAGGTCAAGAGGTGGTAGGAATCACTTTGGTCATTTTTACTTGGTTTTGTTTTTAACAACCATGTGGAACTGTTAATTGTCCTTAAAAATGTTCAGGCTGCTGAGGAAACACCGCCATCTGCTCCTATTCAAGAGATGATATGCTTCACTTTATAGATATACTAAAACTTCTTTCTGGACCCAGTCAAACTGCATTTTATGAAATGTTTTCACATATTTAGTGGACAAAAAAAAAAAAATAAATAAATAAAATAAAAAAAATAAAGTGAGCAAAAGAAAAATTTGGAGAGAATCATTTAATGATCCAATAAAAATCTTTTTTTTTTTTCCTTTTCTAAAAGCCAACTTATAAAATAGTTTAGACTTTTTCAAATGAAAAAATAAATTGCCAATAATTAAAATCAAAAACCTAAGACAGGCAAGCAAATCTTTTCATTTGAGGTTAAATTCTACTGAAAGTCTACACAAATTTGATTTGAATGTTGTTTGAATTTGCCAAAGTCAAACACAGTTTCCATTGAAGATCAACTTTTGGCAGTAACCCAATCGCAGCCATTGTTGATTTATTAACACTAATATTGAAATACACAAACGAGTCTATCTTTTCACTTTCTTTTCTTTATGCCTCAAATGTAAAAGAATTTAATTTATGCTGAACAAATGAAAAGTAATCATTAAAATAGGAGAAATTTATTTCTTGTTATGATTTTGATTTTCCTCCTCAATTCTAATGTGATTCGAATGGATAAATACTGAAAGAAAATTATTTTAACGGCAATGTTGGATAAAAGGCCGGAGTGGGGATCAAACCAGACTTCATATTAATTACATTATTAAGGTTGGGAGGTGGGTACAGGCATTCAACATATATCTGAAGAAGAGATAAAATCCCTTTTGAAGACTTAGCCACATGAACATATATTCAGAAAATTGTGGGGTGGGGGAAAATCCAGGAAAGATGATGGCAGGTCAGTCAACATCTATTTATTCAAAGGCCTATTTGTAGTCAACTAGCATGTAAACGTATCAGAATTGTAAGTTTAGGAGGAGGAAGAAACTAAATAGATTAATAGCAAGAGTTCCAGAAATTAGGGGAACCACACAGAAGAGACAGAGAGAAAGGCAAAAAAAAGAAAGAGAGAGGAAAAAAAAAAAAAAAAAGATAGAATAATTGTCTAACTTAACCAGACTATATTCCTGCATTTGTCATGTAAGTCAAAATGTCACAGGCAATGTCTGTGTAAAGGGACAAGGGGTAGGGAAGGAGGCCTCTAGGGAAGAAAGACAAACAAAAAATAAAAAGTATAAATTAGGTGGGGGTAAAAAAAAAAAAAAAAAAAAAAAAAAAAAAAAAAAAAGTGTAAGTGAGAAAAATATGTTAAATGTTTCTTTTAAAAAAAAAGTGGGACTCAACTAACATGAAGGTTATTATTCACATTTAAGAGGAAAGTATCAATCCAAATATATATATATATATATGTACATGCTGACTCACGGGCACACACACACACATATACTCACACACACGTCTCTTGCACAAGCTTTCATTAATTTATTTATTGTCCAACAGATTGTGACGATAGGCCAATTGAAATCAAAATTGTCTTTCATCTTTTATCATCATCAAGTGCACACAAAACACTTAATACAAGAAAAGCGTGCAAAGTACATTCTTCCTGGAAGATGATTTAGAATTGGGAGTTGTCCTCCAAGAAATTTTGAAAAAGATTCTTTGTCATTTTAGTTCATAAAAAGTTTTTTTTTTTTTTAATTTTATTTTGTAAGTGTCTATTCTCAATTGTTTTCTTCTTTTTTCATTTTATTTTATTTTCTCCATTTTTTTGTTTATTTTTGAGACAAAGGTGAGTTTTTTCTTCTTTTTTTTTTTGTTTTTTTTTCCAAACAAAATCCTTCCCGTCACTTTGTGGTTGGCTTTTGATGATTTCACTTGATGTTTCTTTGCCTCTTTTTTTTTTCTTCCTTCCTTTTTTTTTTTGTTTCTTTTTGTTTTTTTTGTTTTTTTTGCTTCCTTTTTAAAATATTTGGAATCTTTTTTCTTTTGTTGTTGTTGTTGTTGATGTTTATTTCTTGTTAGATTACAAGGGGCAAAACATAGACAGCGGGCGGGCGGGCGGATAGGCAGGCAACGGGCGGGCAACGGGCGGGACGCTGGCTCTCACTCAGACAAGTGTAACCAGACACAACACAAGATGGCATTCAGGGCCATTAACAGACCAGTTTGGTTGATACGTGGAGCACTGGAACTTTTGAGTGTGTCAATTTTGTCCACTGAAAAGAACAGAAATAAACAGGTAAAAAAGGGATGTCGAATAGTTGGGGGGGGATTTTCTTTCTTGTAAAATATGCTTGTAGAGCAGCATCAGGAGTACGGCGGATAGAGCAGACAGATGGACGCAATCAGACATCAGCACTTTCAAGCAAAGTCTGTGGGGTAGAATTTTAAAGGTTGATGCAAGACAACCAAAGAGAATAATGGTACATATCATTAGAATTAATAAAAGACTTAGCAATTCTTTTCTCTCGAGGAGAAAACTTGCAAAATGATCTCATTGCTAAATAAACACATTTCTGTGGTGTATTATTTCAAAAGGATGACTAAAAAAACAAAAAAAAAACAATTAAGGAGCTAAAACAGAAAATTACTCCATGCAAGCATGCTCGGGTTTTAAATATACATTTTTCAAGAGAAAAATTATATCAATACGAACGGGTTTAAATTTTCATTTCACCTTGAGATTGATTTTGCTATCAATCATAAGCCAATATGAATTTATAAATGCTAAATATAGGCATGGATTAAAGTCCTAACAATAACGTTTTCTGTTGTTAAGAAAACTGTTTTTTAAGATTGTGAACTTGTGATTTGAAAAATTTGTTAAAAGATTACTGAAAAGAATGACAAAACATCGAGATAAGTATAAAAATAGAACATTAAAATTTCTTATTTCTTTATAAGGCAAGAATATTTGGTTATGGTTTTCAAACCCCAAGTCAAAAAACTGTATTGTTAGAATCAACTCTGAAGATTATTTTGAAAACAGTATTGCTTGCTCAACCAGAATTTTATTTCTGATAAAACTGTAAACAGCAGATTGATTCAAAGATGAATTAAATAAAAATATAAAGCTGTAATTTATTCAACCTGGAAAGTTGTCCAGTTGATGTGCATTGTGTATATCATCCAGGTCAGAGCAGTATTTATACACCCTTGTTCTAAAACTCTTTCTACTATAGTAACGGCAAAAGAAGATGGGGTTGGGAGGTCAAAGCATAACAATGACAGGGCATCTCTTTCTATTAATGCCATTTATTAGTTATCAATTTAAGAAAATTATTAAATGCATTTAATTTTATTAAACAAAATTTTTAAGGCAAATGTTGCAGTATTGGAGATCAATTTGACTTTTTTTTAAAATTAAAGATAAAATTTTGAAAAGGAATGTTTAACAAATAAATTTCAGCTGTGATTAAAAATTTCATTATGATCAAATAGTTTGAAAAAAATATTTTACCAGAAAGAATAAAAAACTGAAATGAACTGACTTCTAATATCCATAAAAAATCTTTTTTTTTTTGAGTTAATTTCATTCTGAATGAAGACAAACATCAATAAGATGATATCCAAACATACAAAATGTATTTAGCTCTAATCAAAATAAGTTGGAAATATTTCACAAAAAATCATTTTATTCTGGCAAAGAAAAAAAAAGAAAAGAAAGCTGTAGAACATACCAGAATATTTGATATGAAAAGGGTCAAAATGAAAAAGAGGTTATCAAAAATAGGTCATGCCAAATCCTCAACTTAAGATTATGACCAATAATTTCAACAGCTGAAGGAGAATGGATTAATCAAGAATGGGATTAAAAAAATAAAAAAGATTAAAGTAAGAGTATAGTAACAATAATAAAATATTCTTACTTTAGCTTTTATGGGACCCAATATTCATCGATGAATATATTTTAAACTATTAGCATCCAACCTGCTTAGTAAATATTGGCTCTCAATCTGTTATTTTTTGATGACCAGTAAAAGGTGCCTATTCACTCTAAAGCCTATGTATAGTTCCATTGTAGTAAGGGCAAACTTTATACTAATAGGGAAAACTTGGAATTATACTAAGCTACAGCTTAATAGTTAACATGGGTCTTGCTTGATTCTTGTTACTGACAAGCGGTAAGCTGTATTCCAGTACAACCTGTTACTGCTAGGGGTAGATGGAAATCTATGGCTGCAGTGAAGGCAGGAAAACTTTAATGAAACCAAGTGTAAACTGTTTAAATCAACTGCCATTGGAATGTAGAATGAAAATCAGGTGTAGATGGTACATGATAAGTGATATACTTGGCTTTTACACTACCCTTGTGGAGTATGATACACATGTCAGTGAACATTGTCTGGAAAAACTATCAGTAAATCTGACACTACTACTCTCTATATAAATGGTGAAATGTAGATGAATACCAAACCACTGAAAGACAAACATGAGTCCCCTGTATACTCTGCTATAATATATAATATAATTGCAAATAATGTAAGAAGTTCCACAAACAGTAGAACTTTGACCACAAACAGTAAGACTTTGAGAGTCAATATTTACAGGGTGTGCTTGAATATGTTGAATGCTAAAGGCTTAATGATTTAGTAATATATTTAAATGGCTGTTATATATATATATATATATATATATATATATATATATATAAAAACCTTTCTTTCTGGGGATAATCCGATTCAAATGTAAGGTTTTTCTTTGAAATCCTTTCTTTATATATATATATATATATATATATATATATATATATATATATATATAATTCTATGGATTAAAATAAACTGTTCATATAAATCTGATCATATGAGAAAGCCACAGAGCAAAGCAGATTCTAGAATTCTCTTGAATATGCTTGAAATGGTGGATAACATTTAAAAATTGGAATTAGGATTCGGCTCTCCAATTTCCAATTCTGAGCCATTATCCATTACACCACCTGCACATCAAAGCTTACAGCAACTGGTATTTTTAAGGCAGTCACCCATCTAGGTACTGACCAAACTTGATGTTGCTTAACTTTGGTGACCATTCAGGAACCGATGTTTCAACCTGATAAAGTAGACTTTATGAAATTAAATGCAATACTTGATTTGTAGATAGATGTAACCGTAAGTTCTATGTTAACAGTTTCTTCTCTTGCACTTCTCACTTGTGGAACTCTCTTCTGGTTTTTTGCTTCCCAGTCAGCTTTGATCTTAAAAAATTTAAATGCAATGTCAGGCGTTATCTTCAGTCTTTCTTAATTCCTGTTCTTTTATTGTTCTCACTCCTTAATAATTTTTTTTTGTATTCTCTCACCCTCAGAACCTCTTGTGTCGTAGTGGTTTTATTGCCTTGTTTGGAGTAAAATGATTTAAAAAAGAAAAAAAAATGGCCATAAGCCAATAACTTATGAAAGTTAATTTTTCTCTTGCACTGAAATAAAAAGAGAGAAAAGTCATAATTTAACTTTGTGTACCTTAAGAATAATTTAAATAAAAAACAATAACTTGTTCAAGTGTGTTTGGTTTTGTTATATTCCCTATAGATTTTAGAAGCTTATTAGTTGACTCATTCAAAGCAGTAGGAAGATTCTATGAGGTCTTCAGAGCGATACTAAAGAAAATTATCCTTAGATTTTATTTTAATAAAAAGATTGAATTCTTTCTTTCCATGACAATATTTTTTTTAAAATAATGATTTTTACAAATACAAGTCATACTATTTAACCCATAGCTGGGGGGAAGAAGAGATGAATTCATCTCTTTCCCAAGGGTATTTCTGTATAAGTGAATGTAGCAAAGCCAACTGGAAAATCATAACAGGCTCTCTGATTTCTCATTCCATTATACCACCTGCACATCCTTAATCAATAGAAAACAACTAGAGAGATCAAATATTGTCAAATTTTTGCATATTTACTAAAAATTTTATTTACACATCAGCAAAAAAAATAAACAACTTTTGCTGTTATTATTGGTATCCAAATAAAGTAATATACTGGTTAAGAAGTTTTATTTTAATTAAAAGTAAAAAAAAAAGATAAATTATATTTCTTTAAAGTCCTGATCCAATCCGAAAGAGAAACAGATTTCTCTCTTATTAATAAAATTGAAAGAATATAAAGAACAACTACAATTGCAGGACTTGAAATGATAAGAATTAGACTTCGGAGTGGACAACCTTAAACCACAAGAGAAAAATATTAAGTCTATTTAATACTTTTATTTTGTATAAGACATTGTAAGTCAGTGTAAAGTTCAAAGAGTACAGGTGACATTTTGGCTGGTAGACTGGCCAAATAGAATAAAACCTGAACATGTTAAAGTCACTTTACAGATGGTAGTTTCATTTTATACTAAATCATATTTGTCTCTTGAACAATGACTTTCAATGGGTTTTATTTTTTTAGAATTCTGTTTCTAGCTTAACCCTTTGAAGGAAGTCTTTTCTCTCTCTCAGTACCAAGTGTTCTTTCTTTTATATATATATATATATATATATATATATATATATATATATATGAGAGAGAGACAGTTTGAGTAAAAGTGCTCAATATCAGAGATATAGTGCATGTAGATATAAAATTGAACATTGAGGTCAATGCAGAATGACAATCTGTTTCAAGAGAATCTTCAGGCCATGTGTATTGTGTGGTACTCAAATATTTATATATGCTGATCATTATGGATAGCAAGGTCAGGTATTTCTGGATTATTTTATTATCTTAATGGTTAGAGAGTAGGCAGCAACAGTTATATTTAAAATTATTCTATAGGCTATTGAGTAGAAATAATTGTAGGGCAGAATGCAGTTATTTGTAGCTATTGTATAGTATTGTTTGTTAACTTTAATTCATTATTTATTGTTGATTATTATCATTAAATTTACTTAGTTGTAGTTATGCATGTATTCATCATTTGTTAATTTGTTTATTTACTCTATTCTTCCTTTTGCGGGGTTGGTTATCTTTTTTTAGTTTAAAGTAATGGTTTTGTCTAAAGTATGTTACATTATCTGAATTGTATATAGTGCATAAATTAATATTTTTCTTGATGGTGTTTTACGTGGTCTTTGTTTTTAGTTTGTGATTTTTAAGTAATGTATTAAAAGTTTTTTTGTGTCTGCACTTTGAGAAGTTCTGATCATTTATTTAGTAATTTATGTTGGTCTGGGAAGATGTTTATAACTATTTTCTCTTCCAGACAGTTTACAGTTTTTAGATTTATTGATGTAGGCTGATACTGTCTTCCTTATTTTTCATGATATTTTTGGTGTATTTCGGATTTTAAGTTCTCATATATGCTAAGAAAGGGTTGTACTGTTCACATATTTACTATTGGTAAAGGATGTTTTGGGTAAATAATTTCTGTTTCCAGAGTCATTCAGTTACTCCTGTGTAAATTTTTCTTTGTTATCTTCTGTTTTTTCAGTGGCTTGGTACTTTATAATGCTTTGCAAGCAGTTTCTGTTTAAGGAATATTCATGCTTTCCTCTGCAGTTATTGGTGTATTTTGCTTGTTATTTTTGTTGTGCCTTTTTATTATTTGTGTCATGTTCTCAGTGCAACTTTAGCTGATGTTTATTGTGTTTCTGTTGAATATCTTGTAGAGAGTGCTTGGAGGGAAGGGTTTGTGGAGGAGTTTAATGTAATGTATATTTTTCCTGTTTGTTTTTAGGGTTTTTTGTATGGTAGGTTAAATGATATATTGTTTTTTTTTGTACTCTGTCATGTGTATGTGAGTACTGCTAAAAATCCAATATCTTTTAGGGCTGTTTCATAATATTTTTTGGCTTCATTAAAGATTATTTGATTTGAAGAATTTTAAGATAACCTATGATTAATTGATTTTGGAATCCACCTGATTATTGTTAGTGGGTGACTAATATATACCTTTTCTTAGGTTAATACAACATCTAAGAAATCTACATTTTTATGTTTATGTCAAATACTATATTTATGAACATTTTTTGTGATTATTTTACTGGTTTTCTCCATTTTCATCTGTTACAGTTTCTTAGGATTAGGAGACCATCATCCCTGTAGAGGCCTATATCATTTTTCTTGATTATTTTGCTTAGTTCATGTAGCAAATGTTTGCCTATAAGCATGTAGGTTTCAATTCCATTAAAACTTCCCATTGTAATGTCAAACATTCCTTCTTTCTTTAGTCAAGCATCTTTGTAGTCTTAACATAATTTAGTGATACAATTTAGTTGGTCATCTAGGCCTAAGTTTGTGCAATGATAGTTTTGGGTGTTTTTCTGTATACTTTTGATATGTCATCCATGAGTAGTTTGTTGTGTTTTTTTTTTTTTGGGGGGGCTCACTTTATAGCTTTTATGTTGTGTTTTAGGGGGCTAAGTTTCTAGTTTTGTCTGCAGTGATAATTATATGAGGTGAATTGTTTATTTTGATCATATCTCCTTTTAGTGTATTCTGAAAAACATCTAATTGTTTATGAACTTTTATCCTTATTGCTAAATCAGTTAAGACAATTTCAAAGTTGTTTAGTTCTTTGTATTGCAGAGGATATTTTTTTTTATTTAGAATTGTATTTTTGTTTGAGTGCATGTGTTAAATTTTTGGTTTAAAGAGAAATGTGCTTTTTATTATGAGACTTTCTACATTTTTTTTATTAATTCCATTTTGTAGGTGGATGGTGGTGGCATGTGTATATTCTTTAGGGATAAGTGAGGTTAAATTTTTCAATATCCACGATAGGTTATAAGTGTTCTATTGTTTACAATAGCTAGATATGATAGAAATATAATATGCTATATTTACGTGCAAACATAAAAGTGGACACTGAGGTTAATGCCGAATGGTGAAGTCTGTTGCAACACAATCTTCAGGTCATGTGTGACATGTAGTGGCTTGACTATATATGCTGGTCAATGGGTAGCAAAGTGAGGTAATTTTGGTTTATTGCATAACAGTTATTGAGGAGGTAATAAACGTTCATGAAGTATATGTGTGCCTATAAGCTTGAGGGCTCTAGCCCCATCAAAAATTCCCAGTGTAATGTCAAATGTTCATTCTTTCTTTAGCCAAGCATCTTTGTTGCCAAATAATAGTGATTTTTGGCAGTGCTTGATGATTTCTAATTCATTTGTGCCTATTTTTATTTGTTCCTGAGCTAAGGAGATGGCTTTATCTAGCATGGGTCTGTTTATTGAAGGATAGAAATCTTTTATATCTGGCTTGCAACACAAATTACTAAATAAATGATTTGAACTTGATGCAGGCACAAAAACAAATTTTTAAGTTAGTTAACAATTGAAAAAGTGAATACTTTTTAAAACATCACCAAGAATAATGAAAATTTATACACAATATACAATGCAAATAATGTAACATACTTTAGACAAAGCGAATACTAAAATTAAACAAATAACAAAAGGAAAAATTTAAATAGATAATAAAGTAAATAAATAAACTACGAACATACACATAACCACAACTAAGTAAATTTAAAAATACCTATAATGTCCCATCGACCAGCATGTTTAAATAGTTGAGCCACCATACAACACACACGGCTTAAAGATTGCATTCGAGCATGAAACAAACTGTTGTGACTGTGTTTACCTCTGCATCCACTTGTGCATATATATATATATATATATATATATATATATATATATATATGCACACACATACATAAAATAACCAGAAATATGTCCATAAATGCCAACATCTAATCATTTCACAGCATAATCACAATCATCCAATGATTATAATCAAAGGGTAACCTCTATTAGCTGAAATTCACAGGAATAAAGGTGTGCCTGTGTGCATGAATGTATATTATATATATATATATATATATATATATATATATACACACACACACCTTTGTTTTTGATGCACATGTATGTATGTGCATCAAAAACAATGGTTTTCTGCATAGAATGTTTTTTCTTTAACTAAAAAGATTCTTAGTGATAAAGTTTATTTCAGTTTTTCTATTGTAGAAAATTACAATTAGCAGTTAGAAATTGAAATAGTTTCATTGAAGGAATTAAATTTTTTAAAATTGACAATACAAATGTTGATATATTCAAATTTTTTACACAACATAATTAAGCAATTACAAAATAATGTACTTTCTATACAAAATTTTTGTCTACACACCAAGATAAGACATTTGTGTGCGTGTGTCTGTCGGATTAGATAATTTTCCTAAACAAACTCACAGAGTGACTATTTAAGTAACATTTGAACAAAAATATTTGGCATTGTTGCAAGTATATCAAAGCTGGACCATAAAACTCCAGCAGGAGATAAATTAACATAGAAAATCAAATAGAATGAGTTCAGTGACTTAATGGACTGAAATTTAGACTATTTACTTGTTTCCGTTCCCAAAAAGTGGGATAAATAAAAAAATGAAATCTCCACTTGACAGATATTATTAGGATAAATTATGGACAGGAAATATTTTCCTTAATTTCAAACAATTATGTAAGAACACATTTCTACTGCAGGGAGTTTGATCTTCATATGGCCTGTGCCAAAGAACAGTTCAAGGAAGACACACATAGTATCAAAACCTAAAAGAGGTTTTGAATAATCTGAATAGTATTGGAATAAATAAAAAAAAAAAAAAAAAAAAAAAAAAAAGATTTTATATTAATATTTATAGAGAAATTTTTAAGTTACCCCCTCCTCAGTCATAACAGGAGCTGATGTTGTAGACATACAAAAATGACTTATTTATTGCCTAAAATAAGCATTAAAGATTTTTATATGATTTCATGAATAAATTCATTCTTTTGTAGCAATGAGGACAATAAGTACAAGAGAACTGAAATTAGACAATAAAACTGCATCAGAATGTAATTTTGTAAGCTGTCAAATACTCGAATGCTTGAAGAGGCTTAAGTAGTCTAATGGAAAAACAGCATCCAAAACCAGTTAAATGATATAAATTTCTCTTGAAATGGGTGAGCTAGCTATTATAAATAAAAAAAAAAAATAAATAAATAAATAAATAAAAATAAATAAAAAATAAATAAATAAATAAATAGATAAATAAATAAATAGATAAAAACCAAAGCCAGCTAATGTGAAAGAAATTGGGAGTTGGAGTGGGGGGAATCAAACTAATTATTGACCTTGAGGTCAAAAACTATCAACTTTGATTTTGACAAAAGCTGCCAAAAATTCCAATAAAAACTGGGAATTGGTCAGTCAGCTGGAAAAAGATTAAGGCAAGGGTGAGAATGACAGACTTTGCTGAAAGACAGGAGGATAAGTGATAAGCGTAAAGTGGTATTAACATTTACAACAAAATAGGCAGGTGAATTTAAATTCATTGTTTGAAGAGTAAACAAAAAAGTAGTGTTGAATTTGTAGAGTAAAATAAGCAGAGACGAAATATCGACAGCACAGTAGGGAACAGTGAAAAGGAAAACAAATAATTCAATTTGAGGCAAACCTTTTTCATTAAAAAAAATGCTTCCAATTGAATTGAACCAAACTGAAAGCAACCAATTTCAATCAAGTGAAGCAGTCAAAAAAATAAATCTTTAGAATTTAACAAAATGAACTTTTTTTTATTTTGCCTTCTCTTGGCTGAACTAGAAGATTTCAATTGATGGTCAGAAATATGAAGCCTGTGAAAGATTTGTCACGGAGTGTAGAAAGACAGAAATGTCTCTTAGAGTTTACAGCCCAAACCATTTTTCTTTCATATCACAAAGTAAATTCAAGTGACTGCCTAAAAGACGAATGCACAGTGCAAAAACACCTTTCCATGTTGTACCAACTTAAGAGCTGTCAAAGAAACCTACAAAAATAAAACTATTTTAATAATGCAATGATACACTGAGAGAATAATATAAAGAATGACAAATAATGTTATCCACCATTTAAAAAATATTGTTAATTTCTTCTATATTAATATAATAAATATGTTTTTGTGGATATTTGGTCCCATGTCTAGAGACATCCACACTGAAAGACTTTTTTGTACCAGTGAGTGAAGTAAGCAAACTGTCATTTTGCTGACTAAATACAGAGGACAAAAAAAAGAAAAGCAAATTTTCAAAACAAGATTAATGAAAATAGATAATCTGAGATGCTGGAAATATCTGGAAAACAAAATAATCCTGTTAGCTGAGGGGAACTAACCTAAGAAAAAGTGCTGGCAACTAACCAAAACTAGTGCAGTATGCAAAAGTGAGAGCGCTAAACTGCAGTAAACGATTACCGAGCACATCAGATGGTGCAGTGCAGGTGTTTAAATGCTGTGTTATTAGCAACATAAGAATTGAGTAAGAAAAAAAAAAAAAAAAAAAAAAAAAAAGAAGAGGCACATTGGGTAAACAAGCAGAAACCAATGAACGTCTTTGCAAGGAGGGGAGGGATTCTTATTTTCAAGTGGATTTTTATAAGAAGACACCAAAGCTCAATGTTAAGGTCAGTTTTTGAAATCAAACAAAGAAGCTCATAGAAAATGAAATAAAAAAAATCATTAAAAAAAAAAAATGTATAAAATCAATTGTCTTGTTGGTTCAAAACTCACAATCCAAAAGAAATAAAACTGAATATGGAGTACGACTTGGGGTTAAAATTATTGTGATTGTAATCTACGGTCATGAAAGCTACAAATGCTAAGAAAGGCATGCAACAATTGAAATGAATGAAATTGGAAGTTTCTACAACTATCACAAAGAATTGGATACAAACGTATTACAAAAATATGAAGAAAAAGACTTTTTATTAGAACTGAGAAAACATTCAAGTTGTACACGATTTAATAATCAGCAATAGTTCACATCCTGTGCACATTTACTCAGCAAAACAAATTGGAGAGAAAGAAAGAAAAAGAAATAGAATAGGATTTTAAAAAAACATTTAAACAATAAAAAATACTCTATATAATCGTGGATTTCATTTTGAGAATGTAACTTTGTGAAAAAAAAAAAAAAAAGGAAAAAAATTAATTCTGTATAAATGCAAAAAAAAAAAAAAAAATCAGGTTTCATTTAGTTTTATTATCTTTTTTTTTTTTACACTTCCACATTTTTAAAACAATTGTGAGTAACAAAATAAAAGTTTACCTCAACTTATATTCCCAAGAATAAAATTTGATAGAGACATGAATTTCACTGTGAACAGAAACAGAAAAGTCAACAGAACTGGAATAGTTGTTTGATCTTAGAAAAAGACTCAGAATCAAACCAAAATGTAGAAGGAGGCTACACCCGCACACATTAAAAGAAAAAAAAAAAAACTTGAAGTGTAGCAAAGCAAGGGATGAATCATTCATAAAAAGCCAAATAATTTGGGGAAAATTAAAAGTTTTTCAAGATGTGAATGGATTGAGGGATAGATAAATGATTTCCAAGAAAAGAAAGGTTGCCACTCAGGTAGAAACAAGAATTGCATTTGGTTTTCTTTTGAAGCCAAGCAAAAGACAGCAGTAACAAAACTGAGACATGACATTTATAAGACAACAACAACAACAACAATAACAGAATTCAAGCACAGCTTTCAATCAGTCAGTCAATTCCAAAGATGGAATTTTAATAAAAAATAGCACAGGATAGTCATGTACAATTGTATAAGATTGGAGTGAATGCAAAGGAGATGCATCTGGATTAAAGACCAATGGCTAATTGAGAAATAGTTATCTGATTTGACAATGTCAATAATATGAGGCGCAAAGACCCCCCCCCCCGCTAGCATATAACATTATATACAGAAATTATATTTTCACAAGAAGAAATTGAGTTTTGTAGAGGTATTTTCAGCATGTAACTTCTTCCTAAGGTATCTTACATTATATCCTGTTCCATTCAGGTGTCAATGCAGATCAGAAGTATGCTACAAAACATTATCTCCTTCTCCTCCTCTCAAGGTCGATACAAAATGATGTTAAAACTAGTAAGGATTAAATGTATACGTCACTAATTAGTTTGATTAAATAATCTAGGTAAGGATTGTTTTATCCTTGACACTGTGAATAGCAATAATGTATTTTGTTATTTTGACAAAATGGCCACGGATATTATGATCCGGATAAATATAAAATAAAATACTATCAAAATGGCCATATATATTGCAAATTGAGAAGCCATAGATCAATTACAGAAATGAGGTAAATTGTTGCAGATTATTTTTTCTCTTACTACCAAGTAGTAATAATAATAATAATAATAATAAAACATTTAAAAATCCATTATTGCAGAATTCAATCAGGTGTTTGCAAAGTTAATCAGTAAAATGAAGAGATGGGTATTATATAGAGGTAAGGGGGGGGTGATTTGAGTTATTGTCAAAAAAGAAGAGAAAATAAAAACAGCATCCTGATTTTCATCATTAGAACATTCTTAGAAAAGTAAAAAAAAGAAAAATCTCATTAATTTGAGAAGAGAATGGAGTTGTATGAAAGACTTCAAGAATATTTAGCTAATATTTTTGGTATTAGAGAGAAAGAGAGTTGACAAGGCTTTTTATTAATACTTGTGGTAAAGTTGCATTAATTGAAAAAAAGAAATTGGGCAAGGTCTTCAGTCAATTCCGGTAGAAAGTCAGAGGTATCAGAAGTGGTAAAGTGGTGAGCCATGAATGCCACTTAATATAGAGAGGTACGTGGCTACCTGCTTTGAAGACAGGCATGCATATCAAGAAAATCTGCTTCACCCGTTTTATTTACAGTCCTTTCCTTTGTGGTGGTTTTAACATTGATTGTAGCAGTGGTGGATTCTAAAGACTGGTCAATTATAGTGCTATTGTTAACAAGAGATTGGTCACCTGCAGAAAAACAAGTAGAAGCAGATAAACAAGCCGGGCAGTATGGTTTGTGCTTAGCTTGATTCATCAAAAAGGTAAGGGGGGGGGGGGGGTAAGAAAAAGTCTCATAATAATAATAATAATAATAATAATAATAAAAAGAACCTTTTTGAACGTATCTTTAGTAGATCTTAGGTTGAGACAGATAATTGCTCAGGAGAAACAAAGTCTGAAACTTTTACCATTTCATGCCTGGTACATTCATCATACAGCTATTTTTGTAATGTATACAAGATGAGAAGCCAAGAAAAACATAATAGTTGATTATAAATATTATTTTATGGTTGGATCCAAGCTAAGTTATTAATACCAAAATGTATTTTTTTTACAAGATTTAAAAAAATAAATAAATAAGTCAATCAAGTGATTAAAAAAAAAGAAAAAGATAAAAACTATTTTAAATGAAATTAGAAATAAGAAAGCAAACCAAAAATACATTCATAGGGAAAAATTTTAAAATATAAGGAAAGAAAAAAAAAGAAAAAAAAAAAAAAAAAAAGAAAAATGTTTATTAGCCATGCATTTAATAACAGCATTAAGAAAAAACAAAACAAAAACAAAAAAAAATAAACTTAATTTTGCTGCCATTTCTTGGAACTATCAAAATTATTGTGCAATTCTTTTTTTTGTTCCCCTAGATATCAAACACGGAGATGAATTTCTGGTTATTCCTTGACTTGTGCACCTTTTCCATTAATTGCTGAAAAGAAAGAACAAAAAAAACCAAAAAAAAAAAAAAAAAAAACCAACAACTTTTCACTATGGATCTTCTGATGATCATCTTCATAGGACCAGATAATTATTTCACCTCAGCAAAAATTATTAATTATAGTGGAAAAAGTAAACCTATTTTTCATTTTTAAGGTCAGAGGAAGACAAATTTTTAGATATTTTCAAAAAAATGATTCCATCTGTAAAACGTTTTTTTTTTTTTTTACTGTAACCTCTTTAGAATACCATAACATACAAAACACTTGATATATTTGATTAAAAATAAATCATTGCTTATATTTTAACAAAAATTACTATTACAATTATGATAGACATGTAACAAAAACAAGGAAAAAGTATTTGTAAAAATTTTCCTTCAAAATGGTGTATTTCTTTAGTAAAATTTGGCTGAAATAAAAGTCAGACAATAGGATAGAGAAAACTCAATAGCAGCGAAGAACAAAGATGTCTCAGGCAAGAATCAAGATTATTTAAACATTGAAGATTTCATACTCTTTTAAAAGTGAAATGTTAAGATGTTTTAAAAGTGAAATGTTAAGATGGAATGCTTAGCTTTCTTTCTGAAAGAAAAACTGAATTCTTATTATTCTACTGCTTAAATTTTCCAATTTCCAAGACAACCATATTCTAAATTTCACAAGATCTCAAGAAACGCCTAAATATGGGGTCAACAGACAACATAATATCTCTTGACGCTTGCCTGAATCCAAGTTTAATTACAGAAAAAAGTATATATATATATATATATATATATATATAAAAGAAAAACAAAAAAAATTAGATAAACAAGAATAAAATATGACTGCTTACCTTCCTCAGCTAGAAAAAGACCCCCCCACCCAAGACTGAAAAGAAAGAAAGAAAAACAGACAGAGGTTGTCCATGTGCATAGGCTACAAATAAAGTGCAGAAAAAGCATATTGAGTTGAGAGGTTTACGATTCATCATAGCCACCAGGCTGCAAGTTGGTTAACAACACTACTATGAGGTTGTTAAACAATAGACAACCTGCTTTTAGATGTTGAAGCACAGAATATGTCAGTAGATGGCAGACTTTATTGGAAATGTACCCCCCAGCATTAAAGATGAAGGCCTGCTGCTGCTGAGACTTTGATGAAAGTCTGTAGCAAGAAATGAAGTATGAACAACATGGGGTTCAACAAATGAAGAGGGTTTGATTCCCTGAATTGTTAAGTGACAATTACAAGAGAAAAATGATTGGGTAGGCACACACAAAAGGGGGGGGGGGCTAAAACTCTATATAGAGTGATGCTAGTTAGAAATGGTTAGTCGGCCAATCAAGAAGAGAACCTGACCAACATTTAATTCCCATAATTCAATTTGGCCACAAACAAATTGGTGGTGGTGGTGCTGGTGGAAAGGGATTTGAAATGGAAGAGCAAGACCAAAATGAAGATTTGAAAAGGTGGAAAAAATAATTAAGCAGAGAAAACATTTCTATGCAAGATCAAGATTAATAATCAATGAGAGAAGAGAGAGAGAGAGAGAGAGAGAGAGAGACTCAAAAAGAATAGGGTAGGGAGGTAGTTTTACCGGAGAGATTTTGTGATTTAGAAGTATTAGTTCCAGTGATAGATTTAGAGGAGGCTTAAAGAAAATGCATCTGCAAGAGACAGACACTATGAAAAGAGGAACTATTTCTGTAGTAACAAATTTGTAAAACTTGCCTGTAATTTTTAAAATACTACAGCAAAATCACAGTTATGGCCGAGAGTAAAAGACAATGTTTTCATAATGATAATTGCTTAATCTTTCAACACTGTAATAATTTCTTCTACTGTCAGCACTAATTGTTTTAAAGGTGTTGGTATTCCAACAGAATTATAACCTCCAATCAATAATCACCCAAATATGGATTTAATTTCTTGGCAATACTGAATGCAATAATAGTATTTAATTAAAACTACACTAAAACAGTATAATAATCTGAGATAACTTGAAGTAGAATGCAGATGAAAAGGAAATCTTCCAAGGCTGCGAGAAGCGGCTGTTAACATTGAGTTCAAAGTATTATCTGCTTCCAAAAGCTCCAGAGATACATTCCCAACCTGTGTAAATTTGCTACTACTGAAAAAGTGTTCATATTTGTAGATGTGAAGCTAGTGCAATGAAGAAAAAAGCAACAAAAAAGTTGACAAGAAAGAAAGGCACCAATGATTAGCAGACCAGAGACAAAAAAAAGCATCCGAGTGAAGATTAGTACAAATAGAAGAAGGACGGACTCCATGATCAAAAGTCAACACTGGACAAGGAATGCAGTTGTTTTGGGTTTTATTTTTTATGAGATTATGAAACAGAATTTCTCAAAGAGACCACCTCCCCCCCCTCCAACCTACAGTATAGACCAAATGAATTCAGTGAATGAAAAGAAATTATGTTAATATCAATAAGGAAATTTTACGATAAAAAGGGATAAACATAACCAGATTTTTTTTCTAAGAGCCTTTCACCAAAAGGAATAATTACAATTGTACATATAGAAGAAAAAATAAAATACCTAATTACAAATGTTTGTGATTCATAAAACTCATAATTGTGCCAGTTGTTAAACAGATTCTGGAGAATAAGAGTTCTTTTCTCGTGAGCATTTTTGACAAAATGTTTTGTTCCACAAATTGGCACATTCAAGTATGTGTAATCCTATGAGGAAGATATTAATTTTACCAATTCAAAAGGCTATTATAACTGCAGAATCCCAGGATTACTTCCATTTGTTCCTCAGCCAAGTTTACATGACAATTTTTTTAATTAACTTTTCATGAATATAAATAAAAAGAAAGCAATCCTCGTCAGGATAAAAATTTTTTTATTAATTATTTCCTCATCATATTCCTGCATTTATTCAGTTAGTGCATTTTGTGCCGCTGCTGTGAACACAATTCCTCTTCATCTTATAATTGTGGTTCATAGTGACATTCAAGGAAGAATATTGCAATGACTTGCCTGTTCCTTTTGTATTGGGGATGTTGACGTTACTCTGTCTCTCATCTCAAAAGTTAAAGAAGCAAGACTTACAAGGCAGTAGATAGTCTGGATTCAGTTTTCCTTCTCCTAGACCAGCAATGGTATATGGAAGCCACGCACTGCTCAGACTCCCTCACCATCTCTAAAAGAACACAGGACATGACATTTGCCGATAGCTTCACTGCAAGAGTTGCCAGAAAGTTGTCAATATTGACAGCAAACAGCATTTGGGGCTCCACTTTGGGTTTTCTGTATGGATTTATTTCCATAGCTTTTTCCATGTTTTGGATACAACCGCAAGAAAGTGGAGGTTTAAAATTAAAGTTTTCCTTCCTCTAGATGGACTACCTTCCTGGACTGTCGACCTCCATCTAACAGAAGTTGCTGGTTATGAGGTGCCAATTTTCAGCCTTTGCCCATCCTCCGGCTTGAATCTGGTCTTAGTTGTCATTTTCTATTTGAGATGCATGCCACAGAAGCATTTTATAGACAGTGGGAGCTATGACATCATTTGGAACATAATGTGCATATATAAACATTTATACACATAATGTGTTTTAAAGCTCCAATAAAAATTAAGTTTTTCTCATCATATTAATAATCAGAAAACATAAATGATACAACACAAGATTCTAGTTTAGCAATAATCAATATTTTGTAAGAGAATTTGTTGGGTTTTTAAATTTTGGAATCATCAAAGATTTCGAATTTGTGATTATGATAGATTCTGAATCTAAATTTGGCATTTTAACCAACCAAACTTTACATTTTTGTTTTGAAAGCAATTCAAGCCATTTTCTTAAATTAAGGAGTTCTGCACATTAATTTGTTTGATTTTAAGTCATTTTCTTTTTTTTTTTTAAATTAACATCAAAGTTAAACACTTCTTTCAATTTGAAAAATTTCTCCTGTATAAAGTATACAAGATATAATTTTACCAAAGATATTTTTCTTTTTTCAATAAATCTAGCATTATACTAAGTTGACTCTTTAAGAAAAACAAAAAGATAGAATTTTCTTGAATCTCCATGGTTACTGACAAAAATACACAAAGGGTTTATTTTAATAAGAAATGAGAATATTACCAAATTAATTCTCAAATATTCTAATTCTTGGATATTTGTTTTTAACACACTCCACCTTAAAAAAAAAAAAAAGAAAAAAGAGGCAACTACCTTTGTTAAATGAAGGTATTTTTTGTGTAGTAGTGAAACTGTAAGATTTCTAGAAAGGCAAAACCAAATATTCCAATTTCTTTTAATGGCAATATGAAAGATACAACCAAAGAGAGCTATTAGTTTCATTATCAACTCATCTTTCTTCATCAGAGTAAGAGGACCAAGTAAATGATGAAGGGGGGGTGTTATGGTTTCTTAAAATGTTTTGTTGGGAAGCCCATCAAAATAAGCGGCTTTCTATCCCCAAGATGTATAAAGAGAACAAACTGCTGCCACAAAATCAATGAAACTGAATAGATGCAATTTTTAGTCTGTTTAGTCACTAGTTCATTGAAATTATATTTGTACAATATTGTGGATATGTGAAAGAATGATAGATAAATGATAATTGGGGAAAAAAATATAAACAAATGGAACTTAGAAATGAATTTACAATTGGCAAAATCTTCATAATGTAGTTATTTTACTTCTGTAGGAATTTTAACACCCAATGCATTCCTGGATCCAGTGACATTGTAGAAGAGAGATGATAAAGAATTAGGAAAAATGTTAAAAAAAAAAACACCCACCCCCCAAACAAAGATAACAGAGTCCAGTCCTTTTCTTAAAAGATTAAAGCATAAAAAATAGAAATAAAAAAATCATTAAAAAAAAAAAAAAAAAAAAAAAAAAAAAAAAAAAAAAAAAACAAAGACAAACAATTAGAAGCATTGGTGTGAGCAACTAAATGGCCAAGTGGAAACCAACCAATCACACACACACAGCTGTTTAGTAGTATTATTATAATTAATACTCCAAGCCATTCATAAATATCAGCTATCCATCAGACAAAAGAACATGCAAAACTGCATGTTCTTAAGATCTCCGAGCGATAAAGAATAATGGGTTCAAGCACCGAAAACAGCTCAGCCTAGAGATTAGGACCAATAAGACATTAGTAGAAATACCAAAGCAGAAATAGTAGTCCAGCAAATCTACAGAGAAATATTTAAAGACTAAATGAAAAATTGGACCAAGATTAGTCTCTGCCAGAAGATTTAAATGTTTGTAACTTCAAAGTTAGAGAACTTTAAAAGATTTTTATCACAAGCAAAACAAAGACAAAAAAGTTTTATGCCTGGAAGGAGGCTGAAATTAATCTTTAATGTTTGTATAAATTAAATTAAGAGAATTTACTTTCAAGGCCATATCAGGAAACTAATGGTGGATTATAAGCAATGACAAGTGTTTTTAGGTTAAAATATTAATTGTTATGGTATTAAGGAAAAAAAAAATAATTTGAAGAGTGAGAAAGTGAAATAACAGTCAAAGCAATTTATCAAAAACACGAGATATTTGGACACTGGTTAAAGCTGGCCTAAATCTTCAGTGAGAACATGAATGAAATTTAAGTGTCATTTTGTATCCACCACCAATTGTTGTTGTAGTTGATTTTAAATAACCTTGATAATGATAAATAGAAATATTTGTGTGCAGAACTTAAAGGAATGCTGGCAAAGAGTAAAAGTTAGAAAGAGAGACAGAAAAATCGCTATGACGACATTATCTCTGCTTTGGTCAATCTCTATGGAAAATTGAAGAGAACCTAACAAGAAACTGCATGCACCATTTTAATTCTTTCTTTTATTTTTTTATTTTAAAGAAAAATTGTTACTCTGCTCTTATGTGAGAGACCAATTGAGGCCATGCAGCAAAAATTAAGAAAGAACCAGATTTAGCCAATGTTCTTTTGTTGCTGTTATATATCCATGCTGGCTTTATTTTAATGAGCAAAAAACATTAAAAGAAACCTCAAAAGCGACGAATTAAGACATTTTCAAAAGTTTTAAAGTATCAAACAGAACAATTATTATTAAACACAGAAGAAACATTGAATGACAAATGGAAGGAGAACGAGAGATGGATGGATGGATGAAATGAATGAATGAATGAATGAATGAATGGATGAATGAGGCAAGGAGGCAAACTGTCAAGAACTCCAGCCTGGTGTAGGAGGATGCCGCAGAGACAACGCTCCATTCATTGCAAACTAACCTTTGTTTGTATCCGTGTTACTATTCTCTTTCTGTTGTGGTACCGTGACAACAGGGAGTGGATCTGAAATGATTGATGGAGCCAAGGGCATCTTTATTTCATTCAAGATTTTTTTTTTTTTTAAAAATAAAAAAAAAAAATATAACAAAACTGGTAAAAAGCAGCAGGATCAGAAAGACCAGTGGCAGAAGACCAGCCAATTTTGGACAGCAGCTGGGGGAGTGGGGAGGAGAGTGAATGTGTGTGTGTGTGTGTGTTTGTGAACACAAGTATTCAAGTAAAAAAAAAAAAAAAAAAAAAAGAAAAGAAAAAGAAAACACACACACACAAAAAAAATTTTTAAAAATGAATCAAGTGATGTTTGTCAGGGAAAGGTGACATGATCATGGTGATGATGAACAGGAAATGGTGGAGGATGATGCCTGACATATTCCGCAAAAAAAATTGCTATCATATGCCAAATGGGAAAACGGGACAAGTTATTTGACAATTGAAATACGAATATGTCAAATGAGTAAATCAGGGAATGAAAATGAATATGTAGGAAGTTCAACTGTATTCCTGAGTCAAAAAACAATTTAAAATATGTTCAATACAGCTTTCAAAATAGTAGTTGCAGAATTCAATTTGGCTATCAGAGCAAGCAAGTTAAGGAAAAAGCATTTTTGATGAGCAAATATTGGGATAAATTAGCATACTTGCCAACTTAGGTCATTTTGTAAATAATTTGTTTAAATTTTATTTGCCTTAGAATTCACAAGTTAACAGGTTGAACTGTTTTTTTTTTTAAGAAGTATTTCTCATGAGATTTTAATAAATTGAAAAGTTATGAAAACAAAGCTTGCCTGGTTTCTTAGTTATATTTTTTGGTCAAAACTAAAGGAATCAGATCAAGCAGGTAAAAAACATTATTTTTTCTGATTGAAATCAGTTAAGTCTACTATTCATGTTTAACATAAAAAAAATAATACCAATAGATAGAAATAATTGGCTTTTTAAAAAGAAAAAAAAAATAATCTTTATTAGATTATTTTTTTTTTCTTTTTAAAAGCCAATTATTTTAATTCTTCAAATGGAATCTTATCTCAAGATTAAAGTAATTAAAAAAAATTTCCCATAAAGTATAGCCTGCTAAACTGTGCACTGAACAATAAAATTGGAGTGTGTTAGTAAGCAACCAAACCAAGTATTGAAAAAGAATAGTTTTCAAAATTAAACATTGAGTAGGAAGGAAAAATGGAAACCACACACCTTTGAGCTTGGGGTGGAGGGCAGTCAGTAATTAATAGAAAGAAAAATGTAGTCAGCTGTTTTGGCAAGTGAAGCTTAGTGCATTTAGATACTGCTAGAAAGTTACCTGACCAAAGTCGAAGTTATTTCAGTCAACCCTCAGAAAATGGAGACACCAAACATTAATTCGGCTGCAGTATTTTATCCAGCTGATCACAAATATTTTCAGAATTTTATTTTATATAACATTGCAAAAATAAATAAAAAGATTTGAAAACTGATTTTGCACAAGTATTCATTTTAAGGGGTTTCCTGTGAAATATTAAATATTTGTAAAAAATAAGACAAAAAGGAAAAAGAAAGAAAGAAAATGCCTTCATTAATCAGTCTGTACAATAAAACAAAATAAGGACAAAAAGTTAGTATATGATCCTTAGTCAATCAGTAAAAGCTACTAATACATTTTAGCATATGAATTTGACATTAGAATTTGTGCTAACAAATTTATTCTATTTTTAGTAGTGCATGGCCTTACCCTCTTCATCTATAACAACCTCCTCTTCTGGATATTCTGAAGATTAAAAGAGAAGAGACAATTATTCTTAGCTTACAGATTTGCAGAAAGAGGAATGAATGTCTAGTCAGATAGCAAGCAGGAATTTTATAGATTTATAGGGCAATCAAGCTGACAACCAAAAATTTTGTAAATACTAGTAAGGAATTTTACATCAATTAGGAAGTGCTCTCCTGATGTATATATAAAGAGAATAGAAAAATTAGTTTTCTCAAATGAAAGCAATTCTTCTTTGGTATAAATATCATCGATAAATAGTGATGAGTTGATAATTACAATATTTTATTCAAGTGAAATAAAATATTAACGAAAGGTTTGACTAATATTTATACAAGACAAAATTCAAATACATATGTGCACATCTGAAATGCATGTGCAGTGATCTGGGTTGATTTCATCAGTGTTGAGGTTTGTGTATTGGATTGCTAAAGATTTGCAATGGGGAAATGGTAAACAGTCATATTGTTCAAGACAAATGACTGCAAGAGAATCTAAGGTATGGAACTTCTGAAGGGATTCAGTTGATACTCAGGCAGTGTGTAATTTCTTACCAGGTTCCTCCTCCTCCTCCTCCTCCTCATCATAACTACCTGGAGGTTCTAAACAACAACAACAATAAAAAAATATTCATCAGTACATTTATAAAATCTTTGCCCATTTTAGATAAATTCTGAATTTATTTCTCTCACTCCTAACAATTATTAGAGGTTTTTCTTCAATTAAATTGATCAGATAAATAAAACTCAACTAAAATGAAAGGAATACCAAAACTGAAGTTTAAGGAAAATACACTTGGATTTAGAAGATAACGCTTTGATATTTTTGTTTTTTTAGTCTAACTGGATGCTGGTATGACTGTATCCCAATGGAGCAAACTCACTGAAAACAAACTCAAAATAAGCAATCACAGCTCTGATAGCCTTTTTGAACAAATAAAATGCTAATATCAGCTTGAAAGAGACAAGCATGCTTTCTGAGCAATTTTGCTATTGCTATGACAAACTAAAAAAATAAACTATTTACACAAAAGAAAAAATAAAAGAATGCATCCAAAACAATACAAATTTTAAAAGATTATTTCAATTTTATAGAAAAAAACAAAAAAAAAACACTGTATGTGTAATTTTCAAAAAAAAAAACAAAAACAAACAAGAAACCAAAGTTGCATTAAAACAAGACAAACATACAATCAATCACACACGCACATACATACATACGTACACACACATTAATTTAAAACAAAAACAAAACTGAAACTAAATAAAAAAAATTAAAAATTTAGAGTCAGGGATGGGGGGAAGAGGTGGATAAGAATAATTAAAAGATAAATAACAACAACAACAACAATATAAAGAATAATACAAGCTTAGAAACATCAAGACTCAGTCATATAAGAAATAAAAGGTGTGGGGAATATAAAAAAAAAATCACTTACTTTCTTTTGTTAAAATAATCATTGGTCGTGGTTCAGAAGGGCCGATTATATTATTTGCCACAACTTGGACTTCATAATATGTGTTGGATTCCAAATTATTCAACACACTTCTTGTCTTGCCTTTAACAGTGTGTGCAATAAACTTGCCATTTTTAGCATTAGGATCAACTTCCCAAGGTTCAACATTTTTTTTTATGTGGACCTAAATAAAGAAGACATTAGAAAAGGAGTTAGACAAAAAAAAAGAGAAGAAAACAAAAATTGAAGGTTGAGAAAAAAAGAGACTAGAAATTAGAGAAAAATTAAACAGTTTTGCACTTGATTATCTTGCCCCCCCAGGATTTGGAGAAAAAACTCATTACAAGTAAAAAAGAAAATGTAAATGGTTTTACAACTCACAAAACTGAACTTCATATAGGAAAGAATTCTAACTGAAAGCAGATGGTAATAAGAAAAATAAACTTTCTTAATGTGAATATTTAGAAACTTCCACAAATGATTTTCCTTTGAATACTTGCTTACAAAATTGAAATCACTTAAAAATGTTCAATTCCTACTGAAAATGAATCAAATGTGATGAATTGAAATCTTAAATATGCTTCCATCACAGATAATGTCAAAAGCACTTTAAAATACTAGAGGCTCTGCAATCAACTCTTGCCATTAAACAAACAAAAAAACAAAAAAAAAAAAACACACCAGAGATCTTATCAATGGTTTGCAAAATAATTCTAACATTTGCATTTTTGCAGATTTTTCGAATTCTTCAATATTAAAATGAATATTGAGTATTAAAATCAAAGTGAAATTCTTGAGAATGGTTGTCGTATTAAACTAATGCAACCATATACAAATATACAATCTGTTAATTTTTTTTTACAAATCTATTAAGGAGACTTCATTAAAATGCAGTAAAGTAGAAAGAGTTGCTAAAGACACATTTCTTCTGGAAAGAGTCTTGCAATTCATCAGATAATGTTTAATGATAATACAGAATCATTGCAAAAAGAATCAAGCATCATAACTCACCATCCTGTATTGAACAGAGTAAGATGTAATCTCAGAACCTCCTGTCCGAGGTTCTTGCCAAGTGACAATGTAAGACGTCGGACTTGTAGACAATCTGTCCGAATTAATAAAGACATCATAGGGTATTCCTAGAAAAAAGAAACAATATAATAAACATTAATAATTAATATAACAGTGCACAATCATAAAAACCAAAATATTTTATTATTATTAAGTTGGGGAAGAGGGTGAGATACGGGAATCAGTGCCATTCAAATATGTTGTTTGCTATTTTGACACTATTTTAAACAATTTCTTGTACCAACTCTTCAAAATAGACATGTGAAAAATTTCTAAAAGTAATTCCAATTAGATTTAGTCCCAAGGAATATATGTGAGGAAAAGATGTATGACAAAATGGAGAAAAAAATTTAATGTGACAAGTTTTGTCCTTTAGGGTTACTGGACTAAATTTATTGGTGACTACACATGAACACAAACAAGAGATGCTGGGAATTCTGAATTATTTTTCATTATGTGTTTTGGGTATATAACCTGGCTGATTTCATTTAGATTCTTTTTCTTTTCATCACTTTTGTTATTAGACATTCTCCCACACTGTGATAATAGAAGATCTATCAGGAATGGTGAAATGATGTAAGAGAACCGGGAGCAAATTTACTGTGTATGATCTAGTGATCAAGGCACTCTCCAAACAATTTCATTTTAGTTCTGGGAAACATTTTTTTTATATTAAAATTGTGTCAGTCTCATTATGATGTGCAACTAATGCATTTCATGTGTTGTTCTGTAAAATGCCTCTTTTATACTCACATAATATTTAAATTCCTTGAAGTTTCTCCTATATATTTTTTGTGACAATTATTACAGGTCATCAAGTAAATTTCTCCTTCAAGTTTTAGCTTATTGTTTTGTATTGACTTAGTCTTTTATTGTTTTAGATGTAGTTGCATAAATTTTATGTTGAGTTTAGATAAATTCTTTTCAATTGTAGTTGTGATAGAGTTAGTGGGTAGGACAATATATGTTTTTGATTCATTGGATTTGTCAGGAGGGGCTGTTTTTCTATTTTGGAATTTTATGAGACTTCTGTTTTTTTATTGAATATAAAATAGATAGGATATTGAAGAAGCTTGAAAGTGTTTTCAATGTATTTCTCCTCTTCATGTAAATTCTGAGGGTTGCAAATTCTGAGTGCTTTTAAGTAGAATGAGATGATTATTCCAGATTTTATTTTGTCGCTATGATGGGAATAGAAATTTATTAGATTGTTTTTATTGGTTGAATTTTGTGGGAAGTTTTAGGCTACTGTTAACACAGTGTAATATGATGTCTAGGAAAGGTGAAGTATTCCATTTCGTGGATAAATTCTATTGTATGAATGACTGTTTAGTTTATCTACAAAGTCAGGCAAATCAGTATCACAAGGATATATTAATAGAGCATCATCAATATATCAGTATGTTGATTAAGTAAAATATTTTAGAAGGTACTAGATTCAAGAAATTCTAACAAAATACATGCCATCATTCCAGTAAGAGGCAATCCCATTGGTAATCCAAATCCAAATTATTATTAAATGTGAAATAGCATGGATTAATGAGATTTTTATTATTTTAGCTATTGCTATGGAGACGTTTATTTTTTATTGTGTCAGATGCTTTTTTAACAGATTTAAGCATTTTTTAACCAAGTCATTAGTGTAAAGGGATTTCATATCAAGAATAGCCATGAGTTTATCAGTCATAATTATTTCCATTATTTTTTCAAAACACATTAAAACAAAAAGAAAAATAATTTAAATTTTAGGATCCCCAGCATCTCTTGTTCATGTGTAGTTGTACCAACATAAACAAATTTAGTTCAATGAAATCCTAAAGGACAAAACGCATCACATGAAAACTTTTTTTCCAATTTGCCATACATCATTCCCCTCAAAATTGTTCTTGATACATAAAAATTTACTTATTGTTAGCCATATATACCAGGTGTAGCAGCAAAATTGTCCATTCGTTAGATTAAGCTTTGAACCATTGTATCTTAGAAATGGTTAAAGATATCTTGCTGGAATTTTCCAAGGTTTTTATAATACTATTGGACTCTACTTTGAGCAATAAGAATGTATAATTACTCACCACGCTTAATAAAAGAATTGTGATGAAACTAATCATAAACGAAAATGACATGTTCCTCATTAATTAATCCAAGCTAAGGATCGGAAGCTTGTGAAGGATTGAAATTAAGTTCAAATATATATATATATATATATATATATATATATATATATATATATTATTCCAGAATGATTTTCCAACTTTCCAAGATGATCTTCGCTCTCTCTAACCATCTAACTTTCTGTCCTGGAGTAACAAGGTGCTTCACAGGTTTCACATACAATTTCATTTTCAAGATTTTTTGCATTGCTCTTTGGACTGGCATAGGTGAAACTCCTCTCTCATATGCCAAATGTCTTATGGATTGAGTTGGATCTTTTCTAATTGATCTCTTTAGCTCTAAGTTGAAAAGATGATCCCTCTTCCTGTTGTGGCCTCCTGATCCAGTTTTCCTCTCTACTGTTGCCTCTTTTTTAAACTTATTCACCAGTCTCTTGGTGGTCCATGAATGGACTTTGAAGATGGACATATGAATGTTGGTACTATTAGTGAAGGCCTGAATGATCTTTTTCCTCTCACCATTGTTCATTTGGGAAGACAGTAGGGCTGACAGAAAATAATTTTAACCTGTTCTCTAACTAAATAACTCAAAAGGGTTTTTCAGTGATTCTTACGACAAATGGTGTCAAGATGGCTAAATGTCTTATCTGAAAACCTGGAAAAAAGAAACTCAATTAGTTTAGTGTTTTTTTTTTCCTCTTTAGATATTAAACATTTTATGGGATGGACAGTTATGCTGTTACATTTGGTATAAATCTGTGTAAAAAAGATGATTATCTCCCTTTGGTTGAAAAGAAATCACATAGGTCTTGCAAGGGCTGCTTAGTGATGTCAGTTCATAGAGTGACAAAGTGGAAAGTTCTTTAATTAGCCTCCTGGAGTCAAACCAGGCATTTGCTTTTAAGAGCATGAGCCAAGGCTAAATCTTCCTGCCCAGGGGTAGCACACAAACCTGGAGTGCCGTTTTCCCCATTGTGAAATAAGTCCTCGACAGAGAAGATAAATCTGACCTGCTTGAATTCATTTTAGGAAATATAAATCTGGTTGTACCACATGGGCATGCAGTTTTATTTGTTGGAAAAATATAGCGTCTCCAAGAACATAGAAGAATCTTGTTGGAATTTATTACACATAAGATTTTTTTTATCTCTTCACAATGTTCACACTCCAAGTTGTTGTATACATGTGTTATAGTTTCCCTGTGTGGGACAAGTGTAAATATTTGTATATAATTTTGTGTATGATGTAGAAGTATAAAAATCTGTTAGAGAACAAAGTATGTTTGTCATTCCTTTTCTTTCAGCTATATTTCATAAACTAATTATCAGTTTATTTCAGCAGTTTTATAAGATTTAGAATTATCACACACATTGCACTATAATGTAACATCCTTCAAAATACTTTTTATTTATCATTGCTTTTATAGACAAGTCATTTAAGTGTAGCATATTTTGGGTGGTCTTTCATTAATAAAATATTTAAGTTTGGTTGTAGGGATTACTGGTGGCTCTATAAGAATCTATTAAATAATAGTAAATCCTCAATCTCTCCTCTCTTCAATCAATTTGAAGTATTGTCATTCACTGCTGATAGAGCAGGATGCTTTGTTTGGAAAACTAAATTCCAGCTCCACTCTCAATTCTTAAGGAATAACTTTGCCTGATTTCTCTCTAGAATAGAATTTGAAATGAGAAATATGCAAATAACTGTCCATAGTTTCTTTTATCATCTCCAAACTAGATCCTCACACGACTTGCAGACTTGATGGTATCCTTGCAATTGCCCTAAAGAAATGTGCTCCTGCTCTTTCCAAACTCTTAAATAAATGCCTTACTGCTTATTGCTTTCCACTTTGTTGGAAATTCTTCTCTTGTAGTCCTTGTCTTTAAGAACTTTGATCCTTCAAATTATTTCCCTATTATTCTTTTATTGCTTTTTGTCAACGTATTGGAGGCTATAATCAACTTACAACTGGTTAAGCAACTCATTTCACACAGCCTTCTTTCAGATAAACAATGACTTTCATTTCTGTAGGTATACCGCCAATGTCTTAATGGTTATTACTGGATTTATCTATCAGATTTTAGATAAGAAACACAAGTCTCAGGCTATGACTTTAGATATCTTGAACATATTTAACAGGGGCAAGCTCAAGGGCTATGGTGTATCTGGAAGAATATTTGGATTAATCTAATCATAATGAAAGATCATGGCACATTAATGGGGGAGGGGGTGGCAGGACTGTCCTTGAACTATGTTGTTTCTTGTTTTCATCATCAACCTTCCCAATGTTATCAGTTTCCAACTAGCTATGTAGACAACTTATTTACTTGTCTTAATACA
This sequence comes from Acanthosepion pharaonis, assembly GCA_903632075.3. Taxonomy (NCBI): domain Eukaryota; kingdom Metazoa; phylum Mollusca; class Cephalopoda; order Sepiida; family Sepiidae; genus Acanthosepion; species Acanthosepion pharaonis. The sequence goes on along the minus strand of CAHIKZ030005000.1, from coordinate 536,178 downwards.
CAGTACAATAGGTCTGACAAAATATAACTGGCAGCTGCTCTTGAAAATGACCTCCAATCAGTTGTTAACTGGAGCAAGGAATGGTTTGTAAATTTTAACTTCTGCAAAGTGAAACTATCTTTTAATCATCACAGAGAAACATGTTTACTTGACTGATTTGAGGGATTCATTTTCTACAATTTATCACCCCTTTTTTTTAGGTTATTTAAATCCAGAATATATTTTTTGATTGAAAGAACTTTTTTTGAGATCCGATTCACAACTGAGTAATTATCCATTGCACCACTCACATATCCAAACTTACAGCACCTGGTATTCCCAAGAAGAACCTTTCTTGCCTTCCATCAGCATGACTGGTGCTAACCTCCAGAAGAGAAACTGACATGAAGTGGAGTGATTATATTGAATAAATTGCTAGAATTGCCGCTAGGAATGTTGGTTCACATGCCAGACAAGTTTTCTGGCCAGAATCCATCTTACACATTTATAAATCTAACATTAATCTGAATATTGCTGCCATATTTAGCCTGGTGCTCTTGCTATATATCTTGAGACTTTTGACAAAATCCAAAGAAGGATTTGTAATCTAATCAGTACTGATCTGGCATCTCGACCTCAGTCATGCTCCCACAGCTGTGACGTGGCTTCCCAGTCTTTTCTCTAAAGATTTTCATGGCAGTTGTTCTAATGAACTCTCCTCCTTGGTAGATCAACCACATGAATTTAAGCATACTAGATTGGCTATTAGGTCTCAAAGTTCTACAGTTGAACTAGCTAGATGCAACCGACAGTTCTGTTTTAATAGTTTATTTTCTTGCACTTCTTGCTTCCAGATTCTTGCTTTCCTGCCATATACAATCTTCAAAAATTTAAATGCAAAACCAATCTCAAATTTTTGTGTTTCTGAAGCCAGTTCTTTCATTGTCCTCTCTTCTCATTAATATCTTCTCATTCCCTTTCACACCCAGTAACTTCTTGCGTCTTAGTAGTATTTTTGTGTTGCTTCAAGTGAAAAGATTAAAAAAAAAAAAAAAAAAAAAAAAATCACCGGAAAGCATTTGTTCACATTATAATGTAGGGTGAAATTTAATTTATATGGGACAAGACAAACTGATCGTGGATTATGGTTTTTGATGCCATTATCTGTTAAAGAAGATTCCTTCAGCTCTTAAAAAAGAAGTTAACGGTCAAATCGAAAAAAAAAAAAAAAAAACAATCTCAATATCAAAGTATATATATATATATATATATATATATATATATATATATATATATATATATATATATATATATATAGAGAGAGAGAGAGATTTTGACATCAGCAAATCTATACAATTGTTAAAATACTGTCTAAGACATTTGATATATGTACTTTGTTGTTCATTTAAACCTGATATTCAAATACAGAACAATTTTAATGTGCTTATATTCAGTTTTTTTTTTATGGGTAAAAATGGATAATTTCAACTGGAATAACAAAGTCAATAAGATGTGTTTTTTCCACATTCATGATCGATTTAAAACAAAAAACGGGGTGGGGAGGGGGCACAATATTCTTTACAACTAAATTTTGAAATTTTATGAATCAAAGATATAACAAGAAATAAGATAACTAAAATGTTAAATACAAGAGAGATATTCAAGACATTGGTCATACACAGGCTGGATTGAAAGACACACACGCACAAAGAAGAAAAAGAGAAAAAAGAAGAAAAAGAGAAAAAAGAAGAAAAAGAGAAAAAAGAAGAAAAAGAGAAAAAAGAAGAAAAAGAGAAAAAAGAAGAAAAAGAGAAAAAAAAAAAAAAAGAAGAGAAAGAAGAAAAGAAAAAAGAGAGAGAAAAGAGAGAAAAGAGAGAGAAAAAGAGAGAGAGAAAAAGAGAGAGAGAAAAGAGAGAGAGAGAAAGAGAGAGAGAGAAAGAAAAGAGAGAGAGAAAAGAGAGAGAGAGAAAAGAAAAAGAGAGAAAAAAAAAAGAAAAAGAAAAAAAAGAAAAAAAGAAAAGAAAAAAAAAGGTGCCCAATTTTGTTCTGAGCAATTCCTCTAGAAGTTTATATTCTCTTGAAACCACTATCAATCTTAACAACCAAAGGAGATAAATCATTAAATTTCTTGGCACTACTTAAACAGTTCCACTTGCAAAAATTAATAAAAAAATTTTTCTAAAGAATTACTTTTGGTATTCCACAAGACACAACATTTATCAGAATTGAAATATTATTTATTATTTTAGTAATTCATAATATCAATAACATAAAATTGGTATCTGACTCTTTAAAGAGTTATCTGTACCTATCTATTATTTACAAATGTTATCTTTAAAGAGTTATGTTATTTACAAATGTACAGTTTCTTAAGTTTTTAAAATATTTATCAGACAATTGCTTGCAGTTAATATCTTCTGTTTTTCTTACATTAAAATATCTTTAAAGTATTCATATGTCCATTTGTTCTTTATAACTATATATTTGTTTCTCCTTTAATGACAAAATTTGTAAAAAAATGTAAAAAAAAAATAAATCTATTTTACCTAACAAATGTAAATGCTACCAAGTCCCACTTTTACAACTTATCATACCATTATGGAAGCAGGACGACTCCATGAGCAAAACCGAAAACATTCAGGGCCAGATCTGGACCCGCAATCCTGAATTTTTGGATTCCCAAGTTTTCATTACTGTAATTGTTTTTGGCAATTTTTTTTTTTTATGTGATTTCTTGCGATAATTTTTTTATACAACACTTTTTGTAACTTGGAAATAAATTTGGGAATAACTGAAATTAATTGTGAAATCCAACGAAAGTCATCATGAAATAAAAATAATAGTTTGTATGGAAAGTAAGGATCTATATACATCAAATTGTCTTTAAATTAAGTGGCGGCAGAAGAATTATAGTTGAACTTTTAAAAGGTAAGCTTCAATATTAATGCAATGCTTAAATGCAGCAATCAATTTTGAGTTCATCTGTAGTTTCTTGTAGCCTATCACATCTACTCCTTCCCATCTATTGTGATAAAGGCCCAGACAAGAGCTCTCTGAAGCAGCTAGCTTAAATCCTGTTCAATAGGGTAGCTTTTAAGCTAGTTTTAAATAAATCATAGAAATGTCCATATCTGTTTCTTCTTTAATGACAAGAAATTTTTGTAAAATAAAATAAAATACATATATTATATATATATATATATATATATATATATATATAAAATTTAACCAGCTCAAAAAAACTGTTATTGCCTGTTTAAAATAAATTACAGATATATATATATATATTTTGTTCTTTAATTAAATGTGTGTTTAAAATTGATCATTTACCATTTTTTTTCATTTTTCTTTAAAAAAAAAAAAAAAAAAAAAAAAATATCAATATTTTTCAATTCTCACACTTCATATCTCAAAGAAGATCTATAAAATGCTAATCTACAAAAGTTATTCCCTAATTTTTATAAGTGGACCTGTCTATTTAAGTCATGCCAACCTATCATTTTCTAGTAAAAGTTAATATAAAATGTTTGCTGAGGGGGATACACATTAATTTAAATAGATAAAATACAAAATGGAAAGACAAAATTGATCTAGGTAATTTCTTTCCACTAATTTTCTTCAGTACTATCACTGACAGTTCACAACAAATTGTTCAACAATGTATAGCAACTAGATTGACTTCCTTCACAGAAAAGAAAGAATTAATGGTTTAGTTTAAGCGCAACCAGAAAGTTATTCTACAATAAATTCTGATGTTTGGTCAGATTTCAGGAAGTGAATCAGGCTTAGAACTTTTTAGCAGCCTCATATATAAAGAAGAAAAAAAAAATCCCCCAATAAAATAAAAATAATCAAGCTTTGAAGAAAAAGGAAATTTTCAAATGACAGAATTATCAAATGAGAAACATTACAATTGTAGAGATCAAGAAAGAAAAACTGATTAGTATACATGACAGGTACAAGTGATGAATTAAGTGTTTCTTCAGATAATACAGTAGTTCCCAAATTCTTTTTATCTCGGGTCACATTTTCAGAATGAAAATATGCTTGTGCCTCAACAAATTTTACAAAATTGGTCAATAATTATTTAAAACTATACTGGGACTAATGCATGCAATTACAAGTTATCCATAATAGCATTTTAAATTTTGAAATCATATTCATTTTTGGCATATGAATTTTTTGAAACTGTTTCTAAATCTTTGTCTTTCAATCATTCTGCCTCACCAGCTATCCTCTTCCACTGCACCTATGAGGTGTGCTGCATCATTTGGGAACCATTGAGATAATACAACTGATTAGCATCAATTGTCCATTCTACCCTTGACAAAAGGGTGTAAGCCTGATTGAAGACCCTGGGCAGTGCTTTGTGACTCTTGCTATCTTAACATTTTTCTGCTGTCACAGTTATATGCGTCACAAATTAAACTAAGCACAATTGACTATTAAAGGATAAAAAATTTTCATGGATCTTGACATCATTTTGGGTGCTTCCCCCCTCCTCCTTGTTCAAATCTGTGAATTTATTTTGCTTATGCTATGCCTCGAAAAAACACTAAATAAAATTCACTAATTTTTATCAATAATGTTGAATGTATTAAAATTATTCAACTTTTTAAGAAGAAAAATTTCAAGTTTATGTTAAATGTCTATTATGACATCTCTAATTTGTATTTAGATATATTGTATCTATTTTCAAATTTTCTAGTTAAATGGTTCACCTATATTGCATAGGATTATTGTACATAATTAGGTTGCAATTGAATAAAATTTGTATTTTTATATAAATACTACATTATGAAAACTGAAATGTAATAGAGAGGTGGGGTCCTGTATCAGAGGCAGGTTAAAATGTAAAAGAAAAGAACTAAAAAAAGAAGCAAGTTTTTATCATTTCATTTTACTCTTTAAAATCAAAGAACAATGTTTCCCCAAGTATTTTAATAATTTTAATAACTAACAAGGAATATTTTACAGAATTCAACCAAATAAATGCAATTCCTATTAATTTTCTGAAAGAACCTGTTGTTTCAAAATCAAACCTTTTTTCTTATCAGTAGAGAAGATAAAATTTCTTTTTGAATTTCTGGGATGAGGAGTTATTGCTAGATTTTATTACCACAATATTTTAGTTTTTGTGCCTTATGGCTTTCATCAGGTTTTTGTCAATCTGGTTAACCTTCAGGGTTCAGTTTGAAATTCCTTTATGCTTAATTGGATTGAAAAGCACCCAATGATAATAACAGTAGTGGCAGCTGGCCACTTGTATTCAAGTATGCCTGGCTACTAGCCTATCCCTGTTGCAGACGCCTGCTCAGACACATTTTGTGTTTGTTCAACACCTACGAGATCCATCTATGGTTTATACTGCAAATACGCTGAATGGACCCTTTATTACAGTCTTTGGGAGAGAGCACATTATCAGGCACGATCAACAGCATGAACAAGGCCAGTACTCTCAAACTATCGGTCACAATGACTTGTGACTGTGCTAGCACAACTATCGACTGCCCCCAAAATAGTACCATCTAACCAATTTAATTCACAAAGCTAAGGTCAACCTGTGGTATGATTTTCAGGCACTTTCCAAAAGGTGCTGTACGCTGGGATCTCCTTTCCAGGCCAATAAAATCATACCTTCCTGATAAATCGACCCTGTTGAGATTCAAAATCATCTCTCATCATAATAACAAAGATGAGGATAATAGTCCAAGTTTAATTAATGTAAATAGGAATATAAAATCTAACTTGTTTAACTGCCATTGTATCCTTTTTTTAAGGAGAAAAAAAGTCTTTAAATTAATGGCTAGTAACTTTTTAGTCAAAAGTAAAAAGAAGTTTCATTGATTTTAAATTTGTTAGTATTTTCAGTTTCTATATTCAAGACTTCAACGAAAAAAAAACAAAAAAAACTATATTACAAAGGAAATAATAGCAGTCTGATTATTTGGTTGATTATAAAGGTTGATTCTATATTTGAATTTCCAAGATGAAAATGACTTTTCAGAATGACACCAATGAAGCCAACCATCTGGTTGAGATAAGCTGATGACATTTACATCCTCTGGCCTCACTAGGCAGATGTGAATGGTAATATTGGAAGATGTTTAATAGAGTTCTCAATAGAAAAGGAAATAGCACAACATCCAGGAATGTAAATGTCTCTAATTTACTGGGGCAGGGTTCAAGGCATCTGTATATCACAGGTTAATAGTAATTGCATAATAACTGAATAGTGATTCCCATTTCTCATACAGTGTGAAGAAAAAGATTGTCTATAATACTAAGACACAAAATGTTTTTAAAAAGTTCATTATTAAGATCAGCCTTCAGAATGACACTATGAAGCCCCCCCTCCAAAAACAAAAAAAAATAAATTTGATGCTTGATTCTATGAATGGAGATGCAAAGGTGGATGACTTGTGAGAAAGCTGCTATGATCTGTTTGCATAACATCAGTGGCATGTAGGAAAAGATTCAGATTTGTGACCCAATAAATATCAGTATTTAAAAAGCTCTTTGGAAAAATAAAAGAATGATGATGATAAAAAAAAACGTTTGAAATATTGAAAGTTGAAAATAAATTAAAAAAAAAAAAAAAAAATGCAAGTCAATTGTAAATATTTATGTATATCTGGTTTGTATTTATTGGCTAAAGTGGAGGGATACAGGAGGGAAAATGAGTACACTCATCCATTAGATTGAGGGATGAGGGTATTGGTCCCAATCCACAGTGGGAATGTCAGTAAAAAAAAACATTCCCCCTCCACAATTTATGGACAGAAGCACATAAATGTATGCTAGAATTTTTTCCTAGCCAATAAAATAGGCTGGTTTTCAGTTTCATCTGACTCAGTCCAGATCTGCTGAGTCAGGCTGTTCACTGCCTAGCTCACGGCTTGTCGAACTCTCTGCATTCAGGCAGAGAGGAACCCAGATGAGGCTATGATGAAGGGCAGGGTCACATTTGTGGAGGTAGAAACAACCTGACCCTGTGTATATGGGGTCTATGGGGAATTTTTGCCCAAGACTACTGGCTCAGAATTGCCCCACATAAAAAACAGCCTTGTGTCACATCCTGCCTTGTGGGGAGGCTAAGGTAAATAACCTCGGTCTGTCTTGAAGTCAGAACACTACATTTGCTTATTCAAATTTCCTCTTGTGTGTCAAACCCCAATTCTTAGTTTGTGAACTTTTTGCCATATTTATTCTTGCTTTGCCTTATTACTGTTAATTTGCCATACATATATTTTTTGTTTGCTTTGTACTATTTTTTTCCCCTTTTCTTTTCTTTTTCTTGTTTATTGCAAACTTTGTCAATTCTGTTGTTGGGCAGTTCTGCCATTTGTTTATATTTAATCATTGCTCTACAATGTGTCAAGCCTCCACTGAAAAACTGTGTCTAAGTGTTTCATGTAGTTGTTGTAGATTGGCTGCTCTATAGAAGAGCCATAAAAAGTTTGTGAAGAGACAAGTCAGGTTGATAATGTGCAGGAAGAAAGGGGGATGAGAATAAAGTCAGAAAAGACTGATAGCAACCATTGGAGAAAAAGAAGCTTGAAAATAAGAAAAATCCGCACATATGCTATACTCTGATAATCTCCCTGGAAGTTTGAACAAAGAATTTAATATCATATCGGAGCCCTTAAACAAGGACCCGACACACTAAGTTTAAGGCTTTAAAATTTCATCATTTAATTATCTTACAATCTAAGTGGATGTAAGCATTGCTTTACCTGATGGTTGTGAGTTCAATCAAATCTATATAATAGTCCAATGAAATCCATATACTCTAATTCTGGGTTTCCCAATTTGGGCAATATTGCCCACTGGTGGGCGATAAAAAACTGGACAGAAAATGGTGCTCGATTGGAAATTTTGGTGTGTGATATAGGATTTTGAGTGTTAAAAAGGTATTTCAACATACACTACCCAAACAAAATATTCAAAGAACCTGTATTAAAAAAAAAAAAAAAGTTATGGGAATAACTAACTCACATTCCTAGAAAAGATATAAATATTCCTGTAAAGGAATATTTTGGTATTTTCTATTGTTTTGAGAAAGGTTATTAACATTCAAATAGATCTTCAGGTGAAATAACATTTTTTGGGGGGCATATAAATCAGATAAGGGAAGACCAATAACAACTTTGCCAGTAAAATTAAGGTGTGGCCTCAGGATAATTTTTATTTAATATAAAATTATTTTTACTTTTTTTTATCACATTAACCATTTCAAATTTATCAAGGTAGAAAAAGTGCCTGTTGAAACATAATTTATCGAACCCTGTATGCATTTGAATATTTAATATACATGTGGGCGGTGGAAAATTTTATCATATGAAAGTGGACGATGACACAAAAATGGTTGGAAACCTCTGTTCTAATTCAACACAGGTGGCAACAAAAGAACGAATGAAGTTAGATGTAGCTAATAAGAGTTACCTCCCTTTGTATGAACAGTGGAGCGAGTAGTCTTTCCAACAACAAAAATGTCTAGCTTATGGAAAAAAAAAAAAAAAAAAATAGAAGGAAAAATAATGATATAATTAAGATGTTGACATTTCCCAACACTCTTCACCAAAAGGTTAGGAAGGAAACTCCCATCCATAGTAGAACAAACAATAACACTGGATCTGAGAAGTTTGATTTCCTGTTTTAAGAAAAAAAAAAAAAAAAAAGAATCTATAAATTTCAACCAACAGTAACACTGACTGTTTGAATGCTGAATGCTTCCTGTATGGAAATGACTAATTTCACCATGGGAATCAAATATACTGCATATATTCATGTATAAGCTGACTTCATGTATAATGCAACCTGTTCATTTTTTTTTTTTTGCATGGATTTTAACCCCTTCAGAAAGAAAAAAAAAAAAAAAAAAAACTTCAGTCACCTAACCCCCAATATTTTTTGTGTATAAAAAAAAAAAAAAATATCACACTATACTTGTGAATATTTCAAGATAAACGATGGATTAAATTATTTGGTTTTAAATACTTAATGTCACTGAATATCATTGGTACTGCAAGAAGACTGGAGGATGCAGTGACCCCCAAACATCTTGATTATAACAACTAAGATGATAACAAATTTGAATAAATCAGTGTTTCAGAAATAAAATTTAAAAAAAAGAAAAAAAAAAAAAAAAAAAAAAAAAAAAAAAAAGAAAAAAAAAAAAAAAAAAAAAAAAAAAAAAAAAAAAAAAAAAAAAAAAAAAAAGAAAAAAAAAAAAAAAAAAAAAAAAAAAAAAAAAAAAAAAAAAAAAAGAAAAAAAAAAAAAAAAGAAAAAAAAAAGAAAAGAAAAGAAAAAAAAAAAAGAAAAGAGAAAAAAGAAAAGAAAAGAGAAAAAAGAAAAGAAAAGAAAAGAGAAAAAAGAAAAGAAAAGAAAAAAGAAAAGAAAAAAAAGAAAAGAAACCAGGGAAGTGCTCTCTCACAAAACAATATAGGAAACTGAATGAGCTTCTTAAGCCATCTTCAAATCTAATTCCAAAGTGGCAATAGATTATCACTGAGCTGGGAAATTTCATAATTCCATTCCCAGCTCAGTCCTCCTTAGATGCTCTACAACTCTGCTGGGCTAAACAAATTGAAGTAAACAGGTTTTAGAAAGGTACTTACTGACATTCAACGTTGCTACAGAAAGGTCATAAGATTTTGTGCTCAAGCCAACGGCATTGCCAGCAAATACTTTGATTTGGTATTTGGTTACCGGAGTAAGTCGCTTAAGGACAACCTTTGTAAATTCATCATCTGCATCACTATCTAGAAGAGGAAAATGAAAAAAGAAAGCAAAAAATGACAATTATGAATTGTACAAAAATTATAGTTGTCATGAAAATAAAGCCATCATTTTTTGACTTTAAGAAAAGAAGAAATAACACATAAATTGTAAGTTCTTTCAAACTTAAAATTTTATTTTAAAGTAAAAATTGACTAATGGTGTCAACAAACGAGGAAAAGTCCTACTTACTAACAAATACATCTGTGTGATTGTAATGTCCTCCAGTTGCATATTCAATGCGATATTGGTCAACTTCAATACCACCATTGTTCGTAGGTTTTGAGATGATCAGAGTGATTGTAGTGGGTGAGAGATCAGTGTGAGAAACCTTTTGGGGAGCTCTGGGAACAACTGAAAATCAAATGCAAAACAGAAAAAAAAAAATCAAGCAGCAGCAGCAACCAACCATTCAGCAAATAGAAAATTAAGATATAAACAATTATTTTTGTTTCAACAAAACAATTTACTTTAAATAAGTAAGATCCTTACCTGCTTGTTTCAATGTAATAGTGATATCCTTCTGTCCTAACTTGTTGGTGGCTGTGCATTGATAATCAGTAAATACAGTATTTTCATTGTTGCGGCTTACATGGACCTGAAAAGTCAATGGTACACATGGAATTAATTTTAAATAAAGAAAAAAAAATACAAAAAAACCCCCCAAAAAACTGATACTAACAAGCTGAAAATAGTAAACTAGAAATACTTTTGTTCATGTCTATCATGTTACTGAAGGTAAATATAGAGACTTACAGGCAAAAAGTTTGGTGTCACCATCTCAATTTTAACGAATTGTCCAAAAATTAACGGTTGCATGCCCTTTTCAAAACTAACTTACTAGCTCACTTAGGGTTAGAGAGACTTTCTCTTCCTGAAGGGTTTTATCATATATTCAATAAAATATTAACAAAATTCACCTGTTACTGCATAAAGTTCCCTAAAATTGTTAGTTCTTTTTGCTTATTCTATATTACTGGCTAATAGTAATCTTTGGGTTAGCAGATTTTAAATTTTAAAAAATTGGATGACATGTGGTGGCTTCTGAACAGTGCACTGTGCCTTATAGGTGCATTGAAATGATTGAAAGACAGAGATTTAGAAACAGTTTCAAAAAATTCATATGCCAAAAATGAATATGATTTTCAAATTTAAAATATTATTATGGATAACTTGTAACTGCATGCATAAGTCCCAATATAAATAATTATTGACTTATTTTATCATTGTTATATTTTTGCATTATATCAAGAGTTAAGAATATAGTAACTAGGGTCTGCATATTGGAGGAGAGAGTTATCTTTAATAAGTTTGAATCTGCAGTTATCTCCCTTTAACCATCTCTGTGGGTTTTATTTTTAAATGTACTTTTTATCACATAAAATTTGGTGAGGCATGGGTGAATTTTCATTCCAAAAATGTGGCCCAGAGAAAAGAGAATTTTGGGAGCCACTGCACTAATGAGTCAAATAGTTTCAGCATCTTATCTTAGTAGAAGTTAATTAAACCAAAGAAGGTATGAAACTTTACTAATTATTAAATCCAAGGGGTAACCACTTTTAGACTATCATCTACACTGATTCTACTGCCTCAAGTTACTGTACATTCCAGATTTTTCCTTAGCTTGCATCATAGAAGATTAAGAAAATATTTTCCAGTAGTAAATTAGTAGTCTAACAGGGTTACTGGTGTGGATTTTAGAAATTAATCTATACTTGGTGCCAGTTGAAATAGTAATAGCAATAGTATGTATAGATATAGATTTCTTTATGTTTTGTTGTTCAAGATTCTTTTAGCAACTATGTCATCAGCATAGCTCCCTCACATCTACCCATCAACACTATCATACACCCAGTGGGCTCTGGAGGGAAAACAGGAACCCTATTTTCTATTAGTAGATTTGTTTGGAATATGGTATGGAATGTTTACTGGATGAAGGCCCATTTTTTCACATATGTGCTTGTATATATGCAGGACATATATCTAGAAAGAGATTAAATAGATTAGTGTTCTCATATCCCCCTTCTTATACATATGCAGAGGTTTGAAATGATTCAATGTTTTAGTCTTCACTAGACATATATACGACTTTTTAGGCTGATAGTTTTCCTCTATGAGATCAAGACATTCAGTGGAGTCAAACCTTGGACGACAACTTTCTGATGGAGAAGAAAAAGAAGTCTCTATTGATGCTGTAAGCTCAACATACCAGGTATACAAATTTCATATTAATTTGATGAGTTGATGCGAAAAATGTAGATAGACTAGCATACCAAAATAGCCTAGTATCTGGTTTTACTAGCAGTCTGTTGGAGAAACAAAAAACCCTTAATTTGATATTAACACCTGTAATTATCTTGGTTTGAACTCCTAATTTAACAGGGCTTCAACTATTAGGATCAAGTGAAACAAAGGAGCAACCATCCCTCAACCCCACTGACTGCTAGAAAAATGAAAATAGAGATAAACCAGCTGGACCATGCTAGGTGAAAATTCACACAAATAAGAATTTTGTTACTTTTTTTAAATACCACTATCCTGCCTTGATTGCCTATTAAAGTCAATGATTTGGCTGACTCCACTGGTATAGGAATTGAAGACAAAGTTACTCAACCTGTTCTTCTGTTACTATGTACATATGCAAATCAACTTGAAAGAAACCAGTTCCTCATGAATACAGAGACTCACCACATGATGAGTCAGTTTTCCACAAATGTAACAGAGACACAAAAAGCCATGTCTGTCCAAGCCAGAAGTTAACTGTTTTACTTTGTGCATCTAGGAAGAACTCAGAGGTTACCTCTGGCTAATTAGTGCCCAAGAATGTTGTTATAATAGCCGTAAGATGTTATAATAATAGTTGAATCTGCACTGTAAAAACCCAAATACATGTGTAAAAAATGGAGGAAAGAGATAAGCCAAGTAAAAAGGTCAGGCCATTAATACTTAATTAAGAAAGCCTTCTAGATACATGAGCTTGTAGGTCTTGGTTATTATTTAAGTAGACAGGTGGCTTTTGAATTGCTTCAGCCAACCCTAGCAATGATGAGGCAGAAAAATAAATTGCTGGGCTTTTTAATAACGCAAATGAAGGAGATCAGATTTTTAAAAAAATAGTAATGTTAAAATTTACAATGCTTGTATACTGGCAGGTGATAGGTATTGGGATTTTACTTATGTGATTACTGATTTAAAAAGACCTTCCTGCAAGTCAAATCACCCATTCATGTTAATAAAGCCCAGCAATTTATTTTTCTACCTCATATCACTTATTTTGTTTAAGTTCTTTTCCCTTGCCTCTTGAAGAAAAGGGTCAGTATAATTTTGGCCTTTGACAATATAGACTCAACAGTTTGGTTGGGCAAATCAAAAATGTACTTTGGAACAAATAATTTCATGTGGCAAAATAAAATATTTTTTGATCTGAAAATTTTAAAATAACTCATTTTGATAATATAAGAATGTTTGAATGAACAAGAATACATGCTATCATCTGAATTGTAAGGGACATTTTTATTTCAAAAACAGATTTTAAATTTTATAAAGTGTAAAAAAACAAAAAATGTAGAATTGGATTTTGTTGTTGCTATTCATAGCAAACTTGTTGTTGACTATCAGATTGTATTTTCAAAGTCTTTAAAAATAAATAAAATGAGAAAAATGACTGGAGAAGGATTTCATTATAAAATCAGTATGAATCCCTACATTTCATTTGTTTAATGTAACAACAACATTTAATTTCAACATTAAAATAAGCTAAAAAAAATAATCAGCACCCACCATATCTTCTAAGAATGTATAAAAGTTTTGTTTTTTTTTTTAATTTAGGGAAGTTTGATTTTCTCATTGAGATAGGATGCTGTTTGAAAGTACGTACCACTAGATTTAATTAGTAGGTTGATTTTATTTAGTGGCATACCAATCTGTAGGTTATTTAATGCCAGAATCTTAATATTTTGTAGGGAATTTTATGCATCCAACTACTGATATTTTGTACATAATTTCAGGATAAGCATATAATTTTTAGATATATAGTTTGTAGATGATAAAATGTATTGTTGGTAATTTTACTATAAAAATGTATTCTTGGTCATTTAACTATAAAAATGTATTTTTATACTTTATTTAACTATGCTGACTCTTGTGGTCCTACCTAGGATTGAACTCACCATTCTTGGCTAAAAAAAACTTCTGAAGAAAGTAAACTTCTACTCCTCAGCTTAATGGATGTGTTCTAAGCAATGGCAGTAGCAGGCTTGTTTCCCTTCCTGCCACAGTGGATCAACTTTTAGGCATTATTTAACTTTATTGAAATTTGTCCTCAATGAATATTTTCTGGTGAATTGCTGTCACTCAGTTTATTGTGCAAGATCCTATTTTAACACTTTCATTAGTGTTGTATTGATTGTTATTTTGCTATAAAAATGTACTGGTGGTCATTTTATTATAATACTCCACTGTTGATTTTTTGGTTGAGGCGGAGTGTCTCTATTTGCCCAAAGCTGGGACCCAAACAGGTGCTAGCACCCTGGGTAAGAGTGGGCTTGAAAACAACAGCAATTAAAAGGTAGTTCCACGCTCCTCAAAACCTTCAATCTACTCTTCAGAAGCCTTGCTGTCAGATGTAGTTTATCATAATACCTGGGACAGAACTTTAGATTTAAAACTACCCCGCTACAATTTCTCAAATTCAACCTCCCAGCGAGCTAACTCATAAAAATAGCCTCATACAATATTTAAATTTAGGTTCATGTTCTCATAAATGTTGATATCATCAAGTTTCAACCATTATGCGCATAGACCTTCAGGTTTCTATCAATCTACATAACCTTCAGGGAATTTCAAAATGAACCATTTATTTAATCTCCAGTAGATCATTCTTGCTTTACTGCTGATATCTAAGGGTATCTTATTTTTTTTTTTTTGCATTGCTCAGTTATTGCTTACTCTGTTTCCATTGAGTCAAATCTGTACGACCCAGCCCATGAATTGAACTCAATTACTATGCTACGAAATCCATGAACTATTGCTTCAATCCACTAGCTTACTGTTTCATGGTAATTCCCTGAAGATTACCCATATTGAAAGACAACAGATGTAGGCTGAAACATTATGATAATAACCATAAAGATGAGGACATTAGTCCAAATAATGACAACTGCTCATTCCAGAAATTCAAATAAACCTTCATACATTTCTAAAAGATTGTAGAATATATGACATTAAAATTGAACAACTTATGAACAAATACAGTTAAAAATTTAGGAATATTCTAAGATGCATTGAACAGAAATCTGAAATTATTTGAGGTTGTGTAAGAGTGAAATTAGGAAATCTAAATAAGTCTTAATTACGAGAAATAATTCAAAGCTAGAAAAAATAATTTTTGAAAGTATTATGCTTTATTAACTGATTAGTCTTTTTTTCCAAATAGCCTTTTCCAACCATAAAAAAAAAAAAAAAAAAAAAAAAAAAAAATGACAAAGTTTCTCTTCCCAATATTTTAACATGTAAAAATGTTAAGCTCACGTATAATTGAATGATTATGGTTAATAAGAACTGAAACATTTTTATTAAATTAACTTATGACAATCTAGATGTTGACATTCAACACTAATTCAAACAAAAGGTTACTAAGGTAAACCGTTAATACTGGAAAGAACGATAACAGCTATTTGACTTGAGAAACATATTTTCCTGAAAAATTGTTTTAAGAGAAAGATTATATAAATTTCAACTGACAGTGGCACTGACTGTTCAGTCAATGAATGCTGAATGTTTCCTTATAAGGAAATAGCTAATATTACAATATATTATTGTAAACTGTCAAAATTATTAAAATGGACACTTATTTTAGGTTTCAATGTTTATCAATGAGAACATTTTAATAGACCCTGACAGCGTCAGAAACATTACTTTGTTTTTCTTCTTCTCTATATGACAGATTTATCTCCCCTTGTCCTTCGACATTTGCAAAACTCAATTCAGTAATGTTGATGCAGAGGACATTATAAGAAAGGGATCAGCTCAATTGATAAATTTATAACATTTATATTGATATGTAATCATTTAGTCTAGACTAAGAGTAGGGTAACAAAAAAAAAAAAACAGTAGTTTCTCCTCACCTGTAAGTAACTTGTAGACAATTCATAACCCTCGGATTGAAAGATTCTATAGGTTTCATCAATTGATCCAATCTTTCCATATTTAGTTTGCCAACTAATCAATGGTTTAGGCAGGCCTTTGGCACTGCAGCTGATATTTCGTTTGTTGTTCATCCAATTGTAAGCCACAAGTGGTGTGTTGACAAACTGTGGGCTATCTGTAAATTCAAATTCGACATTAATGGCAACATAAATAACCAAAAGCAATTTTGAAATGCTTGGAGAAAAAAAAAAAAAAAAAAAAAAACACGAAATAATTTATAAAGTTACTGAGTTTAAGCTCAATTTTTTTAAAACTACAGAATGACAATTTGTAAACATTTTGAACATTAAAATATTAAAACTAAAATTTAATAAATTAAGATATTAAATTTCTTAGATTAATTCATTTAATAGAATTGATCTTCATTCAGTAGAAGAAAGTATAGTGTTAGAAAAAAGCAAAAATAATGCCTACAAGTCAATAACTTTCAGGGTTCAAGAAATTCAATTCATGAATATAGGGATAGGAATGATTTACTTACAATCAATTCGTAACTGCACTTTTTTCGACTCAGTTCCTGCTCTATTGGTAGCAGTGCAAGTATAGTTAGCAGCATCTTCGGCTTTCAGAGAGGTGATGACCAGCTTTAATTTGGTCTGTTTGCCTTTATTTTCACTAACAACAATACGAGAGTCACTCTGAAAAGAAAGGAAAAGTAAGAATTCAGAGATCACTTAAAAAAATAAAATAAAATGAAAAATAAATAAAACATACTGAACCAAAAATTTCAAACTTTATAAAGTAAATAATTTCTTTTCCCTGATAAATTAGCAAAAATAGAAGTTTTATGCTTCATACTAACTGCTTGAGGCCCTTGGGCAAAGGGAGCATCACTACCTTTTTGCCAGGTGAGTGATGGAAGAGGCACACCTTCACCAATACACAACAATGTAACACGTTTATTTTCTTCAGCTTGCTCGTTAGTCATTGGCTTCAGAGTAGGAGGAACTGCAACCAAAAAAAAAAAAAAAAAAAATACAAAAATTAGTTTTCAACACCAACATTTGCAGCTATTTTGATAAAGACATTGTATTTCATGCCAAATATTATTTTTTTCTTTTTTGGAAATTTTTATAATTAACATGGTTCCAGATTAACTTTTTTCACCATCATCCCAAAACTGAAATGAAAATCTTGATTTTTTTTGTTTTTTAAAATTTTTTTATCATTAATAGTTGTTAGTAGCAGAAGAAAAACAACATTTAAAAAGCTAATATTGAGGTTTTAAAAATAAATAAATACAATAAGAAATTAGTTAAAATTTACTGTAATTTCTATAAAAATTATAACTTTATTTAACTCTTTCAGTTGGATTCCCTGAATAATTTGATATTGGGAATGTTCTAATTAATTTTCATATTTGGAGTAATTTTTATCAGACTTTGAGAATGCTCATCTATGCATTTGTTTCTTATATAAAGAATATTAGCAGATGCTATTCACAACTAAAAAAGTTTTTAAAATTTTTATCAAATATTTTCCTTTACAATTACCTGTCTCATGTCATGACTAAATTTTGTTTATCATTTTGTAAATCCTCTCATGTATTTTCAAATGATTAATAATTGATAAGCAGAAAACATAACACATAAATGTTGTTGGTTCATTGAAAATTTTTAACCAAAAATTGAGAGAAAATATAATTTTCTTGTTTCATTTATTTGAGAGAAACAACGTTTTTAATTGAACAATGTATAAATCAATTTTTTTTTTCTTTTTTAGCTATCCTCTGCCAGCTTCAATAATATGAGAAAGCATTACCTCACACCATCACTAGTAAGATCTGTTGCAAGAGCTACTCCATTTCGTGAGGCTAGTTCCTTAATCAAGGTACAATCCTGCCAACCCGCCAAAGGAACGCCACCAAAAAAAGGATCAATAACCTCAGAAGTCTCCATTGCCACTGGAGAAAAAATAAATCTGTCCACAAGAGAGGAGTGTTTAACTAATTTTTTTATCTCCGTGTCCCATGTGACAGACCCTGGCTCAACAGCAGACCTGATAAATTACTGGTAAAAAATGTACTGGCACAAGTCACATCCCAAATCAACGACTTCCCCGCTTTAAAAGGGAAAAACGGTAATCCCATCCAGCCACTTTCTATCACCACGGTCAAGGCCTACGGGTTTGATTTGAGAGGGAAACACAGCTGCATCCAGACCTCTTCTGATGATGTCGTCTATTGCTGCATGCCTTGGATAGCAGCCGGTGCTAAAACTCATCTGTGATGCTCACATAATTTGAAACCAAGACAGATTGTGACTCCAACCTGAGGGCACTCATCATCTAGAAGGGTAAGGTAGATGAGTTCTTTGATTAGATTTTAATTATCTTTTACATTCAGAGATAAATGATACAAAGTCCATGTCCATGTGTTTATATATCTAAATTTATGTCTTTCAAGCTTCATTTTTCATTCAGGTTTAATGGTCGACTGATTTGTGTTTAATGTCGTATCAACTCCTTATGTGTCATTTAATGAATAAATTTAATTTTCTTGGGAACTTAGAAGTAATAAAAATATGATATATATTATTCTGCTTTCACAATTGAATACATGGTAGATGATACTCAGCTTTGTGCATATACATGTTTGTCTGGACATAATTACTAGAGGTAGTGATATGGGTGTTTTATGTTGTAGTTTTGTTGAATACATTTTGATTTATTTCAGTAATTGTAGTATATGGATTAATGTCATGGAAGGCTTTTTATGCTGGTTGTTTTGTAGTATTTTAAATGGATTTGGGTGAAGTCACTACAATTTGTTAGTATGTGCGTATTGTTGATAATTTTGATATAAATATGTACTGTTGGTAATTTTTTATATAAAAATGTATTGCTGGTATTTTTACTATAAAAATGTATTTTTATACTATCAGTGTTTTGTTTTTGGGGTGTTTACTATATGCCCATGCCTGGGACCCTAACAGATGCTGCCACCCCGGGTCAAGGTGGACCTGGGAACAATAGCAATTAAGAGGTGGTTCCATGCTCCTCAAAACCTCCAATCTCCTGGTCAGAGGCTTTGCTGTCGGATGTAGTTTATCACCATACCCTGGACTATTTACCTGTTTAAAAAGAATCACTTAACAGGTGTGTATGTGTCTTCAGTTTATTAAAAGTCTCCCTATGGTTGGTTGGGAGTGTAAGAAATCAGTTACTTTTATAATAGATATGAAAGAATTTTAATAAAAAAATTTGGTATTGTCAAAAAACAAAAAACTTAATATTTTATTGTCATCAGGAAGTTAAGATGATGTTAATTTCAAGCCTTGATAATCATCATTAAGTAATTATAGTTATTACAACAAATGTTAAAATTTATATTGAAATTGGGACATCAATTCCAAAAGGGAAAAATTACACATGAATTAATGCAAACTATTTGGTAATATATATATATATATTTTTTTAAATAACATTGATCTTCTACTGAAAAGAAAATTCTCTGAGTTCAAGCAAGAGTTTTTAATATAAGTAAATAAAAAGGTACATACTGAGAACAGTGACTTTTGCTTTTGCTTTGGCTGTTCCCCCAACATTGCTGGCAATGCATGTATAAGTGCCACTGTCCGTCTCCTTTACAGAAGAGATCTTCAAAGAGCCACCAAATTCATCAATATCAAATCGGGAATCATCTAGGGTCATACCATCCTGAAATAGAAAAGGACATCATGTAAAACTATGCAAAAGAGGAGAGATCTTTTAAAAGGGAAAATATATTTCACATATTTCAAGGGTTACCATTTTCAAGTTTCTTATTTTTGACATGTTAGCCGATATATTCTTCAGCTTTCATCAGGTTCATGGTGTGAAGAAATGGTTGTTAGCAGGTTCCTTGTATCTTCAAAATGAAGACACCATAAGAACAAGTTCTTCTAAAGACCAAACATGAAGAAAGCCCAAGAATAAATCAGCTGAAAACATTGTGGCCATAAATGAAGGAATCATAGGAGGCCACAATTAAGAACAAAAAAAAAAAAAAAAATCAAGTTATTTTGTGTCATTTTTACTAAATGTTGTTCTAATTTACATGACAATACTAGAAATGGTTTAAAAAACTGTATTTTCACCATAAATTTGGATCAAAACCCTAAATGTGCCAATTAATGGACAAAGCATTTTCCAGATAAAAAAAAAAAAAAAAAAAAAATCCTTGTTTGTTCCTGTATAACTTGCTAAAGACCAAACAATGATTTTTTTATTATTATTATACTTAGAATGAACAAAAACTCTATACAAAAAAGACCCTAATTCTTCAAAAATTGGGTCCAAATATGATGTCAAAGTTGTCCATGTGTTTATATATCTAAATTTATCAAGAAATTATGCTTATTCTGCAGAAAATTAGATTAGTCATTAGTATTTATTTAAAAAAGGTTAAATCTAAATGTTTGGTTAAAATGGGTTTTATACTGAATATTCCAGACAGTATATTTTTACAACAATGGGACAACAAATTTTCCACAAATGGACCAATTATGATATTTTGTTGGTTCAGCCTCAATTTCATGTACATGAAGGTCACATGACCAAAATATCACATCTAATTGTTGAGAGGATAAGGAATTACAGGCTTTGGACAATATTAGTGTCATAGACACAGGGCAATTTTATTGTCCTGTGCCACAGTTAATTTGAGAAGACTGAAAGATTTGGATTTTTCAAAACTAAATCATGGGCCTTTAGTGCCACTTTTGGTTGTCTTATTCATGAACATGTAGGATGATGATGATGAAAACAATGGGAGAAAGTAGGACAATTAATGCATATAATCAAATGTAAAAAAAAAAAAAAAAAAAAAATCCTAAATGTTGGAAGCAACTGCCCAAGAAATAGGGCTTGAAAATATCTTGTGCAGATGAAATCTAAGTGGATAGTATCCACATTTTGTATAAAAAAAGAAAAAAGAAGATTTTCTTCAAACATTAGGGGTTTAGAATGAATCACTAACTTTCACCCAAGAATATGTTGGTTTGGGTTTTCCATCAGCTTTGCAGGTCATTGTAAAATCAGAGCCTTTAATTGGATCAAGCATAACTGGGGGTTCAGTGATTACGGGTGGAACTGAAAAGGAAAAAAAAATAAACAAGAAAGAATCAAAGAAACAGGCTTTACAATGATGGCAAAAAGAGATTTTAAAAAAAAATCTCATCAAATAGAGAAACTAAATTAGAATTCTGAATAATTTTCATACAAAGTTTATTAATTCAGTTCAAAAATTTAAAAAAAATTTGTTCATGTGGACTTGTTTGCAGACAAACCTGTAAAAAAAAAGCTAAGCTTTTAATGACAAAATCATTTCTTAATTTAAAGAAGCAGTAATCAGGAGGCAAATTTAAAATGAAAATGTTATGTAATAAAGTTAAAACAAATAACTTTTAGGAGATAGTTACATAAGTCTTAAAAGACATTTTTTGTTCATGATTAATGTATTTAATTCAAGTTTTATAAAAAATAATATATAGTGTGGTGGAAAGTAACTTAGCTGTTAAAAATTACATATAACTTTTATTAATATCACCACATTTGCATGAAACAAAATATATTGTGATCCCTAGAGTGGTAGAATTTAATTGCTAACCTGTTTTTATTTCAGAGTGACAAGAGTAGACCAGAATAGTACAATGCCTGACATTGCATGAATGCATAACAGTCTATGGTACAAGTGCAGAGATGGTGCCACAGTGTTCATAGATCTTATCCTTCAGTAAATGTCAAAACCATCAGAAATTGTCATTGCAATCTGATGAGTATAGGATCTGTGGTAGATATGTCCTTCAATATCCAAATTGGAAAAAAATGTGCAAAAGGTACAAGAAATGTCCAAGGATATACCCAGATGATAGCAAACACTAGTAGACAAGGCTAGTGCCTATGTAGAATTTTAACACTGTACTGTACTTCTACCAATATACTGTTCAAAATAAAATGTATCTTATAAGAATCAACCAATAATTAATAAAATTATTAACAATTTAAAAAGGGAGATTCTTTCCACCGATCATGTATACTAACACTGAAATAAATATACAAAAAATAATAACCATGTTTGTTATTTAGTATTGATCAGTTAGAAGTACATTTTTTTAATCTTTCTTTTTTAAAGGGGTTATACTGTAGGATCTTATTGCAATATTTCGGGTCCAATTTCTGTTTTCTGAAAACATTGAAGAAATCATTTCAATTTTTTGTAGAAAATAGATTCCTCAGTTAATGCTGGCCTGTAAGTAACAGAGTAAGATGTGTAGATGGCACAAAAAGTGGAAACAGATTTACAAGTTCTGACTCAGTTTGTGAATTTTTACTTTTTCCAGCCACGGGTTTATAGAGCAAGATGAACTGGACTTTCTTGCTTTAGGAGGCGACCAGTCTAAGAGGTATCATTGAGAGAAGAGAAGGATAAGGAGTAAACCCTACAAAAATTTGGGGTGGAGCCAATGAAGTGGCTGGATGACATACTGTATCACCTGGAAACTCTTGCAGCAGAGCTGGTATTACACATTTACCCTTTCCTTGACCACCAAAAACCAAGAATGACACCATCATCTCCTGAGATGGATAGATGCCAACAACAGCAATGTAAACAGAAAAGTATTTAAAAGAGTTTACAATATTAATTTTATGATAGCACTCATTCCAATTCATCCAAGTCTCATCCCATAACTGTTGATTTGAAACTTTCATAGATAACATGTGCAGTTATAAAGTGCTGAATGTAACATAATATCTGCATTTTACATGATACTACATTATATCGCAGCAGATTAAAAACTAAAAAGTCACATTTGTAAGGTTTATTTTCAAACTACTGTATATATTTGTGTAATGCGTGATCTTGCATATCGTGTGAGCCCCAAATTTTTACTTATAAAAATGATTTGTATCTTGTGTATCATGCAAGTTCCTTTTTTGAGAGACCAAATTACAATAGACTAACCTCTTTTCCTCTATCTCTTTATTCCATATTCTAATTAAATACGTTAAAAAAAAAAGTAATAGAGAATCTTAAAAGTATTGTTAATAATGCTATACTCGTTGCATAAACACATACAGCCATAAATAGAATGAGAAACAGCTAAACATCTTTCATAATAAACAATGGAAAATATGCATATTCGCTATGTTTGTATTTTATATGAGACTAATATGTGAATATCATATGCATTATTATCAGTTTTATCAAAACCATGCTTATTTTAAATATGGCTGTACTTTTTGACTAAATGGATATATAGTTTAGACAACGGCATAGCCATGGCCTGCAGTATATATGCTAATTTTATATCTCGTGTATGATGTGACCCCCTTAAAATTAGCTTCATAATTAGGTCTTTAAAAGTAGCATGATACATGAATATATACAGTACATTTTTTCCAAACTATTTATGTGTGCTGTGTCCTTTCTGGACATAGGTGATCATAGATCTCCACAATTTCTTATGTTTTGTAACACTTAGTAAATATTGCCTTTTATCTCTCCTAATCCCTGTTCCAGCAACCATTTATACAAGCTCATTAGGTAGGTTATTCTGTCAGTCTTGCCTTTAATAGGTCCTGTGTCAATTTTTCTAAGCCCTCTATCCTCATCATGTACCCTAGAAATTTCAACCGACTCTTTCTGATATTAAGTATAAGTTTCCTTTTTGTTTGCCTTTTCCCTAAAATTTCATTGTTGCTCACATGTCCAGTCCATGGCATCCTCAGAATCCCTCTGTAGAATCACATTTCTGTTGCCTCGAGTCTTTTCTTTGTCTGTGAGGAGATTGTCTAGCACTGACTGCCATATAGGAGAACATATTACATAACAGTTCATTACTTTTTCGTTTCTTTCTAACAGAATTTTCCTATTAGCTAATGCTTTGATTAGCTTTTAGAAGGGAACCTTTTGCTATCCCAATGCACTTTCGGATTTGAGTGTTGCATTTCCCATACACTGTTAAAACACTTCCTAGATATTACAATTTTTGGGGACTTGCTTGATTTTTCAAACTCCAATTTGTATCTGTCTAAATTTCCAAGATTAGGTATTGTACCTGTTTACACTATTTACATAGATGGAACATACGACAGCTGAAATGTTGTGAATATGGCAATAAACATGAAGAAAACAGTCCGAACGATGTAAATAAGTGTAAATAGTTCCAGTACGTAATTTGCGTATTGGGCTCTTCTTTTTGCTAGCAACCACATATTTTGTCTTCTTACAATTGATAGTCTTTTCTTCTTGCTCCCAATATAGATTCTGGATTATTCTAATATCCTTCTGAAATATTTCAAGCATACCTTGTGTTTTTAAGTTTTGTATGATAGAAAAATAAAAGTGATGAAAATGATAAAGAATTTGACAAAGGAAACAACTTAGAAACTCGTTACTTTATACTTACTAGTGACAGTGACTTTAATATCTCTAACAATGAAGTCTGATCGAATAGTAATCTCACTTTCAATTTCATATACCCCATTATCTGCCTCGCTAATATTTCGAATTACGAGGCCATCTGGTTTTATGTCGTAACGACCACCTGTTAAGAAAAAAAAAAAAAAAAATTCAACAAACTGATATATTTTGTTTTTCACAAATAACGTTTCAATATCAGAGAAATTTTACAGAATTAAAAAAATCTGGAATAATATCTTGGCATCAGATCTTGACAAATATAAAGAAGAAACTCAAACAAGAAACATTTGAGAACTTTTTCAGAGCAATTGTCTTTAACAAAACTTGGTAAATCTGCCATAATCGTACGTTTATTTTTATTTGAAAACATTTAAAACTTCTCATCTGAACTACTCTAAAAAGAAAATGAAAAACTGATTCAACCCCCGCCAGGAAAACTTAATTTCTACAAAGTTTAACCGTTAGTACTCTGTAGATGACTTTTTTCACCAAGCAAAATGTTAGTCCTGCCAATGTAAGTTGAATTTGAATTTCTTGGTTGTGTAGTCATATCGTTCTATGGCAACACCTAAAACAATCTTGACTGAAATTAAGAGCCAGGCTACTGCAATTTCAAATATACAAAACACTGTATTTTGAGGGAATTCCATATCGAGTAAAAAGAGAATTAATATTTATAAATGATGCAGTGTTAAATGTTAAATATCGCCAACAAAGGGAGATAATTTCAAATAGTAACGTAGTGAAATGACATTTACCAGTTTGTAGAGTGTTTCCGTTGTATCGCCATGAGACAGTTGGTGCTGGGTCACCGCTGGCTGTGCAATTAATTTTAGCATTGGTGCTGATAACAGGCTGTTGAATTTCAGCACAATTCAGGAGAGAAAGCTTTTCTGAAAAAATATTAAATACAAAAATTAAATATCAGCTTTGAGGTGAGCTGGAATAAGTACACAATGTGTTAACATCTTTTAAGTTACAAAGATAACTTACTTGAGAGCAAAAGTGCTATTTGTAGAAAGTTTCTTTTAAACATTCAAAAACAGTTTATAGTATGTCATTTAAATATTATAAAAGGTGACATGAGAGAGGGCAAATTAACTTGTTTTGATATATGAAAAGATTTTGTTTTAAGATAATGTTGGTTCAAGAGAGAGATCTTTAACACAAAATTGACATTTTTTGAACGTATTAGTAAACAGATGTTGGAAAATTATCTCCTACACCAACTGCAAATAAATACTTACTAAATATTTTTAAATTTATAATCTTTTCCAACAATTTGCCATTGACAGTTGCATTGCAGGTATAGGTCCCTGCGTCTTCAGCTTTTAAATTAAGCAGGTATAGTTTGACACTATTGGCGGTTGTACGAAGATTGGTACTGGAAAAAGAAAAATATAAAATCAACTAGGAAAGAATTTTGAGTAAATAGCAAAATATTAAAAACAAACTGAAGTCTTTAATCTAAAAACAAACAAAAGACCTACAATTTAATTCATTACATTATGACAAAGTGAATTTAAAAATAAAAATCTTAACTCATTGATAAAGCTTAAGGCTACAGATGCCTAAAGTAATTTTTTTTTTTTAAATGACAAATGGAAAAGCATGGATGATGATAAGTGGTTAAAATGATAAAGCAACATAAACTGGTTATGATTAAAGAAAGCAAGGGGAATAGGTAAATGCTAATGATGATATTGAAGGTGATTATAAAGAGGGTCAATAACAGTTTTGCTATCAAATGATTATTGCAGGAAAAACAATATAATGGAGTCAGAACAAAAATAAGAAAAAAAAAAGTACAAAATACATTTTACATGTGAGGAGTAATGTTCACTCAAAGTTGGAATAATGAAAATATTTTCATAAAGTCATTTCAATTTCACACTTTATTTTATAATATGCCTGATTACTGATTTTTTTTTTCTTTTTTGTGGGTGGGTGGGTTATCATATTCCATCTTAGAAGGAACATAGACAATGAGTGGAAAAAGTTGATCAAGACAATGAAGGTAAGTATGGCAGGAATGAGGAGGAGGAGGAGACAAAAGCAAGCAACTAACATAAAAATCACAACACTGTGCACAAAGATACATAGAAAATGGTAACAGGTGAAGAAAATACAACAGAAATGGGATGAGAACATTAAGAAAGTGGAGGAAACAGGGAGATTTAGCAGATACAAAAGGTAAGTGTATGAAGATTTCAGAAATGTGCCTCCAAACTATTTATACTGCATATAAATGCTGTTCTAATTAAATGAAGGGAAAAGTCATTGCATTGTCTTTGGTAGAAGCATTCTTGGACATATTATTATTACTGAACTGAAAAGAACATATTGCAGAAAGTGTAAAGGCAGAATTAGTCAGAAGAGCAGACATGATCCATTTTTCATTTATTGGATCATGTCTGATAGTTTCAGAGAAAATCTGCAAAGAAATGTCAACAACCAAGAAAACAAAAGGTAAAAATGCTATTTGAAAGAAATGATAACAGAGACGAGAAGTTGTAATGGGTAATGCTAATGATAGACCTTGCATATTTGATTTTTAATAAATATGTGGCAGTAGGCATTATGACATTTCAGAGAAAGAAAGAGAAATGCAAGCATTATTTTCTCTTATAACATTAAGTTTTTATTTGAGCTACAAAGAAGTTACAATGTTAACATGCATTTATATACAAAATACCAAATTTGTGGAACTCACTTTGGTCTGAAATAAAGATATATAAAACATTAAATCAGGAGATGAATAACTGGAAAAGTTTTTTTTTTTACATACATATCTGTATACAAAAAAACAGAATTACTAATTTTGAGGAAAAAAAAAAAAAAAAAAAAAAAAAAAAAAAAGTCTGAGTAACTACTGCTACAATTTTTTTTACCTGGAAGAAAACTTTATTAAATGTAAATTATGCTTACATATTATTTGAAGAAAATGATAAGAAAAGAGTAATAAAAAAAAACAAAACAAAACAAAAAAAACACTAATTTATCAACAAAGAAAAAAATCTTTCTTTAGCTTTACA
Source organism: Acanthosepion pharaonis (assembly GCA_903632075.3). NCBI lineage: Eukaryota > Metazoa > Mollusca > Cephalopoda > Sepiida > Sepiidae > Acanthosepion > Acanthosepion pharaonis. The sequence continues at coordinate 508,772 of CAHIKZ030005000.1, read as the reverse complement.
ATTGGAGTAAACCAAACTGTAAAAATATATATATTTATGGTTCTTTAGAGAAATCAAAATTTGATTTTTGTGAATCTGAACTTTATTATTTTTAATTGTTTTGTATATTTGAGAATTCTTGTAAAGCTTGAAAGACAAATACCAATAAAGAAATATGAGAGAGAAAATAACTTTGGAATAGTTTTTGAAAAATAAAAAATAAGCAATTCTCAGTTATAGTGTAATATGTTAGTTATTCAGACAAGATTCTCATCCAAGTTTATATTTAGCTTCACACTTTGGGAATGAGTGCAGAATCCTATCTCTCAAAGCAGTAATATTGTATTCTTTAGATAACACCATTTACAAATTAAGTGAACAAATAAAGACAAAGTATAATTACCGATTGTTTAGCTTAATCTCCTCCCCATTAGGATTGTACCACTTAGGTATAACATTGAAATCTTTAACAGCACAATTTATGACAAAATTCCCACCAGCAGATTTTTCTTGTTCAATGCTTGGTGTCAATACAAGTTCTGCCCCATCTGAAATGAGAAAGAAAACAATAAAAATACCTTATTTCTCGGGTGGATTTAATGAGAAATTACAGAAGGCTGTGTGTGTGTATAGTTTCCAGTTGGTTTTGGTTTGGTTTACAGCATATCAACCATAATGGGCTATTTAATACTGACAAGATTTTTAGTGCTAGTGATATTTTTTTTTTGAAAAAGTATTTTGGTAATAATGTATTGCTGATAATAATTTTTTCTTCAAAAATTTATTACATGTTTTGACCCCAGTTTGGTGGGGTTAAGTATTTGCCCATAGCTGGGACCCTAACAGGTGCTACCACCTCGGATCAGGGTGGACCTGGGAACACCAGCAATTAAGAAGTGGTTCCACACTCCTCAAAACCTTACTGTCGGATGTAGTTTATTGTCTTACCCAGGATGGTTTCCAGTTGGTTCCCGTTGTATCAATGAATTCATTCAATTCTACGTACATTATGAAAATGTTCTCATATTTGTCTCCACTTCCTGAGGAAGATAGTGCTGTTCAAAGTTTCAAAAAAAAAAAAAAAAAAAAAACTCATCATTTCATTATAAATTCTTTCTAAAAATCCAAGAAGGCATATGTTTGCTTACATTTTTTTCATCATTTCACTCCAAGCAAGGCAATAAATCCACTAAGATGCAAGGGATTACTGAGTGTTAGAGAATGAGAGAAAAAAAAAATAAGAATAATAAAAGAACAGGAACAGACAATATTTAAATTGAAATTTGACTGGGAATTAAGCTTGCACACATGAGAAGTGCAAAAGAAAACATTGTTAACATAGAACTTGTGGTTATATCTAGCAATTTCAACTGTAAATTGACAAGACCATGCCATCCATCTTGTACTATGCTTAATGACATATGCTCACGGGTCTAATCAGAATTCAAAAAAGCAGGTGAAATCCTCATCTATTCCAGGTAAGATGGCAAGAATTAAAATCACAGCTTCAATCCCACATAACCTCTTACTGAAGGTGAAAAATTGAAATTTACAACTAAGAAATGTTTATTTTACAATTTTTACAAATGTATAGACAGCAATTAGTAGTGTGAAAAAAGGAGAAGAGAGAGAATTCATCTGTTCATTGTAAATTTTCAATGAATCAATATAAAGATCAGAAAATATATTGTGGGGAGGGATTATAAGTTCTTATGAAATACATTAATAAAGGAAATTATAGTCTTACACCAAACAATTACAAATGATAATTGTTATTGCTAAAGAAAAAGGAAAACTCCCCCAATTGTTTCCCTATAATATTAAAACTTTTCTCTGGGTTCAATAAATACACATACCAAATTTGGGGGTTGTACATGAAATGATTTCACTTTGTATGCCAAACAGAAAAAACAAGCACTTCTCAAGTGTGTGTGTGTGTGTGTGTATCAATGATGATAAAAGGTACTTAACGTGACCTTTCAGGAAAGTTAGTAAAAGCAGCAGAAAGGTCAAGTACCTTTATAATCATTGATACCTTACTCTGTATCTTCTCATATGCTACATTGAGCATTGTTTTTTTTTGGGGGGGGGGGGATAATGCCAACATTTGTTGATTTTATATACACCATATATTTTAGATAGATTTTCTTGGATATTTTATGACCAGGCTGAATGTTGTGTACATGTTTGGACATCCAGACCATACAGAAAGAGTCAGGGATCAAACTAGCTTTGAGTGCCTTCAAAAGTATATACAATTTCTAGCAAAATTGAGTGATACATTAAATTTGCAATGAAGTACAAAATTGCAGAGAAGATGAGGCAAAATTCAACCTTCAAGGTCATTAGAGGTAAAATCAATATGTGAGAATAAATGGGCAGAAAAAAAAGGGTACAATAGGTGGTGCCAGCCTATACGGTCATAAGATCACCATAGTTCAATTTGAAATTAACCCTTTGAATGCAGTATGTGAAAATGCACATACCCAGCACGGGCCCATGGTGGGAAATCCGTACTCAACAGGGGGAGTCAGGGTTCAAAGAGTTAAAACATATTATTTCAGTCTCTCTCTCCCTCTGTCAAAGACTTAAAAGAAATATGTAAAAATGTGAACCCCTGAAAGATATTTTCAGACAAAAATTCAAAATTTTGTTTTGAAAGGTGTTGATTTGTTTTCTCCAGTTTATCATCCCTTTAGCAGAATTTAAGAATCTTTTTTTGTTTGGGGTGGGGTGGGGTGGGGTAGTGATATAAATGTTACTAATTAATCCATAGTTGGGAGGAGAAAGGAGGTGGATCCATATTTTCCCCAAAGGTATTTGCACGTAAGTTAACATAGCAAACCCAACAAGAATTGGAACTCAGCCCTCCAACTGACAATTCCCCCTCCCCATACATCCAAGCTTACAGCACCTGATATTCCCAAATGGTCATCCATCTAGGTAGTGACCAGGCTCGATGCTGCTTAACTTTGTTGATCATATATGAACCAGTGTTTCAACATGATGTAGCAATAAGCCTTTGGAAGATGTTTTTACCCAGATAACAAAATATCACCAATGGTCAAACATTATCATTTAAGAACTTAATGTACACTTAAGAAAACGCACAAATGCATATACTAAAGTTGGTCATGCTTTATATAGGGATAGAAATGACTGCCATCTATACGTCTTGTTCACCAAAATATTTATTGTTTAAATATTAGTCTTATTTAAAAAGCAGAAAAAGAATATTAAATACTGTTTCAGAAACTGTTGTTTTTGAATGGATGTGTAGGTAGCCTAGCAGTTATTGGTTCAGAGAGTGGCATTGGTGTGCAGAGTTAAAATTCCAGCTGAAGTTGTTGCGTCCACTTTCATACAAATTACCCTTGGCATGAATCTATCTCTTCACCCTGCCATCTTGTGAGTCAAATATCAGAGCAGCCCAGTGCAACAGTCAGCCTAAATGATCAAGGTAATGTGGTTGGGTGAAAATGATTATAAATTAGATTACTTTTTTCTTATAGCACTTAGCCCAATCATAGGTGTTATATACCAGTGAATATTCATATACTGGAAAATATGTTTCAATGTTCAAGCAAAATGGCTACTTGATTTAAGACAAAAGTTCACTGATGAAAAACAACTAAAATAGAGATAAGCAAGAGTAAGTAATTTGATGTTTTCAATTCAAATTTGTGCCATTGCTATAGTGAATAACCAACTTCATTAGCATGAGGCTGAACAGATCACCTGATTATTGTATTTTTCTTGGTTTTAAACGAAAGCATGAGAATAGACAATGCAGCTTTATAGAATAAATTTACCTTCCTCTACATAAAAAAACCCCCAAAAAATAAACAAACTTATCTGTCAAGTAAAAACCTTGTACTTTTATTTATTGCTTAAATATTAAATATAAAGAATTACAATTATTTTACTTTCAAAGAATTAGTTTTCTGCTCCACTGAACTACTTTAATTCTGTATACAACAACATTTTCTAGAAATGCTAACTTTGAATAAAAAATTACAAAGGAAAATTACAAAATCTTTTTCAAAATATGAATCAATAAGTGATGTTTAGTACCACTCAGCTCTTTGATCAGACTGGTGCCAAAAGAACAAACAACAAATTAATGGCTAAAGTTCTTAATAGATTAAGTCTATTAAGTACTTTAACCATTATCAATGAAGGGAAGGGGCACTCAATTATTTAAATGTTTTTGATGAAATTGAAACCATTGCCTCAAATATTTTTTCTTAGATATCCATACCAATCTTGATGGATGTAAAAAGAAAGGTCATTTTATCTAGAGAAAGTCAACCAGAGTGTTTTTCTTATCACACACACAATTTTTGGCACAGGAGAACAGAAATGTGCCATTTTTCCAGGTTTTTTTTAAATTTTTTTTATTGATTTTCAAAGTTTTAATACTGATGGAAAAATACAATCTCCACTGGATGGAAAGTTAAAATCAACATTGATTTTTTTTTTAATTTTTGCATTGACAAAATCTAATGGCATTGTCAATTATAAATTTATCACCCAATCCATTATTAACACTTATTTTATCAGGATTAAATTATTACCATTTTTTTTTTATTAAGATAGCTACTTGATCCTAACAGTTGGAAATATTCAAAGAAGAGTCTCATCAACCAATGATGTCCCCAGCCATAGTATTTTTGAAACTTCACTATATTCACATTAACTCAATATTTGTAAAATAACAAATTTAACAAACATTTTTTTTACTAATTATAATGTTTTTAAATAAACTAGTTCTAATAATGACAGTTGAAAAATATAGACATGAAACAAATCTAATCTTTATTGACTTTTCCTAAAAGCTCATGGCAGATTGAGGATGTCATTGCGCAACTTAGCTTTACAATATTTTAGGAATGCATGCAAAGCTCCTCAGTATTTATATGACAAAATCTTTTATTCATATAAATTCCTATCATCAGTAAAGTATTTCTCCTAAATTTCTACAATGTTACACCACATTTTGGTTAATTTATGCATTCCATTAGAAAACAACAATTCTGGTTCTGTCTGTTGACATTTCCGAGATGAGGTATTTTTAATTATTTACATTGTTTAGGCTGTTGTCCTTGTCTTTAATCTGACCTGATGGAACAAATAAAGGGTTCAGTTCAAAATTCCAATCACCTGAAAAAGGCTGGAGTGTACAACAGCTGAAACATTGTGAATATGGCAATAACAGTCCAAACAATATAAATAATTCTGGTTTTGATTTAATTTTTCATAGTATTTCTCAATATCTTGAACTTATTGGAACTTCTGACCAAGCAAGAAAAATTCTGAAAGTGATAGATTTTGAGAAAATGCCACAGGGGAAAGTGCTGTCCATTCCAGCTATTATAATTTAGGGTGTCATATTTACAATACGAGGATGGATAGTATTATGTGACAAGCTGGTCAACTTCCTTGCTCAGAAAAATAGTTTTCTCTTATGATTAGGAGCAGTGTGGATTTTTCAAATTTGCAAAATCTAGCCAGTAGAAATAGATTTAACATTGTACAAGCCTGAAAAACCAAATTTGAATAAATTTTTATGAATACCTAGTTTTTTTTTTTTTTTTTTTTTTTAAAATAAAAAATGTTTTTTTTTATCATTTAGGACTAAGTGTGAGATGAAGAAAACAAAATTAACCATTTTACAAAACCCAGAAATTGATCAATATAACAAATGATGGATTTCTAGTACGAGAAAAAAAAAAAAAAAAAAAAAAAAATCATTTACACTTTTTGTTAGGGATGAGACTCAAAATTTGGTTTTCCTGAAGATCCAAAGAATGAAATCAATTCTGACAGGTAATTGATCAAAAGTTCCTATGGGCTGATCTAGAAGCTTTTCATGGAAAAAAAACTTGTGGCAGGTGGTAAGAAGAAAAAAATTGTTTTAACTGGGATTTCTAACTGGCCAAGAGTGGATGTCTGGCTAACAGAATAGGAGCATGATATATCTTTTATTAGATGATGGCAAGAGAAAGCTGAACCAATGTGATTATAAAGGAGCAATATGAAAGGCCGGACAAAGCCAAATTTGGGATAATACAGATAATAATCAACTGGGAAATAAAAATCATTAATCATAAACCCCAAGGCCTCAAACCCCCTTAATTTTGGCTCTCAGACAGCAGGGGTTGGAGTTTGTGCTAAAATTTATTAGAGTTGAAGCAAAGTCAAGAGTCTATAGGTGCAACAAAATATTTGGCAGAAGAATGGAGAATGATAGCAAAATTCTAGCATCAGAATTTCTGAAGAGAAACTCCGTCAATCAGTAATGTGCCATGTGGAATACACACTTTGGCAATCTTGTATCTTTCGATACATGACTGACGAAGCAGATTTTTTCCTGCAGTAAGATGCCATTTCTTTCTGCAGTAGACCAGTTGCCATCCAAGGTTATAGAACCCAGTCTGTCCTGCTATTTACCCATAGCTGGGTGGAGAAAAAGAGGATTCATACCTTTCCCAAAGGTATTAGCATGTAAGTGAATGTAACAGATTCAACTGGAATTCGAACTCAGCTCTCCGATTCCTCAATCCGTGACAGTATCCATTGCTGTGCCTCCTACTAAAGAGAAACTACTTTTGCTGAAGTTCCTTGTCTGCACCAAGTTCATTTTGTTGCTACATGCATATTATCCTTGGAAAGACAAATCCCTTAGAAGTTTGCAATGGGCAATAGCTTATAAAAACATAGCAGAGTCAAGGTTAATTAAATATTATAATGGATTGAATAAACAGCGTTTCTATAATTTTTTTTTTTTTTTAAATTTTGACCAGTAGTTCTCAAACTGAAGAACATTCCAGAAAGATTTCTTCAAATCAAAAATAATGAGGGTAAAAGAATTGACTGGGGGAAAAGGACAAAACCAGCAAGTGTCACATAATACATCCATTAAACAAGCCAAATGTTCAGTAGTGATTATTTTCTGAGCATAGCTTAGATGTGGCACAATGCTGAAAGTATGGGGCACCTAGTGAGGATCGAACTCACTTTTCAGTCGTAACTAATCTAGTGAGACAAGCTTGCTAACCATTACATCACGCCAAGATGCCCCCAAATGCTCAGTAGTATTGTGCAGTATAAGATTGTTTTGGTTCCAGTAATTTAAAGAATTCCTTTTCAGTCAAGTGTAGAACTCTTTTCCTCAGCAAATTATGCTAGGCTGTGATATTGACAGATGTTCTGGATAGAGCTACAATTTTCTTCATTTTGTATTTGCATAAATCTATTTTCCCTCTGGTATATAAAAAAAAAAAAAATTGTGTTGAAGAAGAAAAGAAAGCAAGTGGTACTCATGTAGAGTCCATTTTCCTAGCTTATAAATATTTGCCATGCTACAGCTTGTAAACAATGAAGTACACCTGACTACCTGGGCAACAAAGAGTAGAGTCAACTTCAAAAACAAGTCTTAAGATTTCATTAATAGAGTGTGTGTATGTGTGTGAGAGAGACCTTCCTGATGCAGTCACAACTTTGCTGGGTTGGTCATGTTTCAAGGATGAGTGACGACAGAATATCTAAGATCCTCATGTATAGTCAGCTTGACAGTGCACAAAGGAGTGTTGGACGGCCGTGGCTCAGGTATAAAGACAAGCTAAAGAGTAACCTATCGGTTGTCAATGTGCCTCATATTAACTTCAAGCAAGTTGCCCTGGATAGAAATAACTGCAGGAATTTGAGTGATATCAGAAATTTTGAAATCAGTCACATTAACAGGCTAAGAGATGAAAGACAATGGCAAAAAGCAATCAGAAAATATTCCTGTTGCCATGTCCCAAGATCCTCACTGCTTTGCAATATGTGGACTTGTATGCAAGTCACTACCTGGACTGAAGTTTCATATACCACACAAAGCATAAAAGCCGATTGAGATTGTTGAATCCTCATAGGGTAAAATCAACGGGAGAGTCTATCATATTATATATATATAAGTGCTAACAAAATGGACATATTAAAATTATATACAACAAATGTGAGACAGAAAAAAAAAAAAAGAAAAAAAAAAGCAAACCTTCCCTCTGTCACCTGAAGAAATGTCTGCTGGCCCTAAATGTTGTGTAAACATGTTTTTTTTTCTCCTTCTGATTCCTTGGTATTTCTGACTTCTTTAAACATTGTGCACACACTCACATGTTCGTCAGTGTCAGAGTGAGCAATGAAATCTGGTTAGCCTCTTTCTTGCTTTTTTTTTTTTTTTTTTTTGATATAGTTGCAATTTAACTATGTAAGGGGATTTATTCTAATATCCTTGATCTTTTTTACCCCTCTGTTGTTTTCTCATATGCAATTGTAACATGTGTATTTTATTAGCATTAATAAAGTTTTGTATCCTCTCTTTCGGACACACACACAAAATGATAAGAAAAAAAAAAAAGAAAGAAAAACAACAACTTGCACCAATAAAAAGATCATATAAATAAAAGAAAAATCAATATAAACAGTCAATTACAGATACCCCCTGACCAGTGGAGAGAGTGATTACCAGAGGGCTAGTCTACAAAACTCTAGAGTTGGGATGCTGAAAGTAACATCAGCTAAGTGCAAAACCTTTTACTATTTTTAATTATATATATATGATAAAATTTGCATCAAAGACATAACTGTTATGAAGAGAGTGCTCAATGGGGAGAAGAAAAAAAAAAAAAAAAAAAAAATGCAAAAGACCAAATATACCATATAACAAAATGAACTTTACCACCGCACGAAGAATGTGCTTTCACATGAAACTGATAGTTGCATGTAAGTTCATCTTTTTATATTGTGCACTAGCAGTAGAGCCTGGCGTTGCCCAGGGATGTAACAGTAAGAGATAGATCAAGTATCGACCATCTTAAAGACTGAAAAATTGACATAGATTATTGTTTAAGGTTGATGGATATGCATGCCTTAATTAGTTTTTTTTTTTTTTTGTTTTTTACAAATTGGTCAAACCCAAACAAAAACATTGTTTTCAACTGTTATGAGTCTACCTATTCGGAATTTTTAAAGCATTCTGAATGTAAAAATAAAGAAAAAAGTGTGCAAGACAATAAGAAACACTACCTGCCAAAAAAAAAAAAAAAAAAAAAAAAAAGTGAAGTTTTGTTGAAATCAGTTGAAAAGATGTAGGAAATCCAATCCCATATATAAACAAACACACACAAACAACCTGGGTTTTATAATAAGTATAACTCGATACGAGTTGTCCCCCCCTTTCATTCTGGTGACAGAATTGTGTTTTTAAATTGATTTCGTGCAAAAACAATGGTGTTTTTCCAATTTTTGGCACTGTCAGAACCACCGCAAGGTAATTTTACGTGATCTTGTGAAGTTTTGTTGAAATCGGTTGAAAAATGTAGGAAATCCGATCCTATATATAAATGCACAGACATACACACAATCTGTGTTTTATAATAAGTAAGATGTGTGTGTGTGTGTGTGTGTGTAATATATATGAATAAAGACAAAAGAAAAACTTATCTTAGTCAACATGTTTTGTCCGCTGACGGACTTTATCAAGATAAATTTAAGGATTATATTTTGTGACAAGTATTTATAAACTAAAGTAAAAATGTTAGTTTAACAAAATTTTTAAATTTAAGATACAAATCATAAATATACATCAAGTTAAATGTAGAAGATGCTCAGTGATGTAATTTAATACCTAATGAACAAAAGTGAGTAAATGTTTTTATTATTATTAAAAAATGTAATTAATATTTTTGTTTGGGATTAATTTAGTTATTACATACTGTAAATAATAGAAGGTAATCAATTTAGCCACTTTAATTTTTTCAATATTTTTATAGTCATATATGTTGGCTTAGGAAAAAGAGTAATTCTTTCAGGAATGGAGATATTTGAAAATATCTGGGGCAGAGATTAATATTTTGATAAAAATCAATAGCACCACTCAAGAATTTTTTGTTTAATCTTCTTTTTCTTAATAAGTATGGCCTTTTTAAAAAAAAAAAAAAAAAAAAATCAAAATTGTGATTGAATTTATTTCTGTGTATGACTAATATATTTGATAAATTGTTGTGTATAAGACCTTTTTGTGTTCATAGATATTTCTGAAAGTTTCCCCAACGTATTGACAGCAGTTGTTTATTCATAGTCGTATTACAGGTATATTTTTAGCTATATCTGAAATTATGTACGTGTGTCTGTATGTGAGAGAGAGAAAGAAAACTTTGGATTCTTACATCAATCTAATAATCCTTTAATTTAGCAAAACAATTTAAATTACTCTTACTAAAAGATTTGTATTTAACAAAACAAAAAAAAAAAACACAAAACTTTTCCATTGCACTGTGGTACACTCATCTGCATAAAATAAAATATAATTGAACTGATAAAACAACCTTTTAATAAATTTGGTGAAAAAAAAAAAAAAAAAATCCAGTTTGGTTAGATTTTGTAAGAGGGTTGGGAAAGGGGGTGGGGTGGAGACTACCCGCTCCCACACTTTTTTTTTTTTTATAGTGATATGGTTTTAGTGTCAAATCCAACTGCTGACAGCCAGAGCCTTTTGGAAACTAGTTTCTTCTGATCTTATATATACTGCATTGTTCCTATAGTTTTTTTTTGTTTTTGTTACTGAAATTTCACTTACCATTATAAATTTTTGTACAAGAAGTACACATCACACAAGCCTTGGGTCAAGAATAAGAATGTCTTGGATGGTTTTTGCAAATATTTAATTATTACTTGGTCATGTATTAAAAAAAAGAAAAGAAAAAGTGAATGGTTTATCAAGGTGTACCAATTTGTATATACTGCTTTACTACATATGAACTATCCACAAACTGCATTTAGCTGACATCAGCAGAGACAGTTTGGGCAACAAAGTATGAAACTTTTTTATTTATTATTATTATTATTTGCATCTTATTTTCACACCAGACATCTTTGGTACACACCAAATGACAGCTGGTCCTATCAAATATCCAACACTGGTATTTTTGCAGATTTCAGTAGTTCAAATATTTCAGACCATTCTCAGAATATCTAACTTTTTGCAAAGGATTTTAAGAACTGTCCCAAGTGCCACAATGATTATTGGCACTACCTTTACTTTGTTGAACTGTTTTCATACTTCTTGGTTTGATAGCCACACTGGAAGAGTCAACATTTACTGTTTAGTCACGTCATCTGATTTGATAAAGTGATTTGCCTAACCAATAAAATCAGAATTCTAAATGAGAGTTTCTAGTTTTGCTTACTTAACCCCAATTACTTGTTCTTCCTACACAATGTGTTTTTTGTATTGCAACAATCTTTTAATAGACTCCTTTTTTGCAGGTATTACCTGCTGTTTTGCCTTCATAACATCTGTTAATGCTTTTCTTCTTGGCTTTACAATATGTGCCATATTCATACAAGTATATATGATGACAAAATATTAACAGATTAATTTGCAAAGAAAGCTTTACTGAAACTATTTCATTTAAAAATACTGGATACTTCACTTCATATTTTTTGCAGTCTGGATAATATCTATCAATTCATTTAATACTAAGTGAGCCACTAATATAACCAATGAAGGTGAAGAGTGACTAGGGAACTAAGATTATATCAGACAAACATATATATATATATATATATATATATATATATATATATACACACATACACAAGATTTGAAATCTAAACTATTGGTGAATTGTTTCAAAGTGACAGATACTCAATTTGATTTCTACAACATATCATTTATGATGCAGGTGCTTGAGGAAAAAAGAACCTCCAGTTCATTTAAAGTTTTACTGACTATATAATAAGATCTCGTAACAAAGTACTATTGTGACTGGAGGTGAGAGTCAACTAAAAAAGAAACACTACCTGTGTAAGAATGTTTAAAAGCCTATCTTGAAAACAGCTAATCTGAAAAGTTCGAGTTTTTGACTGAATGTCAAACTTTGCTAACAAATCTAGAAGTTTTGGGAAAAGAAAGAAAGAAAAAAAAAAATCATGATTTATGAATAACTGTTTTCATATGGTTTTCTTTTCTTTTTTTTTCCCTATATTTTCCAAACCATCACTTGCCAATGTCAGTCTACTGTAAGTAATGCTTAATATGTCAAAAATTTCAAATTATTATGGTTTTCAGAAACTTTGCTCTTTAAAATGAATAAAACTGAAACAATTCCGTAAATTTTGATGTGTGTTTGTAATGATAACCTGGAATTGATATAATGCTGGTAACCAAATGCTGAAAGTATTTCAGAGTATTGACTTGGAAAATAATTTTTTTTAAGCAGTATTTGAAATTTTGCTTTGACTATATTAATTTCACATAAATACACTTGTGAAAGAAATGTCCCATCAGCAGTCATTCTGTTCATATTCATGTTACAATTAATATCAGAAGCTTTACTCTGCTATTATTAAGATGATGCAAAAGGTTCCAGCGTCAACTTTTGTACAATGTTAGAAGTGAGAAGTTTGAGATTCTTATTGCTTGTGCAATCAATCAACTATAGTACATCCATTTTTAGGCTTTAAAAGAACATATGGAAAGGGAGTCTATACAAACCTCAAAGGATTAATTGAATCAAAATGCAAATCACATTTATAATGGATTACACACTTTAGCTGAAGGAGTGTTAAAGTGATAGGAAACAAGGAAATTACTTTGTTAAAAAAAAATGCTGGGAACTTTTGCATCAAACTACATTCACTTGTTGAATGTTATGTGAATAGGAGACATTCAAAACAGTAAGACACAGTAAATGATATTTTTAAGTCATGAAACACACTAAAAGCCAACATTGGGTAATCTCAAAAATTGTACAGTCTATTAAGTAAAATAAAGAAAAAATGAAAAAAGGAAATTAGACAAGCTTATTTTCAAGATTAAGTTTATTGAACATTTTGTTCCACTAACTTCTTTCAGCTAGCTTCATAGTTTTATTCTCCCAGAACTTCAGCAAAGAATTACGCTAGGTTTTTTGCAGTCTTGTAAAGAATTGAAAACCTTTTAAGAAACTTCTGTAGAGACTAAAAGAAATGAAAGTCATCTAAAAAGTGTAATATCTAATGAATAGAACTGAATAATACAAACCTCACAGTCAAAGTGGGAAAAACTTTTGCTTGGCCATCAAATATGCGGTCTAGTATTTTCTTGATGGAGGAGGATAATCATCATCATCATCACCATTAACGAATTCCAGACACTTCATTAATTGCTGCTATCAGAGTTTGTAGGAGAAACAGTGGAGTAATGGATAGTGGCTTGGCTTGTTGAATCCTTACATGCTAATACCCTTGGGAAAGGTATGAATCTCCCCCCTCCTTCTCCAGCTATGGGTAAATAGCAGGACAGAACAGGTTCTATAGTCTTGGGTGGCAACTGGTCTAGGAGAAGAACAACTCTGAATTCAAAACCTGATCCTCCAGGTTGGGGATTGCACAGTAGGCTAACAACCTACTCACTTAAAAAACTGGCTTGTTATAGAAACCGCAATGATATCTTGCGGCCTTATATTCCTCTAGGAATTCAAAGGCATAATATATATCAAAGAGTTTAATTAGCAAGAATACTTGTTTGAATGAAGTGTCTGTAAGTAGCTCATAGTAGAAGACTCCCTTCTAATCTCAAAATGTGCAGATTCACTTTCTTTGGATAACAACCAAACTATGGCACTTGATGATTTCTTTGATTGTATGATCTTGTAAATTATACACTGCCACCAGAATTTGTTTCAATGGTCCATGTTTGGAACCCTCAATCACTTGTGTGAAAGTCACATCAAAATGACAAGCACAAATGAGCTTGTGCAAAAGATATTCACTGCTTTATTCAGATTATATATATATATATATATATATATATATATATATATATATGAGTATGCTGTCTGCTTCCAGTGTTGGATAACTATCAGATGATTTTTAGCAACCTCAACTAGTCAACAACATTGAAGAGTCCTTTAATAAGAAAATTTACAAAACACTTTTGAGATGTGTGGTCATTGGTAGTATCTTCTCCAAGAAGAAGAGATCTTTTTGTCATAGACAAGTCAGATTTTTGATAAATTTTCTTTGATATTAAAATGTGACAATTGTCAAAAGAAAATCAGAATCACTCCTAATGCGATTTAACAACAAAATAGAATTAACTTTTTTTTTTGGCTACCTCAATACTAATGACCTTGAACAAATCTGATGAAGTAGTTATGCATATGATCTGTGATAACAGGATCAAAAAAAAAAAAAAAAAAAAAAAAAAAAGCGTTTAACCTTGCATGAAAGTAAAAAGTTAATACAAATCTTAACACGCCAGTTCAGATGGATATTTTCTTTTTTAAATACATCCTTCAGGATATAGTTGAGCACAATTTCTCCATAGTTAAAACCTACATTTTTTTTTTTTAAATCATGTGAATTACCATAACTTTTTGGATAAGATAGTGAAGTGGCTTCTTATCTCCTGCTCCACACTTGTGTTCAGTGTTGTCCTTGTCTTAGAGTGGTTGCCACCCAGAGCTAAAGAGCCCATTCAACTCTGCTATTTAATCCATAGCTGAGGGAGAAGAGATAAATTCATACTTTGTCAAGGACATTTGTGCAAAAATGAATACAAACTTGGCTGGAATCTGAACTGCTTGCCAATCCCACTTTCCAACCTGATAACAATTACACTATCCGTACATACCCATGTAGATACTAATATACTGTTAATACATAAATATCTGTTGCATATTTATTATGTTCAAGGTATACTTGAACATAATAAATATGCAACAGATATCACAAAAACTTGACATGCAAAGATAATTCTGAAATTTAGTCTAGTACAATATTATTTGTGTGGGTAGCAGACAAAGTTCTTTTTCACCAAAGACCAGATTTTTCCAATCATGTGCACAATACCAAATTCTGTATACAGATTTGGACTACATGTATTTGATTTAGTCCAAAATACATGATTTTAGTCCAATTGAAAAATCTTTATTGCTCAATGTTATTAAACAGATTTATTTGCAGCTGCTATTTTTGAATTCAACTGAAGTATCTTGCTAAGTACATTGCCTGCTGGAATTTGCCTTCCATGGAGACCTAACTTTTGCCTTGGAAAAAAATATTACCCCCCCCCCTAAAAATTATGAATCAGCTAATCTTAAAATATATTCAAAACTGAGAGATAGAAATGTTATTTTATTTTCCACAGCATTTAAATCAGCCCTTTCAGATTGAATTCTATAGAAAAATAAAATGGCAAGCTCCTCTTTTTCTCTCGTTAGTTCTTATTAAATTATCAAGATTTTTTGAAAATGTTCAGGAAAACTGAAATCAGATGCAGTTACCTGCTATGGTATATTCAGTCAATCAGACAATGGAATTTAGACAGAGTAAGTGGCAAAAGAAATCTTCAACCTTGTGATTTAACCCCACAAAATGTAATTAGTGTCAAATCACACATCTTGCCCTTGTAATGCACTTGAACTGCATATGAACTGTACCCTTTTGCAAGCATTGTGTATGTGCATTGTTAGTTAGGTTAGTTGTAAAACAACATTCTTGCTCTTCATAGAAGTTCAAAACTATGTTGATTTATTAGGCAACATGTTAAAAGCATATTAAAGAATGGAATGCCGGATGTCTGTTAAAACACACTTCTTGCATTCTCATTGCTGTTCATTCTCCCTACTGGATCTGGGTGCAGTGAATGAGGAGACAAGAGATTCCACCAGAATACATAAGATACATCAAGGTATCAAAGTCAGTATCTAGGCCAGTTCAAACAAAACTCAAGTGATTTCTCCTGCTTTCTAAAACAAGAAAAGTAAATGTATAAAACATTATTGAAAAAACAAAATGATTGTTTTATATTTATTTGGTTATTTTCTGTAATCATTAATTTTTTTTCTTTCACAGCAATATTATTTACAATACCAATATACTATTAATATATTTACCGAAAACATAAATATGCTATGTATATCTCTGAAGCAGCTGACATGTCAGAATTCTGAGTACCAATTCAGAAGTCTCCAGCATCATTTCTTTGAGTAACAAAATTTTTTTTGTTTCTGTTTAAAATTAGTTTTATTTCTGTATTCCAAATTTGTAATTATTATATTAGTGATGAATGCATCAAGTGGCAAATGTTACTTCTCAACAGGTAAAATACACAAGTAACACAGTTTAAAAAAAAAAAAAAAAAAAAAAAAAAGTTCTTTATTCAAACAAAACATGTCAAATTTTTTATCAAACGATTAAAAAAAATAGTTTAAAACAGAGCTATGAAAATATTTCCAATCAAAAAAAAAATAAAAAAAATAAATAAATAAATAAAAGTCTAGAAATCCGTGTGTTTTAATTAAACTAATATCTTACCAGTTGTTGCTGCTATTGTTGAAAATGACTTTTAGGTAAAGAACTATTAAGCTGTTGACATTTTCAAATGCCTCACTGGCCATGGATAGTGGAGGGGGCAGTGATACAGACATCAGCGTTTCCTTATTTGTGAAAGGCTAATTGACAGTTTAAAACTAAGGGAAAAAAACAGCTAACACAAAATGACAGTAAAGCCATGTGGAATAAGAAAAAGTTATAAAAAAACTGAAATCTTAGCAATTTTTAACACTGAAATTAAAGTCCTAGTTTTAATCCTATTTTGTAATGTCTCAGATCGATGCATTGAAACAAAATCACTTTCAAAATCCAAGATTCTTATTTGCACAAGAGAAAAGAAGTTAACAAAAATAAAAACTAGCACCATAAACATTAAATATAGTCAAGCACTTTCTGCAAAATGCAGTCAACAATAATGAATGGAGCTTGACAAAGCAGCAGCAAGAGGACACTCGGGAGGCTGTGGAAGAATTAGCTGTGTGTAAGATGTGAAACCATTAACCAAAATCAGAAAATGAAAACCGAATGGGAATCAGATAAGGGAAGAGGAGCAAAAATAAGACTTAATGTTTAGTTTCCTTATATGACAAAAGAATTTATAATAATTGGCCTGACAACATTTTAATATTCAATAATATCATTCAAATATGAGATATCATTGCATCATTGTAAAACAAGGACATGATAAATCAACTTGCTTAGAGATTTACAAGATTTGTAGATTTTTTTTCTTTGATTGAAAGAAAAAAAAAAAACTTTTAAAATATTACTTGGTTTGGTTTAAATTCAAAGTCACCTCGATACATTTTATCAATTAGGCTATGAAAACAAACTAATTAGATCCATTCAAATTTATCTTACATTCCTTTCGGGTCTGACCTTCACTATGCTATCATATTTATTTACATTAGTAGTACAAAGTGTAATACTTTTAACTAAGCACAGTCATGATTATTATTTACAAAGTAGTATCTCTTTCATCCAACTTCTGTCAATTTTTGAGTTCAAATCTCAGTAGAACTATTTTCTTTGATTTCAGATCCAGAGAGAGTCTACTTAATGGCTACAGAAAACAATGGAAACTGATTGTTCTGAAGCTGTATCATTTATATTTCCTGTCAAGTCTGTGGCAAAATTCATACAAAATTTAAAAAAAAAAAAAGACATTACTTGTTGAATCTGTTTTACAATTCATAGTCATCAACAAATGTGTATGGAAAAATAAAGTGTCAAGCATACTTTAATCTGTTGAATGCAATGCCGGTTTTGTCTGAATTTTTTTTGAGATGGACAAATTATCACATGTCAAGTCATTTGAACTGTTGTCCTAATCTTGTTTTCTATAGTTGCAACATTTTACCCATTATACAAGAACTGGTTGCTTGTTTGAAATTTCAAATTGAAACCTTTATTCATTTCATTAAGGGTGACCGTTGTTATTCCACTATGAGATATCTCTAATCTGTAAATTAATCTGTTGGTTTTGAGTTCAGTCCCTTGACCAGGCAGTGAAATGCAGCAAAACAGAGCAGAAACAAGGATAAATTAACAAAATAGTTGACTAACTGAATTATGTTGAAGAAATTTTAATGTGTCATTTTTAATCTGTTTTGTCACTGCAATTGGAGCTTGAGTGACAAGCTTCTTGCTTAATAATTGTTCTGAGATTTCTTTTTAAATCCTTCCCTCTTCATGTTATTGTTCTCAGGGGATATCATTTAACAACTGCTCCTCATTAGTCTTTAGTGTCTCACCTGAATTACTTATCTCTCCTCACACTCATGGGATTTGATTTTCAAATACTTTTTGTATATATATATATATATATATATATATATATATATATATATATATATATGGGTCAATGTGGAAGAATCATCCATAACGTGGCTATACTTCAATGTGCATAGACTACTTTCTTGCTCTCACTTTAAAATGAAAGAAAAAGAAAGAAAAAGAAAAAAAAAAAAAAAAAAAAAAAGAAAAAAAAAGAAAAAAAGAAAAAGAAAAAAGAGAAATATGTAAGGATGGGAACAATAGAGAACTCTTTAACTGGGTTAGTTAGGTATGTCTACACATATCAGTGTTTGTGCTAAGCAGATTGAATTTTGCATATCCAGCTGAGCATGACTGAGCTTATGTAAGGGGGAAGCAACTTAAACATGTTAAAAAAATTAAAAAGTAAAAAATTAGCCTAACAGTGTGTATAACAATTGTTTTAGTCTTTGTGCACACATTTTGTCCTAGATTAAACTTTGAACAGCAAATAGCGATAAGCAGTTAGCCCTTTTTTGTTTGTTATATTTTTTTAATCCACCACTTTACAGTGAATAATTATTATTTATTATTGTGGGGAGGGGCTTATTGTAGCTCTTCCTCCATATTTGTTTTTATATATTTTATCTATATAATCTCTTTCTCTGTCTGCCTCTCTCACACGCACATACATACATACATATATATATATATATATAATATATATATATTGGTCTGATGATTGCGACCAGCATGAAACAGTCTGTCACCTCCGAGTGTTGACTTCAATGTTCACTTATATTTTAAAAATGTTTTTAAAGCCCTAAGAAAATCGAATCCATAAAGGAAGTTCAAATTCAATTTAAAGTAATTAGTATTTAATTTGTACTAATGACCTTGGGAATAGGTCAGGGGATTCTCTTTTGTTTGTGCTATGTAAAGTAGTACAACCTGTTGTTTCCCCAAATGTAGAGGAGATGAGCATTAACAAATATTTACTTGAAAGAATTTATGAACAATCCAATAACTTTGATAATCTAAGTCATGGAATAAATTAATCTTATTTAAAGAAAAAAAAAAAAAAAAAATGCAGGTTTTGTACCTGAATTATGAAAAAAAAAAAAAAAATGCATTAAGTCTTAAAAAAAATTGACAGGTGAAAATAGGTAATGCTGAAATGTTATCAGCTTAACCCACTTCAAAAAATTCTGACCAAACAAAATTCTTTTTCTTTAATCTCTTCTTAATCAGACTGAGAACTTTTCAGTACCCCTCCCCCCACTCACAGTAAAAATGACCAAAATGTTTCCAATTTCACAACTCTTCAAAATAAGTCACTACATGTTCACACTATTTACATTGTTGTCCTCATCTTTACTGTAACATTCACAACGTTTCAGCTGTTGTCCACTCCAGCCTTCTTCAGGTGATATTTGTTGGAATTTTGAACTGAACCACAGGGGAATTAGAGAAATCTACTCCCATGGACTAAATGATGGATTCAGTTCAAAATTCCAGCAAATATCATCTGAAGAAAACTGGAGTGTACAGCAGCTGAAATGTTGTGAATTTGACAGTAAAGATGAGGACAACAGTACAAACAATGTTAAATAGTGTAAATAGTTACAATACCTCATCTCAGAAATACAGACAGAAATCATTACATGACATGTTTAATTTGTCAAAACTGCCTGCATAATCATTTGGCATTGCAAAAAAAATCTAACTTGCTATAATATAAAACATTCAAGGTCATTTCAAGTTGTAATATTTAAGATTACTACTTTACATGTATCTGACAGAATAGCAGGGGAAAAACAATATACCCACTTCTATCTAAATAATCTAATAAAAATAGCTTAAATTATTTTGACCTGGACTTTCATTTTTATTGATTAATAAGGGGATAGAACTTCAAGTTTTAACTTAAAATCAGGTGGGGGAGTGGGGTAAAGTTATCAGTCAATTACTACTATTCAAATTTTATTGACTAAATCTTAGTATTTTGCTTAGCTTAAGTAAAAATATTTTCAAAGGTAAAATGCTGAGGTTCTGAAAAGCAAAGAAGTTACCTCTTTATATCCTCCTTTGCCAATAAGATTATTGGTGAACAAATTCTTACCAACTTGAATGGTAGTAAAAATCCAAAGACAGAAATTCCCCAAAACGACCCGCACTTTAGTACAAGCTTACCTGAAAAGAAAAAAAGAAAATAAATAAGTAACTGACAAGATGTAATATTTAAAAGAAAAATTTACATAAAGGTATATATATATATATATATATATATATTAAAGACTACAAAAAGCTATTAATTTGTTTGCCTGAAATTAGATAATTGATTTCTTTTTTTGAAAATAGATATTAAAATACAAATTAAAAATTTTTCAACATTACAAGTTGAAAGATTGTATAAGCCATAAAGACGTCAATGATAATCTGGAGTGAGAGGATTATCATCATGATCATCATCAGTTGACAGATGGATAAACTCAACTAATCAAGTTAAAAAAGACTACAGAAAAGTATTAACATTTAATCAGTCTTTCTAGAAGATTATATAAATAACTACCATTTCAAGTATAGAAACCAACAATGTAAATATGTAGTGATGTTGGAAAACAAACCAAATCTTTAACTATTCAGAGGAAGAATAAAAAAAAAAAAAAAAAAAATTAACAATGTCAAGATATAAGAAAGGGAGATGGTTGAAAAGTTTGGGGCCCAATTTATTTTGTAAAATCTAACCAAATAATTTGGGAATCTCTTATTCAAGCTAGGAACTTTTCAGCACCTAAAATATAAGACTATAATATACACCTAATACTGAAAATCAGAAATTAAGATACTGAAATTATCCAGTGAATACTGTGTGTGTGCATATAAGTTTTATGAGTTTAAAATAAAATTGTTTTTTAAATTCATAGATTTTCAGAAATGAGCCACAGAAATATAGTAAACTATTAGAGAATTTTTTTTTTTGTTAATTAGTTTGTATCCAATTTATTAATATGCATAAAAATTATCTACGTTTTAAAATTATAAAGAAAAAAAAAAATTTATTATAATTAGTTTGAGAGATATCAAACAAATATATGATCAATTTAAAAGTGATCAACTAGAAGCTCTTTTGCAATATTAAAATATTTCTTTATCTGAAAATGTCCCTCTCCATCACGCTTTGTCATGATGACTGATAAAAATCTTTAAAAAAAAAAAAAGATAAAAAAAAAAAAAAGACAAAATTGATTTTAGGAGAGGGTGGAAGTGGGAGAGAGAAACAGGTGCATTTTATATGCCCACCACAATCACCACTGCCTGTCTCCCTGTATCCACTTTAAAGATTCAGTTGAAAAATTTCCTCAATTATCTTTTTCAATGGAAACTAAAACTATGGAGTAGACAAGGAAGTCCAGTGTGTGTGTGTGTGTGTGTGTGTGTGTGTGTGTAAAAGTTGGGAGGGGATTTAATTCATGAAAATATTTGCCACTGGGCCCTGGGGAATGGATGTATCTAATCTTTGAAAAGAAGTGATATCACCAGAATCAAATTCTCTTGCCTAATTCCAGGCAGATGATTAATTCAACAAACTATTCACTAAATATCAAATAAATGACTCATGAGTAAATTTCAATGCTGAATACAAAATATTAAAAACAATTTCAAGTTTACATGACAAAAAAACAAAAATTTCATAAAGTGGTCAAACATTAACTTCAGCCATAACTATTTCTACAAAGTGATCTTTAAAACAGCACATTTTTATCTAATTTCTTTGAGGAATTAATAATTTTTTTTTTTATTCAAGATTGATAAATTAATTTTTATTTTCTTTATTTAGAAGTCAATAGCAGCATTGGAACCCAATGAGAAAGATTATTTTTCTTGGGAGGGGGGGGGTCCTTGATGGATTAGCTAAAATACAAAGCTTATTTGTGAAAAAAAAAAAAATAGATATTTTATTTATGAGCTAATTTAGATTTTGTGGAAAATGAATCATGTTAAATCACTAAGTTTACAAACTCATTTTGACAACTTTTTTTTTTATATAAGTTCTATAAATGATATGTGTACCAACTGAATTATGATATTCATCAAGAAATATTAAATATAGTTTTAATATTTACATCTTTATTAACAAGTTTCTATAAAGTAAGGAAAAGTTAATTAGAAAGTTTAGCAGTAAGAAAAGAAACAATATCAATCAAGATTCACGCCCACAATGAATATTCAATATACACATTAAATTAACCACATTGTTTTCATTATAGAAGCTTAAAATAAAATTTGCACAGACAAAGGATGCAATCTTTACAATCTGATATTACAATTAAAATAGAACCTAGAATTTACAAAACTAAAAAGAACCAATAAATGCACATTGTTGGTGATTTTTTTTTTTTTTTTTTTTTTAAAAAATCATCATCACCAATTCTGCAGAAATTGATCTAATGAGAAAATGGGAATGTAAAATACTGCCAGTAGCAATAAGGGGGAGGAAGCTGGTCATCCACTGCCTTAGCAACCGACCATTAAGCAGGCTGTGAAAGCAAGCTAGAAAATATTGATTAGCTCTAGAGTGTGCGTGCGTGTGTGTGTGTGTGTGTGTGTGTGCGCACATCCACCCATCAATGATTCATGACCTAAATGTAAATGCAACATCATCCGGCCTTCTTTTTCACCATGAGAGCCAAAGAGAATTTCAACTGGTTCTATACAGGGCAACAATAAAAGCAAATCTGGATAGCCAACCATTGCCAAGAAGTCTCGGCAATAGAGGAAACTCAGAGCCTGCAGCAGCAGCAGCTTCTGACAATGATGAAGACTCTTTGGTGCAATAGTAGTAGCTAGCAGAATAATTAAAACAAAACCTCATCAAAAACCCTAATCAAGAGGTCAAAGGTTAGATTAAAAACAAGAATAATATTCTGCAAATAAAATTCATAAAGTTTGAAGATATTATATAAATTATTACAACTAATGAGAACCTTGCTGAATAGCAACCTCAAAAGTGTGTGTGGGGGGGGGGACAAGACAAACTACTCTTTACACCTTTAACCCAAACATCCGGTATATCGGCCGCTGTGTGAAAGTACATATACCTGGGTGGCCAGCATAGTCATGAACAGCAGACACCCAAGATGGGAGACCCCTACACACATGAGGGGGGGGGGGTTCAAATGAAAGAAAAAAAAAAGGGAGAGAGAGAATGTAAATACTTATAAGATTCAATATTTTTGTCTACTGAGTCGACTGACTTGTTTGGTAACAGTGATCAGTTTCTTTCTTGAAATATTTGACTCAAAATAAAGTCTTAAAAGGCTAAACACTAAATGAGTTCTACAGTTTTGTACATCAACTTTTTCAATAAAAGAGTTTAAGAAAACAGACAAGAAAAGAAAAATGTCAATTTACAGAAGGTCAATATTTATCATCAAAACCTTAAAGCTAAAATGCTTTAGTTACAAATTCATGCCATATTGGCGTCTATATTTTGTGAACTCAAAAAGCAGTTGATGATTTTGCTATTAATTCAATTTTCTTTGCTCAGCCAAGAGAAGAGATATAATGAATGACCTTATAAAATTTAATTACAGTGATATTAAAAAATATACAAAGTTTGTTTAGCAAGCACTAAAACCATTTAATAACTTTTCTTCTATCTTTAGATATTCAGTAATGAGAAAAAAAAAAAACTATGAAGTATAACTGGATTTAAAAATCAGAAAAAATTAAAAAGGTTAAAGAAGAATGGATGCATGATTAAAAATTATTTTGCTTTTCATATTCAAAACCATTTAACCTGCATAAAATTGTATATTTCTGCTAATTCAAGACTTGATGAATCTGACATTTCACACGAAGGCTTTCAATTTCCTAGACAACCAATTTTTGATGTCAACCTTTCATTTGTTATACAAACTGAAAATCTATGAATCAATTATTTATAAAAAGGGATGATAAAAAAAATTGTCAGATTAGCAGAATTTATTTTTTTCAGTCATTTGTTTGATTCATAATTACTGACTTGTCAAGAACATTGCCACAGATGATTGCAATTGAGAACAGCCAGGTATTTGCACATGGTTTGATGCAGAGTTGAGAACTGTTACGGCGCTAATTTGGCAAATAAGTGGTCACTTTTTAGGCTCATTAATTCTAGATGTCTTAACCAACAGCTCAGACTGTCAAGTTGCAAATACTAGGAGTTTATAATAAATGCCAAATTTTAATATTTATTGTTTTGGTGTGAGGAGACATTTCTAGAGTTTTAAATTTCAATTTTATTCAGAGGAGAAATCACACACAAGAAATCATCACAAGATAAGAAAAACAAATATATGCAAGAGTGCAGAAACATTTGCAACCCAATCTATTTGTCAAAATCTGAAATCTAATTTTTCTTTTGGTGAGTGCAAAGATTTCTTAAAAAGAATGACAACTTTTCAACATTCCTTTGTATATTTCCTAAACTCAATGTAGAATTGTATGGTGCCATGACAACAGGGGAGGTCTTCCAATAGATCAAACTATTTTAACATAACTGAACATTATGCAAGCATAAAATATCTTTAAAATTAATTTTCTCAGTTTTGAAGAAGCAGCTAAACAGTGGAGGACAAGTTGATATTCATAGCAGCTTTGTATCTGATTTAATGTTGCTGTGAGTGTTCAGAAAGAAACTGACAGATTTCTTGACCGTAAATTTGTGAAAGTGTAGCTGACAAGAATAGAAATGGCATCAAGTAAGAACCTTTTGTTTAATAGTTTGACTATTACCGAAATAGAGTTTTCAAAATTTAGCAGGTCTGACAAAATAGATAACCACCCACTTGACACTTCCTCGAGATGGTTGTTTGCCAAGCCATAGCAATTATTAGAAGTGATAGAATTGGCAGGCATTGCACGAACAGAGTAGTTTGCCATTCACAAAATGGCAACAACACAAATATTAACATCAAGCAGCAAAGATGAATGGATGTCAAAGTCAAGATTGGTAAACATCCACAGGGAAAGGCCACTGGCAAATTTTGTCTGAAGAAGGTTTAGAGAATTGGTAAATTACCAAGTTTTCAAACTCAAAGAGCCATCAAATTATGTCTTCAGAGACCAGAATTTGACTATAACCAAAATGGCACCCATTTTATGTGTGACAATGTTTGCATTCAACCAAGTGATAACTGGTTTTAAGAATCAGGGTTAAACTATTTCCTAAATAGCTCATTTCAAGAGAGGACAAAGCAAAGAAAGAAAAGAAAAAAAAAAAGGAGTGTGATAGTCAAAAAGTTGAGTCAAGTGATAAGGTGACTAGAGGGAAGAGGGATTTCCAAGTATCAATTAGATTCAACAGGAAACAAATTTTCATGTTACTGATGTCACTTTCATCTGTTTGTAAATACTGTTCTCTTGCTAGTCATTCTGTCAGTGACAGAAGAGTGAAACACTAATATTGTACAAGTGTCTCTTTCACTATCAAATTGATCCAGAAGATTAATAGGAATAGTTTAAGTTCTCAACATTTAAAAAAAAAAAAAAAAAAAAAAAATAAAAAGAAAATTACTTTTTTTGCTTAGATTTTTGATTTCTAGACTAATTGAGGGCTGAGGCTATAAAGTCACAGAATGCAAGTTTCTATTTTTTAATCTTCTGTGGTATCCAAGCTGAAAATTTATCAGTTCATCTGACAATTAAAAACTAAAAAAGATGTCTGCTTCATGCAGCAGGGGTTTGTTTGCAGGAACCCTGTAGAACTTGAAAAAGGTTGGTGACTGCATTTAGTTAGTGAAAGTTAGATTCACAGATGGCTACATATGTGATAAGATTCACTTCAAGAGAAGAAAGGAAACACTCTTGGAATGTTTGAGAAAGTATATTCTATAAAATTGTAAGAAGAATACAAAGTAGTGATTAAAGCAAATGAATTAAGATGAAGTCATTAAACTTTATTGCTTTAATGAGAACCAACAACGTGTTTTATACAAATAAGATAGCAATCTGTATTTTGTTAGCATATTGGCCAATTTAAGTTGAAGATACGAAATAATGACAAACCTTTTTTCCTCTGCATAGATAATTATAGTGAACAAGACTATCCTTTTGTTGGAAATACAGCCCAAATAGATGTATTATTGTTTAGATGTATAATAGAAATTCCTACTTGTAATGATTTTAACTGGCAGTCTTATTTCTGGGTTTGGTTTAATGACAGAGCACAAAACACCTTGTTAGCTTATCACTTCAGGCTAGAGCCAGGAGAAAAAAAAAACAAAAAAAACAATTGCGTTCAAATTTCAGGAAGAAGAAAAAAAAACCCCATAAAAACATACACTTATAAAATATCATGTCATTTTAACATCACAGAACAGCAGTCAGTGGGTAAATTAGGTCAGGAGTTGAGAATCCAATGGCATACATTAGAAATTATCTTTCTAACAAAAATTCACAATACAAGTTATCAAATACATAAAAACAGCAATACGGTAAGAATAAAAGGTTATCTGACAGTTTTAGTAAGCATAAAAAAAAAATGTATAGAAAAACATTAAAAGCAGGTGTTATAAGAACAATTAAACTTAATGCAGGTAAAATTTTCTGGGGTTTTGGTCTGAATGTAGTTTCAATATTTCATGCCCTTTTTGCCTTCTTAGGACCACTGAGTGCAACATGTACCTTCCAAGAAAGGTGGAACAGCATTATTAGCTGAATCATTAGAATAAAAAGGAACATAATGAGAAAAATGTAATTTTTCTTAAAGTGCAGACAATAAAAAAAAAGTGCAAATATGCACAAGTGTCTTATGCAGACTTTGTTACATTTGAAATCAAAATACAGAATCATTTTGCTAATCCTAACTTTAATCAATTTGCAGTAGCTCAGTTAAATTTGCCAATTTACCATAAAACGTTCAGACTATCAAGTTTTATTAACACTAACAGTCAATGCAGATTTATTTGAACTGAAGAATAATCATGAGCAATAAAGTGTATACTTTTTAAAAAGTATAGCATATATCAAATTGAAGTTGTTGGGAATTTCAAAACTTCAATATTAAATTGACTCCTAGACCAGTGAAAATTTATTGATGTGTATCTTTGTAATTTAAGTATTCATTTATATATTTTAACTGAGGAGAGGAAAATAATGGCAGAAGTCATTTTTATTTTATACATGTAAAAAAAATAGTATTATCCAGAAGTTTTCAAAGTTCTACAGAAAGTAATATTCCATTTCTATCTTTCTTTATTGCTTGAATTTGATTTTAATTTTTTTTTTCTTTCAATAGAAAGAATCAAGATAATTGTTTATATATATATATATATATATACACATTATTAAAATCATTAATATATCCAGGGGTAGTGAGGTGATTTGTTATTGCCGAGTCAGTATATTTTACAGTGGGTTATGCAGAGTAGGAGTTAGTAAGTAAATTTAACCACAGGCTAACAAATGAATCTGCTTTGACTAAGCAGAATAGAAGCTCAGGGTGGAGCAAAGTCTGAGCATGCAAATAAGTAGTATTTATGTATATGATTAAAAAAAAAAAAAAAAATATAAGAAAAAAAAAAAAAAGTACAACTTAAGCCTAATAATGTAAATATTTTTCAACTTGTAAGGAAATCTTTTCTCAAATAAATGAAAGAAAAAGATGTACTTAGAAGTGGCTAAATAATTTACTGAATATCTTAAAAAAAAAAAAAAAAAAAAAAAAAAAAAAAAAAGATATATTGGAAGTTTTAGTTTCAAAAACAATTTATTTTATAAATAAAAAAATTGGATCTAAAAATACTGAGAAAAAGCAAGTTTGTTCAAATCCAAGAGGAGGAATATATATATATATATATATATATATATATATATATATATAACGTCATCCACAGAGTGTTTCGCTGTTTACAGCTCATCAGTGTGGCTAGACATCCGGTTGCCTCTAGCTAGGATCGAAACCCGACTGAATTGGTGTCAGTCGGAGCTTCTAACCACTAAATATATATAGTGGACTTTGTCGTCGTATTCGACATGAGGTTCAAGCTACTTAGTTCCGATGAACTGACCGCCCAGACACCAGCACATGTGATTTTATTATAGTGGTGAAGGTTTTGTGCAGAACCATACTTTTGAAGGGCCAAATACAGAGACCTGGTGCACTATGTGCCACAAATTCCCAGTTGCCATATACAAGTCTATAGAACCCAGTCTGTCCTGCTATTTACCCATAGCTGGAGGGAGAAGAGGATTAATACCTTTTTCAAGGGTATTAGCACTTTAGTGAATGTAATGGATTCGACTGGAATTTGAACTCTGCTCTCCAATTCCTCAATCCGAGCCGCTATCCACTACTCCACTGAGCCACACACACACATTATATATATATATATATATATATATATATATATATATATATATAGAGAGAGAGAGAGAAGGGTTTACTTTAATTTCTGAAAATGAAATGCATCATGATTTCATAAGGAAAGTTTCTCGTCATCAAAGTGAAAGTTAAAAGAAGTGAATCTAAATTAATAAGAAAACCAACAGGAAATCTTATATTAATAACTTAAGTCATTGTTTGAAAAGATAAGACTGGTTAGTTATTAACACCTAAAGACAACTGCTATTTGCTTAAAAGGCATTACAATAAGTCTAATATTTCTCAAAGCATTGCTAAATCACAAATATTTGTCTGTGGACATATTATTCAGCACTAATAAGACTATTATAAATTATCTACCAGTTCCCCTGTAGCTATAGTCACTTTTCTGTTTTTTGTTTTTTTAATATAGAAAAACTGCACAGCACTGCAAGGTGCACTGCACTTCTGTTAGAAAGGATTTAGGGAAGGGTAGATGCACTTTCTTATATTACAAAAGCAACAATAAAAATCACTGTATTTGATGGCATAATTAACCCTCTTCCTATTTAATATAAGAAAATTAGGATGCTGGGCTTGGCACAAGTACATGTTAGCCTACTGTAAACCTGGCTAAACAGTTTTGGAGCAGATACTAATAATGGCCTGACAGAGCTAGTACTTACTGAAGTGAAAGAAGAGATATAAACACTCATCTTAAATATTTCAATGAATAAAAACATGACTTCAGATCTTCAAATTATTCTATCAGCAAAAAATGAAAAAAAAAAAAAATGACAAAGTGAGAAAATAACAATTGAAGAGACAAGTTGTAGTTTTTAAAGATTTGGTAATTCATTTCAGTACATTTTAATTTTTAATATTTCTGCTGAAATTTCTGAGATTTTAGAGAAATTTTGTGCTAAAGATCAAATGTGGCTTGTGAGAAAAAAAAGTAATGAACTATCTTTGAGATTTGTTAGGACCAATTATAAGAATATAGAGAGAAATCTCATCTACAGTGACTTTATATATATATATATTTTTTTATTTTAATTCCATATAAAAACATGACAAAAAAAAAAATTATAAGACAGAATCAATGTCTCCTAAATTTTGAATAGAATTATGTTGAAAGCTTTTTAGAATCAGGCTTTGGCTATATAGCAACAATCTATTTGTTACCACTATGGAAGGCTGAATAAGGAATGGGGGAGATGTTAAAGGGACAAGTATTGCCGAGAGCTACAAGGAACAGGAAGTTGTGGAGAGCCATGATCTCCCACGTCCTGAAAGGACACGGCACATAGAAGGCAAAAGTGATAATTCTAACAAACAAGAAAAAACATTTACACATTTTCTAATGGCAAAACAAAACTGAATCCTAAATGAAAATGAAAAAAAAAAAAAAAAAAAAAATTTGGTAAGTAAGAAATTGGGGAGTGAAGCGTGAGAGAGACAAAAAAAAAATTAAATTATTTCATTTATTCTGAAATGTGGCAACATTTTGACTTAAGTTCTTTGAAAGTTGTTACAATTAGAGTGCTAAGGGAGATCATCAAAAAGGTAGCTGCAATTATGGATTAACCTTTAAATGCTGTATTAGTGAGACTCATTGCAATAAAGTATTTCAAACTTTTTTTTTTCAAGCAATAAAGGTTTTTGTAGTAAAAAGACAAAAGTTTAAAGAAATACAAGCCTCAATCAAAAGTGGAAAAGTTTTGGCTCTATATTTTTTCTTTAAAAGAAAATGCTTTCAATAGATTTTTTCTTTTTTAATGGGGAAAAATTGATCCAAATCAACAACTGCAGTATAGATAACACCAAAGAGCATAGGAATTGTATTATTATTAACAAGAATGGTTTCAGCATTCCTGATACAAGTGGCAAGCTGAAAGGATTTAAAACAGCTGCACAAAAGACATATATATATATATATATATATATTTGTGAAGACAATATATTTGTTAAAAAAAAAAAAAAAAGTAAAAAAAAAAGTTCATTCTAAATGATGGATAACTAGATAAGTTAATGATTGAATACATTGCTTTGACCTGCCAAAGTTTTTGAGAAACAATAAATAAAAAGGAAACTAACAGTTCAAAATAAAGCTTTTCATTCAGAAAGGAAAGGGAGAAGAGAAAAGAGAAGAAAGTATATAAGAAGAGACTGCTATATTGCATGTTCAGAAATGAGGGAAAAAATACTTAAGTCAAGAACTGAAAGTTATTAAAAAAAGATTTTACAATGCCCATAAAACAACTTTTAATTAAAGTTGATAAATAAGTTTTAAAATATTCAAGCTTCCAGATTAAAGATAAACCTTTTTCAAATTTGTGAATAAGAATTTGGAATTTCAAAGATTTTACAATCAGAGGACAAGAAAATATTTCTTGGATATTATCAAGTCAAGTGTATGATTAAGCAAAAATGTTGACAATAAAATGATCTTTCCACTTTCTAATTTTAGAAGAACTATTTGGAATTCCTAAGCAATCCAATTCCAACATTAAATATTTCAGTCTTCATTTTTTTTTTCTCAAGCAAAAAAAAAAAAAAAAAAAAAATCCTCTTGGTTTTACTTTTATTGAAGTTCAACGATCTCTGAAATTTTAACCTTGGCAGGACCATCTGCTGCTGAGTTAAGAGATCCATTTTTTTTTTTGAATAAAGCGGATCAAGAACATATCAGAAAGAAGTAACATGTGACAGCATGCCAGAAGGTCATGTGACATCACCACTGAGTTGCCATAACAACAAATATCTCACTCCATATGCACTGATAAAAAACTACAACTTTAGACTGTGTTATTCTTATATGCCAATGTATTCAGAGATAAGAGAAACGACAAACCCGTGCTTCTGAGAGAGAAGTTATTGAAGGCACATACAGCATCAAAGTTTGCTTTTTTTTTTTAAAGGTTTACTAAACAATAGTCTTCATCTTATTCTTCTTAATGCTATGATAGCAATGAGCCATTTTCTGGTTATTTCCAAATAAAAGGTTAACTTTTTACGCAAAGAATTTAAGTGACACTTGAATATTCACCAGCAGAGTTTTAGAAGTGACATTTAAAAGCCAAAAATTAAAAAAAAAAAAAGATACAGAAGTTGATAAGAAGACTAAGGAGGAATTTTGATTTTATACACACACACTGAACCATAATTTATACAAAATAACAAAAAAGAATAAAGTTCCAAGTAAAATAGGCATGAATTTTTGTAAAAATATATATTTTATTTTAATGGGAGAAAAAAAACATATCCCTAGAGGACTGAATATTTTCCAATAATGATAATGGCACGTTAATTGTGGCATCAACAATAAAAAAGGAACAAGGCGAGTTGTCAAATTGCAACTTTGGGAAATACAGTTTTTCAACATTAGAAACCTCGCCCCAAAAGTCAATTTTATCATAGATAATAATAGTTTAATTTAAACTTTGGAGTGATTTAAACTTAATTTATTTAATGGTCTATGAAACTTGAAGAGATGAGTTTCTAACATTTTCTTCCTTATTATTCAGAAGAGAGAGAGAGAGAGAGAGAGAGAGATCTTTATTGCGACATTCATACACTGATCAAGCGGTTACCTCGACGTAGAGTGTAATGAATGGTTAGCGAGCTTGTCTCACTAGAACAATTACGGCTGAATAGAGTGTTCGATCCTCACTGAATGCCACATTTAAGCTACTCCTAGAAAAACATCATACAGTCTAGTGATAAAGTTATTTCGTTGTATTGTTAGCAAGCAGAGAGTCTTCTTACAGGTCATTAACGAGTAGTACTTAAACGATTTTTTTGTTTGATCCTCACTGAGCGCCGTATATAATTTTTGTGGTCTTCTTCCAGATTAAGCTTAAAGTGAATAACTATATAATACAAGGCAGATTAATACAATTTACTTGCAATGGGATTTTTCCCCCCATTTATAGATACCAAACCAAATCAATACTTTTACGTGTCAGTGAATCACTCTACTGATAAATCTACTCTTAAAAATCAACCCCGCCCCATCACAAGATAAAGTGGGAGTCGCGGGGGGGGGGATTAAAATATTTGCAGCCATGTAAACGATTTTTAAGTAAAAACCTAAATAATAAAACAGATATGGTGAATAAATAAAATTATTTGACAACAGGAGAAAAAGAGATTTAAATAGACTAAAAAGTCAATAAAAGTAAAAACAGAGCAGAAAAAATTGCTTCAAAAAGGAGGCGGGAAAAACTGTCACAAGTCAAGAACCGTTGGCTTCAGTTCTTTTAAATTTAAAGTAATGCGTGTATCATTTTTACACAAACACTCTCTCTCTACTAAGTGCGTGGTTTGTACTAGGAGCGCATATCCAGGCTCCACGATAATGACTGAGACGTTATAAAAAAGTAAGCATAAATATGTTAATAGATATTCTTGTTACTAGGTCTTTCTAAATAATATTTTGCATAATAAACAGGAAAAGGAAACGTTCCTTACTTTTAAAACTGTAATTAAACCCAAACTGAACCGCACCTCTATTTTTAAAATCTGCTATAAAGATATTTTCAGTCTCTTTGTAGATGATCGTTGTTTTTATTTAAGGAATATGTTAAGAATTTATGCAATATTTGACATTCCTCTACCACACCCCCGTTATTTTAAAAGTAAAAAAAAAAAAAAATCCCAATTCGATAAAAACTAAAGAAAAAAGTGGTTATTTTATTGCAGATCGATAACTTATATTGTTATTGTTCAGCGGAATTGACAGGTTTTTAAGGATGACTATATAGAAAACAAACTATGACATCAAAATAACTTTGAATATTTAAAATAAAATGAAGTTAAAAAAGTGAAGGGTTTCAGTCATTTCTTTTAATTAAATGTTTAAAATGGCAATTTTCAAATTCTGCGCCGGAAATCAAAAGTTTAAAAAAAAAAAATAAATAAAAAAAAAAAAAACGAATTAGTTTTCCATTCAATCATCGATTGATTTGAAGGTAAAAAAAAAAAAAAAAAAAAGAAAAGAAATGTCACAGGACGATGCGCTCTTAACACTTACTTTTTAAGTAAAACTAAAAATAAGCTTTGATTTATTATACGAATTCGTTTTAAAATAAACTAGTTTCCTTGTTCAACATGAAGATCACAAGACTGGAAGATTCTTTGTTCGCTAGAATGTGTGTTTTACTTTTTTGCTAATATTTATTTACTTGTTGTTATTAAATAGATTTGATTTTTCTGCATCATCAATTCACTTTCTTGTTGTATCTTGTTAAAACAGTTGCTTTCTTGTCCAGTACATCATTTTATTTGATTTTTTTGTTCCGTATTTAACAAGAAGAGATTATGTAGTCAAACAAAAATGATTTAAAAGAAAAAAAAGGAGCTCGTATTCAGATATGTGTAAGAAGATTAAGAAGAATCATCTTTTTACTTAAATTTTATGGAATCCTGTGTGCGTGGGGGTGTATGATAAAAATTATGGAAAATTGAGCGGTAATAGGATGGTAGACGAGAAACGGCAACTTTCTAACAAGTTCTTTTAAATTCCTCCTGTTATCGATTTCAAACTGGCATTTTATTTTTTATTCATTAAGGCAGTTTTTTTTTTAATTTTTTACATTTTATTTACTCCCCTCTACACAAACACGATAAAGCGTACAAGTTTAATAATAAAAAAATAAAAAAACCTAAATAATTTAAAAAGGTCTAAAATGCTAAAAAAATATTTAAGATTTGTTATAAAAAAGAAAGGGGGTTTAGTTTGTATTTTGAGTGATGCCAAGTTCTGCAAAAAAACACTGCAGAAGTAAATCGACGAATGCACAATTCAACAGGTTTTCGAAATCATTTCTACTTTCCAGACTAGGAAAGTTCTTGAAATACATTAAAAAAAAAACTAAAAGTACGCTAAAAATTTGAAATGAAGGAAAACTACTTTTTTTTTTTTTAAGGAACAGAAAGAAAAAATTATGAAATATATGTAATTAATTAAAGAAGGAGAGAGAAAGAGTAAGAAGAAGCTTGAACCAATTTTTTCCAAGCCAAAAAATGTGTTTGTGTGTGGGGGGGGGAGCTGTTTTTTCTCTAAATTAATTAAAAATGCTTCTTTTTCATTTGAGAGGCAAAGATATTTTAGGTCTTTTTATAACAATTTTGGAGAGGTATTTTTTTAAGAATAAAAACATCAGCTGCTTTTGCGTCCCTGCCCCCTCAAGAAAAAAAAGAAAAGAAAAGACGAAGGTGACTATTATTATTAAAAAATTAGTCAGCGAAAAAGGCTTTTAAACGTTGAAACCTTCATACCAAAGTCAAGTCTAAAATGAATTAAAATATTCACCTTTGGAGTGATTTTAACTTAACACGCTTTTAGTTTCACTTTGTCTTCTAGCAAGGATATCAGGCGTTAAGTCATTTCGTACGGATCTCACGCAATGAAAGAGGAGACAAGATTCTTGCTATGACAAAAAAGCAGGTTTCAAGACGTTGTGAATAATTAAGTGAAAATTAATTAGAAGAGTTTGTTGATAAAGAAAACATAAAAATGGATAATTTATATTTCGTTCCTAATGAGAACATTTTTTTTAGTCTAGAAATTTTTTTACATTTAGTTTTTGCAAGACAAAAAAAATGAGTTGGAAGGCGGTGGTAAACAAAATATTCAAAATCTTATTAAAATTAAATTATTAAATTGGATATTGTTGCTTGCTTGAGATTTTTAAATTCCAAAGCATTTTTACAAAAGTCAAAAAGGTGAAATGGTTATTTTCATAATAATTCTGTTGCCATTTTGGTCAACGGCCACCAAGTGAACCTGAACAGAACCAAAATGATAATCGAGAATCGAACCCAGAATCACGTCAGCCAATTTTTCACTCACTTTCATCATCTGAATTAATTTTCGCAAGAAGATTTGAACTCAAATTAATTAAAAAATACAAAAAAAAAAAAAAAAAAATGTTTCTTAAACTTTCGGACTTTTTGGTCCTTTCGTAGGGACACCGAAATGAAAGTGAAATAATTCGGATCACGAAGTTAGAAAAATAAATCCTGCATTTATTAGCATCTTTTAAGAAACTCAACAACAATAAGGGTGGGCAAGGCTATAATCATCATCGTGAAGTAATGAATATGATTTGCAGTAATAATAATAATCGATAGAATTTGGTAGAGTATTGATCAGGATCTTGACAGATCGAGTACATAATGTTTGCAGCAGTATTTGATGAAAAACTTGTAAATCCTCGACTACTGCCTTCTCTGCTGCTAACGTTGTTAGTAATCCTTATTGATTTCACAGTCACTGGCGGCTGAATTTAGTTGAATGAATACTAGTACTAAAAAAAAAAAAGAGAGACAGCAGCCATCTCCACCATTTAAAGTCAATATTATCTACTACCCAACACTGAATAACCACCCTGGTTGCCTTCATCATGCGTCAAGGTTTGCTTGAATCAACCTACGAGCCACATTTAATCAGATTTAGTTCGATGCACCTAGTGAGGATCGAACTTTGAAGAAGCGTTTGCTAACTATTGCCCTACGGCGACACGATTCACAGAGTTAAATTGAGCCAAGTTACAAAGTCCACGATAGGGAGAATCGAATTCACTAATTTGCTAATCATTTCTCGACCCCCACCCATTTCCTCCGTCACACACACACACACACAGCAGGAGTCTAAAAGGAAGATTATTTTCCTATGGCTGGGAGGGAGTTCTTTCATTTCCTACCAGTGCCAATGGTTGGAAATTTAAAAAAAAAAAAAAAAAGCAAAAGATAATTGGAATTATATTCATTGTAATTTATCTTTGCACAAACAGGTATTTTGACAATTCCTAGACTTTCAAGCTAGCTAGCTAGACTTAAGAAAAAAAGGCTCTTATGAAGATTGATGTCTGCACACTTAAGTAGAAATGGTCGAGGGAGGGGAAGCTGTCTAGTGTTACAACATTGCTTCCTCAAGAAGAAATTATTCAGAAAGGATAATTTTTTTTTATATAATCATTTTTTGCATTTGTTTAAAGAATTCTCTAAAAAGGAAAAAAAAGGTAGAGGAATAATGTTTCTGTGCTAGGATGGCAGGAGGAAAAATACCTTCTGTATGAAATTTAGAAGTTTTTATTTTCTATCGAATGCGATTTTACACAAACATTTTTACTTCAGATATTGTGAGAGTAAAGTATTTTTTGTTGTTGTTAAAACGTGATGTAATTCGGAGAATAAAGCCAACGGTTTTTAGTTTTAGTTTCTTTTGAGAAAAATAAAAACTATTGATGAGGTTGATTTCTTCTTGGCGGAAGGAAGGAAGGTTTGTGGAATGCAAGTGGTTAGATGACTGAAATGCCTTAGATGATAAAAATAGTATGACATGGTCGGGCAAGAAGGAGGATCAAATAAAACTTGTGTAAACGTAAACATCGTACATAGAAGAAGAAGGAGGGAGCCTAAGACGGACATATTTTCCATTAACAAAGCCAGCCAGGTAGATGTTTTTAGAGAAAAACAATCTTTGTTTGCACTTTGATGACACGAGAACAAAGATTAAAAAATCGAATCTATTTCCTATAGGTGAGCCGAGGGGTTTGAAAGTTCACTTAGGTGCAATGATTAAGGAACCATTGTATTCTAATTTCAACGGTTCGATCCCATCTGGGGACAAGGGAAAGGTAGAGCAAATAAGACAACTGCTACAGTCCCTACAGCAACAAAAAAGTAATTAGAGACTAGAGAGGATTTACTTTGAGATGCACTTTGCGAAAAAAAAAAAAACAAAAAAAACAAACATGTTTCTTACTGTTATTAGAGAATTTAAATAATTTCTACAAAAACGATTAGGACATTTTTTTTTTAAATTTAAAAATCATTTTTATGTCGAATGCTTTTTATTGAGACAGACGAGGAGAGAGATCCTTCCTTCATTGATTGACTTGGCCGACTTCATCGAGTGCCTTTTTAAAAAAAAAAAAAAAAAAAATCAAATCGGAAAAAAGATGTGGTACAAAGCCACAAAATTGAGCTTCTTACTAGAGCAAAGATCGAACTCACCACTCTAACAATGATTTTACGACTACTACTACTACTAAAGGACGGAAGTTATTACCTCATAGACTGTGGTGATGATGACATTCAAAAGCTATTTCCTTTTCCCCCACCTATGATTTTGAAATATTCATGCTGTCAAAAGTATTCGGTTAAAATAAAAAAAAAAAAAAAAAAAGAAAAACCATAATAATACGAGAATAGACATTTTCCTTGAGGAAGAAAAGAAAGCACTGGATTTATTAAAGTCTTATAAAGCAAGATACTAACTGGACTAGAGTAAAAAAAAATCCAATTAGGTCCAGTTGTGGCTGATTGAGTCAGTAGTAATTGGCTCACATTGCTAAGATTTAAGTGGAAGGGCAGACATTTTCCAAAACCTTCCTTAGAAATTTCATTGAAGAAAAGAAAATGATTCAGAAGTGTGTGTGTGTGTGTGTGTGCAAATCCCTGTTACTTTGCCAAAAATCGATGGGGCCTGGCATTGGGCAAAAAGTTAGAAGGGGGGGGGATGAGAGTCTCATCTTTCTTAAAGACTCCTGATGCGAATCTTTAAGTACATCATACAAAGCAAATCGGAAACAGTTTTTATAGGCTAAAACATGAGTTTTTAACTTGTTAGTTAAAAAAATAAAATAAAATATATTGTTGAGAACTTTTTTTTAAATATCAATTGTTAGCAAATAAGCCCGTTCTTTTGTCGAGCATTCGACCTTTGGGATTCTGCCAAGTCGACTACTACACTACAATGATCATTCTCCCTCAGAGTCCGGATCAATCAAAGATAAAATCGAATGACTTCTTAGAGTTTTTTTTAGTTCTGCATTATTACACACTAAACAAGAATATAAAGAAAAGACGGAACATTTCCCCAGGGGTTTAAAAAAAAAAAAGTTGGCGCGGGGGGGGGGGATCATTCCATGATGGGAAAAGGTTAGGTATTATTATCGGATGGTCAGATTATGATTGCCATTTCACACAAAGCACAAACTTGCGAGAGGGGGGGGGGGATAGAAAGCAGTTGCAATATTCTAAGAAAAAAAGTGAAAGATAATAAAGATCATGACGAATAA
Source organism: Acanthosepion pharaonis (assembly GCA_903632075.3). Lineage (NCBI taxonomy): Eukaryota > Metazoa > Mollusca > Cephalopoda > Sepiida > Sepiidae > Acanthosepion > Acanthosepion pharaonis. The sequence goes on along the minus strand of CAHIKZ030005000.1, from coordinate 470,231 downwards.
TTTGAATTAAACCAGAGTAAGAGGAATGCACAAATTTCTCAAACATATTTTTCTTAAATTCAACCTTGCTTGTAAGTTAAAGATGAGGAGGAAGAGATGATGTTTGAAATGATGAAGAAGAAGAACTCAACATCACAAGGAGAAAGAGAGGATTTTGTATTAAGAAATAGGGAAAAGGTTTATTTATTTATTTTAAGACTTTTTCAAGCAAGTGTCTTCTTGTTGAATGCTCAACAACAACAAAATTCATATTGTTTCATCAAAATGACCTTGAATTATGATCCAGTCACTTCAATTTTCTTTTTTTTTAAGTAAAAAAAATTGCGCCAGGAATTAGGGACTGGTCAGATATTTTCTTTGAGGAAAAACCTTTAGCCAAAAATTCAAGATCACAGGCATTATTATTATTTGCATGGACAAACCCCTCCAAAATAGTGTAATTCTTTACAAAAATGAACATTGCTTTTTAAAACAGAAATAATCTGTTTATATTGGAAAGAAATTGTTGTCGGGGTTTGTCTTCTTTGAGTTTGGCTGCAGCTTCATTTGTCTTTTTTTTTTTCTGGGACACTTGGTCCCCTCGGGTGGTTAGGTGGTAGATTTTGAAAAGAATGGACAAAATAAGAAGAGGATCAAATAAGTTCTGAGTAGGAGAAGTAGATCCTAATTTAAGGATCGAAAAAAAAAGAAAATAATTTAGATAGTTTTTTTTCTCTCCTTTCAGGAAACTGGTTTATTTGAATTAAAAAGGAAATAAATATTGGATTTAAATCTTAGGGAAAGAAATAGAAATGTAAGAAAAAATTAGCAGCAGAAAAAGATGAGGAAATGATGGAAGGAAGATAGTGAAAGGAAAAAGGTTTGTTATTTTGTCTTCTTCCCAAAGAAGGCATTCAACATCTTTTAGATGAATTTAGCCATCAATCCAGGAATAAAAGACAAGAGGGAGAAAAAAAAAAAGCTCCACCCACACTAATTAAACAATTAGCAGGTAAAAGAGAAAAGGCAATGTAAAATTACTATTTTAAGGAAAAACTGATATTTCTGAAGGTTTTTTTTTTTGTAATGAAAATTGGGGGTAAATTTTTTATAATAAAAAAATATTTAAATTTATTTTTTATTTCTACGTCATTTCTATGAGTGAAAAAACTAACAAATTCAATATTTAAACATCAATAAATGTATTGATGAAAGTAAATTTAATATTGAACTCTTGAGAGATTGATAAAAAAGTGTTTTAATGTCGAAAATATTTTTAAATTACAACTGAATTCAATGTCAGAAAACATTCTTGAAAAGGAAAAAGAAATATGTTCAAAAGAATATTTTTATTATATAAATTTATAAATATTTTATACACATTAAATACAAATTCTATCAATTTTATTCAAAATATTTTTAAAAAATTTTTTACCTTAAGATAAATTTTAGAAATGAAATAAATATTTGAAGGTTTTAAAAAGGATTTGTTTTTATTTTTAATGGCTTGACTCTTGTTTTTAAAGGTGTTGAAAACATTAAAAACATCTGGAATAAGCATCGATACTTTTACAAAGAAAAATGTTTTAAACATTTAGAAAACTAAAACACAATTTTAGTTAATTTTTAGTTACAATAAGAATCGAAAAGTTACGATAAAATGTCTTAACATTTTTAAAACGGTGAGAAACATTTTGGTAATCATTTGAAACATTTAAGCAAGAATACGGCATCGTTTTTTGTTTTTATATATATATATATATATATATATAAAGAAAAACAAGGCGAAAATGATTGGAATAAATGTCTTGTATATAATTAACGAAGACTTAATACATGATTTGAAAGAGGATATTTTCGGGGAAATTAAATGTGAACTGTAAAAAGAAGAAGAGGATTGTCAGGGTCCCAGCAACATTTTACAAATCGGTAATGACGACAAGATTAAAAAGACTGAACAAGGCAGAAGGAAAAATAGTAGAAAATCGAGAGGAAAATTGGAAATAAAAATCAAGAAAATGGTTGTTAGAGATGAAGAATGATGGAAATAAACGAATAGATTGTTATGATTCCTTGTTGCTTACCTGAGGCGTGTAAAAAGAAAGCCAGGAAAATAACAGCAAAAGAGAAGGCGCCCTCCATTTTGAAGTAAAAACTCGGACTTTGTTGCCTTTTTTTTTTTTTTTTTTTTTAAATTTTTTTTTCCTCTTTTTTTTTGGTGGGGTGGAGATTAGGGATTATTTTTTGGGGGGTGGGGAATAGATTTTATAACCTTTCTCCTTATTTTGAAATCCAAGCAAAAGAAACATCCAAAACTTTTTTTTTTTTTTAAGAGAGTTTCTTCCAATAAAAAAAAAAAAAAAAAAAGACTTTTTCTTTCCCTCCTTAAAAATTGGTATCTCTCCTTTTTTTTTTCTTTCTTCGTCCTTTGGTTGTCTTCAATTTACTTCTCCGTCAGTGGTAAATATTTCTCAGATCTTGGATATATAAAAAAAGGCCTGATCGCATGTGTGCATGTATGTATGTATAAATCTTTATATACATAGATGGAACCATACATACATATATATATATATATATATATATATAAATATATATATATATATATGTGTGTGCGTGTGTGTTACTGTTGGGTTACACACTCACGTGTGTATGAGTGAATTTATTGTTTTCTTTTTTAAGCAACTGACCATCGACGTTGGTGTTTCGCCTCTCACTAACAATATAAATGAATTCGGTCGATGTAGCTGCCTCGTGTGTATATCACTAGCCTACACACTTAATACAATTTACCTACCTACCTATCTTTCTATGTGTGTGTGTATGTTGTTACTACTACTACTACTAGTAGTAGTAGTAACAAAGTAGTGGTATTATAATTATTATTAATATTATTATTATTATTATTCTCTGTTTGTTGTGAATCGTGACAGTTGGTTAGGCTGTCTGCTCGGGCAGGGTGAAAGGGGGGAAAAAGGCACTCCACTGCTTTACCCCCTTGTTGTGTTTTCTTTTGGGGGGAGTTCTCCTGTTATTATTATTATTATTATCGATAAAGACAAGGAATGGCTTCAATTCACTCTCTTATTCTCTCAATCCTTCTTCGTCGTCGTATCTTTTCTTCCTTTGCAAGCAACACACACTTCTGCCGGCCGTAGCAGCTGGTAGACCTAACGACGAAGTGGGAGTGGTGGCAGATGGCTGACAATTAGAGTTGCAGGAAGGGGAGGCTTAATGAAAGAACCGGAGGCGGAGGAGGAGGAGGAAGAAGAGAAGGAGGAGGAGGAGGAAGACGGTACAATGAAAAAAAAAATGTAATTGTACAAGCAGCAGCTGTAGTAGTAAAAAGAATTTGCTATTTTTATTACTATTATTGCTACTACTAGCTTTAGTGATTAGAAACTGGAAAATGTTAATGTTTTCAAAGCTAGTAAATAACTAAGATTTTATTATTATTATATGCTTTCACTATTCGGACCATCATGGTTTATGCGAATGTGATGCCCAAGAGGATGAAGATGAACTCTGAATAGCAAGATTTCTTCTTATCAAAAAAATTCCGACAAGAATTATTTTTTAATTATCTTGATGATTTGGGCAGAGATATATTTTTTAAAACAATAGAAAAATAAAATGTATATTTTTTTAATCACCATTTCATTTTTCTTTACTAAAAACCAAAATTAATATTTAAAAAAAAATTAAACTAAGAAGTATCTATCGACTTGATTATCGTATATATTTGTACAGGTAAGTGTTATTTTCAAGTAAAAAGCAGAAAGTTTGTTTTACAAAATGCTTTATGGTAACAAATACAAACTTTAAGTGACAAAAAGGTTGAGAGATACGCACTTGTTTAAGTCTAAACCGTTATTGAAAATAAAAACTAATTGTTTAAAATAAAAATGTAGAAAAAACCGTTTTTCAGGTTTGACTATCTTAAAAATCTGAGATTGAAATTCAATCATTGAATTAATAATTCTTTATTTTGGGGGCATTTATTTTAGTTCTACTTTAAGGAAAGAAACGTTTAAGAAGGAAAGAATAAGCAATTAGAATTAAAAATGTTTATTAAAATGCTTAGACGATTGCAAAGACAAGCTGATTTTGTCATGATGGTAAAGTGCGTGTGTGTAATTCGCCTATTTCTAGCGTTCGATAAATTACTCTCTCATTTTACTCCCTTTGTTGCTACGGTTAGCTTCTCAATTGATTCTCCCCTCTCTATACGACTCTTCTCCTCTCGCCTTCTCCCTCCTTCCTCTCTCTCGCCCTCTCTGTTTTTACTCACTGTCTGTCTTTCCCAGTCTGTAGCTGTTTGTATCTTCCCCCACCTTCTGTTTCTTAGTCTTAACATGTAAGAAGAGAAAAAAGACTTTCGTCTTAAATTCTTCTCTATCTCCTCCCCCAATTATATACACACATCTTTCCTTCTTTTTCTCATGTTGTTTAGTGTTTATCATTCTTCTGGGTTCCCTCTTACTTGCTTTTCTTTCTTTATTTCATTCTTTCTTTCATTCACTATATTCAACCTTGCTTGCTACCTTCCTCATCGACTACTTTACAATTTGAAGGAGTACATCTCTAGTTGTTAACAACATCCATTTCCACATTGAACCTCAATTGACAACAACAACACAATACAGCTGCTTCTTGTTTACGTTTATATAAGACATATGCATTATATACATGGACATAAAAGATTTTTTTTGCAAATTTTAAGCATTGGAGTAAAAAAAAAAAAAAAGTAATCAGTTCACCTAGGTGTTGATAAATTTTTACCCACCTGTCTTTTTTCAGTTCAGATTATTTTTATGTCCATTTCAATACATTTTCAACGCATACAGTTTACAACACATACACGCGCACACACCTACTATCGCCGTCTACTCAACTCTTGTGAATCAACGATCATAATATATAAACCTTTTAAGTTAAACTTGAAACTATTTGTAAACAAAATCAACTCTTTGTTGTCCTTACCTTAATTTCAGTTTCAGTTTTGGGGGCACAGGTGAGTTCATATCTTTTTTCCTTTAGTAAACATTTATATTGACAGTTTATTTTTTCCCGCTGAAATCAAATTAAATATTTATTATTCAGAACTTTTCCCGCCTTCCCTTGATTTTTAGAAAACTTTAACCAAACTGACAAGAAAAGGAACATCTTGGAATGGAAATAAAAAGAAAAAAAATTTCTACTTTAAGATTAGAAATAACACAGGAAAGGGATTTTTTGTTTAGCTTTATTTACTTTCCAAAAATTATATTTTTGTTTAAAATTATTTTAACTAAAGATAAATAACCTTTTTTTAATTGTCTATTAAAATTTATTTTCTCCGTAAAAGGGAAAATGTCCTTGAAAGAATTGTTTGACTTTTTTTTAAATATCTCTTTCTTTATGTTAAGGTAAAATAAATTATTTTAGAGACATATTTTTGGGCTAAAATAAGAAAACATTTTTAAGGTAAATAAAAATAAGTAAAAAAAAAATAAAATGCCATTAAAAAATTAAATTAAAATTTAAAAGTTACCTTTATTAAATGTCTTACTGTGTTAAAAAAAAAAAAAAGAAGCAAATATTTTCTTTTAGTTTTATGATTATCTAAAGTTTCTAAAATTTCTCAATTTCATGTCTGTCGTCTCATAGTTTCACTTTTAGTTTTCATTGTCTGTTGTTACTTAATTCAGATCTTTGATGATGTTTAATTTAGAAGATAAAGAAAACCTTACTCAGTATTTGCGGGGGGAAAAGAGGAAAAGAAAATAGATTTATTTTTAGAATTGAATAAAAAAATATTAAAGAAAATAAAGTTATCCTTTTTAAACGCATTTTGGAATTTTATACACTTGTAATTTTTCTAGATATTTCTTTTTAGGACAAATTCTTTCTACATTATTTTTGCATTACTCGACTTTTTCTTTGTTTCTGGAATCAGTTAAAAAGCCATCATTTTTTTTTTTAAATAATTTAATTTCCTTGTTGATCTTTCTTAAAGTTCATAAAATAACTCTAGCAGTTTTAAAATTTAAATCAACAAAGAATTTTATTTTTATTTATTAAGTTTTAATGATTTGGGGTGAGGGTAATTCCTGTCACCTGAATTTAAAATAATAATCAATAAATAAATAAAAAATAATAATTTTTCTTCAGATTAAATTCAATTTTTTGTGTGTATATCGATAATCTTTTTTTAAATTCAGATTTTGATGTTTTATTTAGAAAAATGCTTTTTATCAAATTGATAAGGATAACGAAGCGAATAGTTTTCTTTTCTTAACAAACCAAAATTTCATCCCAAAATTTAATATTTCTCTTTCTTTGTCATCTTAGAATTCTCCATTTGCAGGAAGGAAAAAAACGTGTTTAGTTTTAAAAGAAAGATTAACAAAGAAACTTTTGTTTCATTGTTTCCAAGCATTTTTAATTTTATTGAACTTACAAAAATGGATTCTGGCTGTTATTGTCTATAATTTTGAAATGCCATGATTACTCCAGGCATTTTTCAGACTAGTATCCTTATCTTTATTGTTTTAGACAGAACATATTGGTTGATGAATTCATCGACCTTCCTCAAGATTGAAAATAAGAATAAGAAGCCATGACCATTGAATGATTGAGTAACTTTTTTTTTTTTCCATTGTTGGGTTTCTTTTCAGCACAAACCCAATTTTAGAAGTCAGATTGTAAAAATTCTTTCTTCAATGCCAAAATTTATTCTGACTTTTTGAAGGCTACCGTTATGTCCAATTTTCGTAAACGGAAATCTACAGTTTTTAGAAAATTGATACAAAAGAAAAATCTTACTGTTTAGTTTAATTAATGATATTGATTACTTCTCTCCCTGGATGTCACGTTTTTTAATTTTACTTCTGGGTTTTTCTTTGAGATAACTGTAACAATAAACAAGCTCTCTTGGAGGGTTATGTTTCATTTCATATACGAGTCCTTAACTTTTATTTAAAGAAAAAAAAGTTTTTTTGTTTGATTTTATTTCTACCAATTAGAAGAAAAACTTTTTTTTCTTTCACTAACTGAATTAAATACTGAAGACAAATTGGAAATTTTTTACAGATTTGGGATAAAAAAAGTTTGTTAAAAAAGAAAGAACTAGTTATTTTTTAAATGATTGTTAATGTTTAAAAGACAAGCATAGAAGATGGGGAAATGTTTTGTGTTGTAATCATCTTCATTCTTCATTATAATTCGATAGTAGAAATAGAACCTCAGAAATTGTGATCTACAGTCTTGCACTTCACCACTGAGTTACATTTACGTGAAGACGACGTTCTTTTATCAAACAAAATTTTCCCACGAATTGAATAGATTTTATTTCTTTCAAGCAATGTGATAATATCTCGAGATTTGAAAAGGATACTTTTGTCCTATTTTTAAGATTTGTATCAATGTCGCTCAAGAAAGAGGAAAAAAAAAATTTATTACACATTCGCTCAACAAAACAAGTGTCTTCAAAATTCTATGCTTTTTTCTTGGTGCATTTTTAGTTCAAAATGTTTTCAGTTTACAAAATTGAACGGATTTTTAGAATAAAAAGAATTCAAATTTGTATCAGAATGAAAGGTAGCAAGAAGGTTATCAAAAAAAATATGGAAGATACTCAGATTTATTTTTTTTAATACCACGTCCCATCAAAATATAGACGATCGTGGCTCTCCACAACTTCCTTCTTTACTATCAACAAACCGTTTTGTGAAAGTTAGTGCACTGACTTCCTGTTGCCTTCTGAATGTTTTTTTTTATTTTAATTCAGAGTTGTCCTTTTACTAAATTCGTTGCCAATTAAAAAGTTATAGAATCCAGTCTTCCATACTATTTTAACTATAGTGAGAGGTAGAAAAGATGGAGTCTTATCTTTCCCCACAGGAAATTAGTGCAAAGTAAATGCAACATCCTTGACCAGAATTAGAACTCAGCCTGCTTGTTCCATTTCCAATGCTGGTAACCATTAAGACAACTGCACATAAGTATTACTTAAATAAAATAACTAACGTTAAATCTTTAATAAAATAACATTCTCAGAAAATATCAACCAAATAGTGCATAAGTGAATAAAAAATGGAAAAATTTTCTTAGTGGCATGTTTCATTCCATGAGGGAACTTCTTCAGACTAATAATGGTTTTATTGATAGGATCAATTATATAAAAAGGAAGAACTGAGTTAAATTACAACAAATGCCGGTTAAGTTTACAGTGGAATGTTAAAGATGTGAAAATGTTTAGCTTTTAAATTTAAATTTTGACTTTAAATATATCTAAATATTAAACTTTACTTTATTTCATTCTGCTTTTTATTGTTTTGTTTTTTATTTTTACACTTATCGTTTCTAACTATCCCACATTATATCAGTGGAACATGTGAACGGAGGGAGATATATTGTATGATCCTGGGTGTCAATTTACCATAGAAGCAGTAGAGTGCAGAGGTTGTGACAGCCCCGGGCATCCATATCGGGAAGGCATCCAATCAAAGACTGAAATAAAAATGAAGTTTATATTTAATTTGAATAAAGTGTTTATTTCAGGTTTCATCTGTTTTTATATATTTAAAATATCTTCCCTTTTTTACATTTCTTGGTATTAGGCTTCATAGCCATCCACTACTTGAGTCTTAGGAGCATACAATCAAGGAATTGGCTTCGGGCATCAGCAAACATCACCAGACCTCTGCACATCACTACATAGAAGATTTCAAAATTAGCACAATCTTCATACATTTTCACCTTAATAAATTACTACCTCTAATAAATAAAACTGAATTCTTTAGGGTGACATATTAGTCAGTCCTACTGCAACTGAGTGTACTGTTTTGTAAAAAAAAAAATCCTTTTATATTCCTAGTCTTTTATTTAAATTCCTAGATTTCTCACCTATGTATTTACACTATTAACATTCTGACTATTGTCCTCATCTTTGTTGTATGTTGTCCAGCTTTCATCAGATATATATTAATCTGGGTAACCAACAGGGAAATCTGAACTGAGCTCTTTATTTAATCTATGGAGGTAGTCTGTTCTTGTTCCACTAGGGATATCTCATCTTGTTCTTATTTTTAGTACTGCTCATTTATTGCTTGTTCATTTCGACCGAGTCTGAATATACACTGCCTGGCCCAGGGATTGAACTCACAATTGCTATGCCACTTAATTCATGAACCACTGCTTTAATCCACTGTCTCACCTATGTGCTTCTTGTGACATTCTTTGCTGTCTGTTTTGTAAATTCTTGCTTCAGTTTTAATGCTTCTATTATTTTCTTTTGTGTTGATTAAATCACTTATTGTTTTTAAAATATTTGTGACAAATTTTATATTAAGTTTAAAGACAAATAAAAACTGAAGACAATAAAATCCTATATAAGGCAAACATCAAGAAATATCAGAGGTAAAAATTTAAATTTAAAGCTGAGTGTGTTTGTATCTTTAATATTTTAATGGGAACTGTAATTGACATTTGTTTTTATTTGTACCTACTTGCCTCACTTTTATGGTATAAGATTGTTTCCATCAGTCTTAGGATTGGATATGTTCGCATCTTTAGGATTGGGTTTCTGATTTCTTCTAAAGTCTTTTCCTTCTCTTTCACTCCCAGTAGCGCCTTGTGTCTTAGTGGCATTAACACCTTACTCAGGGTGAATTGATTTAAAAAAAAAAAAAAAAGATGTTATATACAATAGACTTTAATAGTTTGAAAAAGTGTCTTCACAGAACAAAATGTATCACTAAGGAGTTTTTTCCATTTTGTCATTCACTTATCCACTGTATGGTGGATTCTCTCCCGTTGTATTTGACGTATGAGAGTCAAGCAGCTCAGTTCCTAGGAACTGGCAGTCCAGACACCAGCACATATAATTTGATTATAGTATGAAGGTTTTGTGCAGAACCATCCACACTTTTCGAAGGGGTGAATAAAGAGACTTGATGCACTACGTGCCACAAGGTCCCCAAACAACCCTCTGTAGGTTTTGAATTTAGAGTTTTCTGACTCCTAGGCCAGTTGCCATCAAAGGCTATAGCTTTGGATGGCGACTGGCCTAGGAGTCAGAAAACTCCCAGTCTGTCCTGCTATTTACCCATGGCTGGAGACAGAAGAAGAGGATTAATACCTTTCCCACGGGTATTAGCACATAAGTGAATGTAATGGATTCGACAGAAATTTGAACTTGGCTGTCTGATTCCTCAATCTGAGCTGCTATCCATTACACCACCGTGCCTCCTCTAGTGTGTACGTGTGTGTATTTCTCACATTATTGGTGTGAAAAACAATAAAGACCTACAACTATTATGAAAATTCAAAGAAAATCTTAATTCCAATAAATGTCTATTCCTATGAAAATAAAATTGTTTCATTGAAATTTATTATTGAGAATGTCATACTCTAGGGACATTATTAATAAATAAAAATATAAAATAATAATAAATATCATAAATGAAATAAAATAAAACAAATAACATTAAAACTTTGTTTAAAATAAAATAAATAAAAACAAAATAATAAAAGTTCTCCCAGCATGCAACTGAAAATTTTCCTGTCTGAAAAACGGATTCTTCACACCAAAAAATGCTGAATTCACACTCTTTGCTTTTACCCTCAACGTGTCCTGGCACTTTGCTTGTCATAAGAAGAAGTGCCAGGACATGCACACCAACACACAGAAATAAACAAAATTATATGATTTTAACTTACAATTTAACATGTTTTTAGTGTTATTTCTTTGAATGTTTTTATTTCTGTGAACACAAGGCTATCCCTGGGGGTATTATGTAAATGACCCCACAATACCATGAAGCATGTATAAAATATTCAAAACATCACGCCTCATATTTCGGACAAAAATATGAATCAAAGATCTTCCACGGAAGGATTCTGAGTAAAGTAGATATTAGGTTTGAAAATCTGTCTATATTTCTGAGATGAGGTATTATGTACACATTATTTGGACTATTGTCCTCATCTTTGTCGCCATATTTATTACAATATTTCAGTCATTGTACGCTCTGGCTTTCTTCAGGTGGTTGGAATGTCGAACTGAACCCTTTATTTCGCTCACTGGGATAGACTGTTCTAGTTCCATGTGCCATGTCTAATGGATGTCAGTTATCAGTTATCTCCTGTTAATTCCCCTCTCTTTATCCACTGTGGATAAAGACATTAGATCCAATGACAGGACCTAAGGAGTGTGAGTTCAATACCTGGTTAAGGTGGTGGAGAACTTGGAGAGGGGAATTAACAGGAGATAACTGACATCCTAAAATGTCTTACATTTTTCCTTGCTATCAAAATGAAATAGTCAATTATTTATTAGGTATTGACAGGGCATAATGTTTGTGTTGACTGACTAACTAACCAAGGAGCAAAAGAAAAGCAGAATTATAATATGATTTAAAATGAGAAAAAAAATCATATGACCTTCTGACATAATGGAATAACCTGTCGCCCCCATGAGTGACTACACTATAGGTAGTAACTACCTATAAGTATCTGTAAGTCAACAGACTACAGAGTCTAGCTGAAATCTTTTTTTAGCTTTACTGTTGAACTCTCTGCCTTTGGGCAGAGAGGAACCTGGATGAGTCTATGCCGATCACATTTATGCGGGGTCTATGGGGATTTTTTGGCCTGGCCTACAGGCTTGGGAACCTCACATTAAATTTGGCCTTGTGCCACATGTGACTGCGTAGGCAGTTGCTAGATACCGTCTAGCTGGGATCTGTAACTCAGACCTTGACTGTTGTTGAACTCTCTGCCTTCAGCACAGAAGAACCCAGACGAGGCTATGCCGAAGAGCAGAGTCTCGTCTGAGGAGGTAAATAGACCCAAACCCATTTATGTGGGGTTATGGGGAATTTTTGCCCAAGCCTATGGGCTCGGATTGTTCCATATTAAATTCGGCCTCATGCCACATCCAACCTCATGGGGAGGCTGGTAAATATTGTCTAGCTGGGATCTGTTGAGTACGACTCAGACTTATGCGAGAACTACCGACCTTCCAATAGTAGCACTCACTACTGGATTGACTTGCGACAATCTTGTGCATAACTGTTACCTTTATTCTTATTGTACTGGTTTTTGAAATAAACCTTTACTTATTTTATCCACCATGTTTTTCAAGTATATATTCCTATTAGCACGGAATATAGCACCTTCAAATACCCAAGCATTATAGTCTATGAAAAACACCCAAAACTGATATTTCTATATCTGTTATTGCTAGATTAGCAAAAACTATAGCAACTATTTTAAGACCCTTATTAGAATAATTAGTTCTTCATAGATTAAAATTTCCAGCAGCCTTGTCAAAAGACTCAATCAGTTATATGCCATACGTGATACATACTTAAGTGATCATGTATCTTTCGATACATGACTGATGAGGCAGATTTTTTCCCACAGTAGGTTGCCATTTCTTTCTGCAGTAGACCAGTTGCCATCCAAGACTACAGAATCCAATCTATCCTGCTATTTACTTATAGCTTGGAGGAGAAGAAGAGGATTCATACCTTTCCCAAGAGTATTATCACATAAGTGAATGTAATGGACTTGACTGGAATTCGAACTCTGCTCTTCGATTCTTCTATCTGAGCCGTTATCCATTACTTCACCGTAACATAAATTAATGGCTAGTTTAGATATTAAATCCTTGCTCACTGACATACCAGTTAACAAATGCTTAAAATTCATAAAGAAACATCTAGTAAAATTAAAAGCTAACCTCTCTTCTACCTAAAGACAAAATTATAAGGATTTGTTGACTTATTACAAGCAAATGTTATTTCACATACAGACAAAAATTTGGTTTACTTATGAGATCACCACTTAGCAATGTGTTAGCATGTCTTTTCTTAGAATTTCCAGAAACTGATTCATTTCAAAATCAATATATTTCTGACTTATCACTGATAGTTTATTAATATATTTCCACAAATAATAATACCACTAGTAGTTGGTTCACTGTGTTGTACTGACATTGATATTTACTTATAAAACAGTAACAGAAGTTTCATTGAGTTAAACTGCACTGATAATAATTTAAGAGTAAATTTCTACTGAAAAACAGTAATAAATACTTATACTGAAAAATGACTAGTAAATACTTATGCGGAAAAAACCACTAATAAATGCTTATACTATTAAACCACTAATACTTTTACTGAATAACCACTAATACATACATTTACTGAAAAAAAATTTATAAATACTTTTACTGAAAAACAGCTAGTAAATACTACTACTGAAAAACCACTAATAAATATAAAAAAAAGCATTTCTTTTTTTTTTTTTTAAGTGATGGCATTAAAATCTAGTGGAGTTATAGAATGAGTGGATTCTAAACTTTCTCTTTCAACTGATTTTTGAATATATCTAATGTTAATTGTATTGGTTATACTATATTTTATAGTATACAGTATTATATAGTATTTGTTAGATAGTATATTATTCCAAAGAGGTTGTCAGCTAAAGAAAAGATTTCATTTTGGAACGTGTCATTGGAACGTTTCAAAGTTGGTAGAGGACATTCTCTGATGTGTAGTGAGAGGGACAATAAAAATATGAGTACTAGTTTGATTCTTCCAATAGATAATGGCACATTGAAAAACCAAAAAGTAAAGATTATTACTATTTTACCTCTGTCTTAATAATGATTAACAAATTTTAACAAATCTGTTGTTAACTGGGGAAAGGAATGGCTTGTTAATTTTAATGCCTCAAAAACAAAACTTCTCTCTATTAATCATCTGAGAGACACCCCTTTGCCCCCTATCAGCATGGCTGATGCCAACCTCCAGGAGAGTGACTTGTTGTGCCTTTTCAGATTAACATTCTTATCTGACAGGAAGTGGAAGGATTATATTGAATCCTGCTGCTAGGAAAGTTGGTTCACTGTGTCGTGCTAGACAGTCTTTCTCTCTAGAATCTATTTTACATATTTATAAGTCTTCCATGCTTCAAATATTGCTGCCACATATGATCCAGTGTTTTTGTTATATACTTGGAGATTCTTGATAAAATCCAAAGGAGAATCAGTAATATTATTGTTCCTGACCTGGCTTCTTGCCTTCAATCACTTCCCATTGTAGTAAATAGCTTCCCTGTGCTTTTTATAAATACTCTCATTGTATATGTCTATATTTCTGAGAGGAGGTATTATGTACATTATTTACATTATTGACTGTTCTAGTTCCACGTGCCATGTTTAATGGATATCAGTTATCTCCTGTTAATTTCCCTTTGAAAGTTCTCCACTGCCTTAACTGGGTATTGAACTCACACTCTTTGGGTCTTGTCACTGCCTTTATCCACTGTGCCATGTGTCCCTGAGGTATGAATTTCTGGGTATTATGAACATAATGTCTTCAACAACTATTTTTTAACAGTGCTCATATTGCAATTTTTGCTGTTATCATTCCATGTTTTTACCAGAGATTATATTGCAATTTTTGTTGTTATCACTTTTCTCTGGCACTCCTTATTACTGGTTCCCATATTGTATTCATTTCTATGCTTGGTCAGCTTAGGAGATTTTTGCAATGATAACAGCAAAAATTGCAATATGAGCACAGGTAAAAAATGATGGCTGAAGAATTATTTATAATACACAGAAATTTATAATACACAGAAATTGACAGGACCCAAAGAGTGTGATACACAGATGCCCAACAAGGACACATGGCACAGTGGATAAAGATGTAGTCCCATAAGTTTTTCATTGTAATTGTTTGGTTGATCCAGTGACAGGACCCAAATGCAGTCTGAGTTGGTGGCAAGGTCACATTTAAATTAAATAGGAGATAACTGATAAATGACATCTTCATTAAAAAATGCATGGCAAGTGGAACCTAGAACAGCAAGTTGACAGATGGTCATCTAGTGAGCAGAAAAACTTATTGGAGCTACAGGGATTGACATTCCAACCACCTGAAGAAGGCTTCTTTTATTGGAATTAATAAGTTTTGTTTTTTTTTATTCAATGGCATCTTAGAAACGTAATAAATAAAAAAAATTCAGTCCTGTTTCAAAGATGAGGACAATAGAATCAATTCAGAAAATTTTATGTGGAACTTTTCTTTTAGATTGGCGTGAAAAAAAAGGAGTTTGATTCAAGAGAAGAATCAATTCAGAAAAATCTTTCTCTTTTTGGGCGTGAAAAAGGCTTAACAAAAGGCGAACTCGCAATACCAAGTTTTTGGCAAAATGCTAATGATACAAAAACTAACTAACTAACCAGACTACTACCTGCCATGTGATAACATGAATAAATAAAGATTTTAATAAAACATTAGGTTAAGTCATAAGTAACTTCTGTTTTCGGTAACCAATTGTAATAACAAATGTATTGTCCTAACTACTAATCATACGTGGCAATTAAGAATAAATTTAGAGTACATTAACAGTGGATGAGAGTAAAAATGTTCTTCTCCCCTTGACAATGCAAGGTGGGGCATACGCAAAAACAACACATGATCAAAATTTTGTAACTGTCTTGGTCTTTTCTACCCCACCTGCCATATACACCTGACCTTGAACCAATCAATTATTACCTTTTTTGATTGCTGCTTTAATGAAGTAAGCTTTCTCTAATGAAAACCAGATTAAAGAGTTTGTTGAAAACCTTTTCAAAATGTTTTTTTCAAACTGTGGAATTTTACTCAAAAGATATCGCAGTGCTACTTGATAAGTGGCAACAAGTCAGTTCAAATAATAGTATATTTATAATTGAATAAAATGTAATTGTACTTTATATTTTGAAGAATAAAGTTGATAAACAAAAACGGAAATTATTTATGACTCAACCTAATAGAAAATAAATTTTCAGTGGTGAGGTTGCTATAACCGCTTACATCTTAGTGGCATTATTGCCTTGCTTAGCATGAAATGATTAAACAAAAATTGTTTATTTACATTATTCAGACTGTTATTGTCATCTTCATTGCCAAATTCACAATGTTATACACCAACCTTCTTCAGGTGATTGGAATTTCGAACCAAACCCTTTATTTCATCCACTGGGGTAGATTATTCTAGTTCCACGTGCCATGCTTCTACTGGATGTTTCAGTTATTTTCTTTTTTAACTCAACTCTCTAAGTTTTTTGGTTCACTGCTTTAGCCTGGTATTGAACTCACAACTCTTTGGGTTTAGTCACTGAATCTAACCAATGTTTTTATCCACTGGGCCATGTGTCCTTGTCATATTGCAAATATGGCAATGAAGATGAGGATAACAGTCTGAATAATGTAAATAATGATAACACCTCATCTCAGAGACATAAACAGACAAAAATTGTTTGTATCAAAATCACTTTTTTTTCCTAACTTTTCCCTTCTTAGATAAATTCCCTTTTGGTAACTGTAGCAGAATATTATAAAGATAAGTACTATTTATGGTAAAAGAATTAAATGTTGGTTGATTGGATCATCAGAGAGTGTTATAGCGGGTGTGGATAAATGACAAGCACCCATCCAACCCTTCTACTCACCTTTTTGTAATAAATATATTTTTGGTTATCATTCAATCTTTTATGTTTTGATTTCCTTTTATTTGTATCTTGTATAATCATAGTGGCAGTACAAGCAGTGTAATGATTATCTGTGTTGAAAGTGGAATTGAGGTGTTGGGTTCAATTTCTGATAATGGCTGTTTTGTTTATTTAGTGTTAATATTTTTGGAAAAGGCATGTCCCTCCTCCTCCAGCTATAGGTTGAATAAGAAGGTAGAAGAGACTCTTTAGCCTTACCGGTGTCTGAATTCAAAACCAGCCTGGAAGAGAGACAAGCTTTGCTAGACACACCCACTGTTGCTACAGATGTAGAATATGTGTTAATTGCAATCGTGATAAATATTTTAATCTCATGAAAGATGCAAATATCTTTTATGAGTTTGAATTGTCATCTTAAGCTGTTGGTTTCAACTTAAAAATTTTAAAAAGCCATTTCTTATTTTTGTGTAGAAAGATGAACAACCTTCTCTACCCTAATTGTTGAACATGGACTCATCCATCCACTATGAGTAGAATATCTTTTCATAGGAACAGTTATCACAAAGTGGGTTGCAAGATGTAGCATTAAAGTCTCATGCATTACTGCACTGAACTAGAGTATCAAAAGAAGGATTATTTTTACAATCCAAAATATGTTTTGGTCTTAAATTACTGATAAAATATTGATAATCCGTAAAAGCTTATCTTTTGCATATCTCTCTGTGTAGTAGTAGTCATAGTATAATTCTCCATGTCCTGAATAGAAACCAAGTTTGCTAGGTATAGCCCCCTATGTTTTCTAGTTGTTCTCTATACTTGTCTATCTAATTTGCATACGATACTACAAAACTAATCAATAAAAATAAATAAAAAATCAAACTTTACGCCCTTACAATCCCACTCAGTAACCATTTAGTTTGAGTGCCTTTTGAGTATTGTATTGGAATTACTGTATTATCAATCCATGCGTTTCATGTGATTAAACCTGTTCTTCACTCAACCTTTTGTTCCAGTGTTACCTTAGAGTATTATTAACCAGAACTACAAGCATTATACAAACTTTATAACATTTATTTTATTGCTGTCAATATAATGTTTACTCATAGAATAAAGATATACAGTTTTTTATTGTTTGCCTTTGACTGCAATCTGGTTCTTGATAACTATGACATAAATAATTTGATTTGTACAAAAAACTTCATTTAATAAAAAAAGGGAAACTATTATAATATTTAACTTATATATATATATATATATATATACACCCTTACAAAATTATGCCTACATATCTACAAAATAAATTATTTGTACACTTTTATAGCAATTATATTGTTTATATATATAAAATTTATTTATCTACATACCCACCTACCAATTCTCTTTTACAGACAATATATTTTTGAACTGTTACAAAAGTAGTTTTGAAAAACAAAAAAAATTCTTCTCTTTTTATTCAACGAAATCATTTTAAATCTAAACATTGTCTTTTTATTGTAAATACATGAAATTGATAATCTTCTGTGTGTGAATTATTTAAAGAGAAAATAAAGTATAAATTTAAAATTATCTTGTATACTTTCTCCTGCAATTATTAATTGGAAAAGTTCAATATCTGGATTTTGAATCACATAATTGGAAGTACCGTGGATGATTTACCAACCCTGTTTTTTGGGGCTTTGTTTTTTCTTTATCGGATTCCTCTATGCATTCACTCTGGATGTTTCCGGATCATTCATTCAGCCAAGTCAAACAGCTTACACGGATTACAAGTATGGAATTTTCTACTGGAATCTATCAGCCATGGAACTGTTTATAATCCAGCATAAAATAAATTTTAAAACCAAAGATAAGAATAAACCAAGGTGGATTTATGAAGCCTGGAAATTTCCATTTTTGGAGAAAGCAAAAAATGAAGCCATTACAGTTTTGAAAATCATGCCACTCTGTTGAATCTAAATGATTGCCGTCCGTTGGGCTATAACCACCTTGATATTTCTATAGAAAGCACCCAGTTATACAGGTTGTTGCCTTTATGTTTATCATTTACCTTTTAATCTGTGTATGAACAAGAATTTGATTCCCTATAAAAAAAAATGGTATCACTTGTCATATCTTTCCTCTACCTGGCACATTTTTAATCTTGTTAAAACTCTTTCCACATTTCTGGCTCCTGCAAAAGATCACTTAGTGTTGTATTGCCAAAGTGAATGATACACATAGAAGAATGAGTGCTTAATATATTTATTCAGCATCAGTATCTGGTGCTAATGGATACATACAAAAAACACAGAACAATAAGTTACAAAACAATTAACAAGACAACTTAGAAGGAATAGAGGAGGGTCAAATGCTGTATAGCCAAATGAAGTAAGATCAGTCCGAATATTAATCAGCTTAGTATCAACTTATTAATCAACGATATTTATTGTACATAAATTGTACAAAAAAAGGGGGAATGGGGAAAAGGGATGTCATCATCTGTCTTAAAATTAAACTTAGCTAGTCACAAACACTGACCCAAACATACAAACAATATTCCTTTCACCAAAACAACACATTCTTACTTGCCATTCTTACCTCATCCACCATAATGCCTCAGAAACTCTGTGAAATCCTAACTAGTCCCATATATTCAATTCATTTTCTGTGGGTGGAGGGGGAATAAGAAAAATAACCATTTAAAAGTCTAAAAACCCCAATGAGTATTTACATATATGAACAAAACTATATACAAGAAACTAAACAATTGATTTTTCTAGACGTAGCTTAGATGTGGCACAAGGCCAAAAGTATGGGACACCCAGTGAGGATCGAAATCACTATTCAGTCGTAACTGGTTTTGTGAGACATGCTTGCTAACATTACACCATGGTGACATGCCCTAATTTTCCAAGTATAGCTTAGATGTGGCACCAGGCCGAAAGTATGAGACACCCAGTGAGGATCGAACTCACTACTCAGTTGTATTTGTTCTAGTGAGACAAGCTTGCTAATCATTACACCACCCCGAGGTGCCCAAACTTATTAATCAACTGCTGAAGTACTTAATCGTAGACTATTTAAGGCTATGAGCCAAGCCATCTGTTAGAGTGCTGAAGGGGTGCTAGCTACTCTACAACACTTAGTAGATGGGCTATTGATATTTTTAGAAATAAATATCACCCAATAAGAGCCACTCAAGATAGAGCATAATGGTTAACATAGTAATTATGAATGAGGTGTGTGATGAGTGGAACTTGGTAGAAAGTGAAGATTATGAGAATAAGGAAGATAGAAAGCAATTGACCCTTGACATAAAGACATCAAGATTAACCTTGCATTAGTCACCTCAGATTTCTGAAAATTGATAGTTGCCTGGGGTGTTTACAGACCCCAATACAAAAATGGTTATAGCATTATAATTATATAAAATATTGTAATACTGCTGAAAAATTAACATAACAGGCAATCTCCATGACAATTCATTAAATCAAAACTTGGAGTGATGATATTATTATTCATTGAAATAAATTTGTTGCATAAACATATGTTGTAAATTGTAGGTGAAACACACCAGTGCAATAACAGAGAAAAGTTTCATTCACCCAAAATAACCGCAATATATTTCTATGAATAGAAAGAT
Source organism: Acanthosepion pharaonis (assembly GCA_903632075.3). Lineage (NCBI taxonomy): Eukaryota > Metazoa > Mollusca > Cephalopoda > Sepiida > Sepiidae > Acanthosepion > Acanthosepion pharaonis. The sequence continues at coordinate 450,135 of CAHIKZ030005000.1, read as the reverse complement.
ATTACACTAGCTAAACTCATAATTGCGGAATTGAAAAAGTTATATGCATACATGTATATAAAAAAACATAAATCATGAAAACTTACCTTCATTAGTTATGTGGGGAGACAGGGCACCCCAAAGAAGACAGGGCACCCCAAAGAAGACAAAGTGATGCCTGCCTCCCACAACAACTAAGCTACAATTGTTCCACACTGTGTGCTACACACCCTCACTGAGTCGTGAGAGTAGTAGAAGAGAGCAAAAGAAACAAGTTACCAATTAGGAAGTACAAGTAGTTTAAAAATTGGGGGGGTTAACAAAACACACCATGTGGCTAATGTAGAATTAAAGCATTTTAGGAAGCACCCACATGGGAGTTTGTCCTACAAAGTGGCAGTTTGAGCTGCCTGAGTGGAACTTCCTTCTTACATTTGGGATACTGGGTAAATGAGGATGAATCAACTCCATGGAAGTAGCAAATTGGTGAAACAGAAGAATGAAGCACAAAATCTAGCTCAGCAATTTATGGAATAATTGAATACCAAACATTTTTTTTAAAGTTGTTTTTGAATTATTCATTTTTTTTTTTATAAGCATTTTGCCCCATGCAAGGCGGGAGTGCCACTAGCACACAAGGGGTTACAAATAGTGAGAGCATGAGTAAAGAGGCGTGTTTGAGGAAAGGATAAAGAGAAGGCCGGGGAACTAGATCAAGACATTAGATGTTGTTGATTGACATTACATTTGAATATTTGAAGATTATAGCTATTAAGGAAGCAAGTAAGAGGAAGGGAATTCCACAGACAGGAAGTGCGAGTTAAGAAGCTGTTGGAGTAGAAGAGATGGCTTCATTCAATTGTTTCAACAGTGAAAGGGTGGGACCGAGATGCCAACCTAGTAGCAATGTGTCAAAGCCTGTCAAAAACATTTGAGATATCTAGAGCTACAGCATGAGTGTCACCTTTTTTTATCAAGAGCTTGATATACATATTCAGTGATGGCTATTAGCACATCAGCAGTAGATCTGGCAAAATGGAAGCCATATTGTTTATCAGAGAGTAGGTTGTGAGAGGTAAGATGCTCAACCAACTCAGCATTGATTAAAGCCTTAAATACTTTGCCAAAAAGTGGTAGGAGACTAATAGGGTATTAGTTATAGAGGTCAGATGGTTCTCCAGAGTTCTTAAAAACAGGAACTACAGAAGAGGACTTCTGACAAGCAGGAAGCAGTGAAGCAATAGTTATAGAGTTTGAAGAGAACTGGAGCCAGCTCAGGATTACATTTCTTTAGAACAACAGGATCACTGTTACCTCTGCTTGTCTTATGGGAGTCCAATTTTAAAATAATATCCGAGACCAGTGACTGGGTTATGTGCATATCATTCAGTAGTGCCTTTGTTCTGGGGGTAAATCAAGCATGGGTACTCCAAATGAGTCAAATGTTGTAGTTGGAAGAGAAGTTCCAAGCAAAGCATTCGATTTTATCTGCTGTAGATATCAGAACTTTGAATTGATTGAATAGAGGAGGGATTGAGGACTTGCAGTTGTTCAGCACACTCTTGCATAGCCACCAATAATCTTTAGAACTGAACTTGCAGGATGTTATACATTGTTTCATTCTACCAGCAAATAGTAACTTCAATTCTTTGAGGACATGCTTGCACTCATTATGAGCAGGGAGAAAGAAAAGTCTGTTGCAATCAGATATGTTGCTTTGGTACATTTGGAAGAAGTGATTCCTGTGGGTTATAGCGGCTGAACATGCAGGTGAGAACCAACAAGATGAATGTTGTTTAACTTGGTACTTTCTGGCTGGAACGAAAGCATCAACACTGGCTTTCACCCAGGAGGAGACTTCAGATGTGCATTTTTGAACAGGATGATTAAAAACTGCATTCCAAGTGAAGCCACAAAGGAAGTCACGGAACGAGTCCCAATCTGCATGTTGATAACAGAAAGATATTTTGTTGGTAGGAGGTTCTTAGCTGCTAGGGGAGCAGAAAGAGATGTTTACAAACACTACTACACGATCAGAGTTGCCATCAGGGCAGAGCTGCATAGTACGGCATGAGACCAGGCTAGAGGTAAAAAAGAGATCTAGGAGAGAAGTGTGTCCATTATGGTTACTGGGGAAATGTGTGGGGAAGTTCACTACTTGCATGAGAGATTGAAGTTAAAGGTTTGGATGCCAGTGGGCTTAGTGACAGTGTTTAAGTCACCTGGCATGATGTGCATTAAAGTCACCAAACAGAAATATATTTGCAGACAGGTGTAGGGAGATGGCCTTGTCTATATTATCTGAAATACTATCTAGCGTGCAACAGTCATGAGAGGAAGGGGAGCGGTAGAGAAAGAAGAGATAGCTGAGTTATATAGAGAGAGACGAAGACACATGTAAAAATGTTCTGGAGATTCAAGAGAGTTCCTTAGCTAGTGGGAGATGTTCACAGGTATAAACTCCCAGACCATGCATGTGGACATTAGAGTCCTTCCTAGGGAGAGGAAGATAGCGAGGAATCGAGAAATCCAAGGAGGGGATTGGTCTCACAGAGAACAGGACATCTAGAGACTTTTCGAAGAGGAACAATTCCACATTGCAGAAATTGGTACGAATAACACAAATGTTTGAGAAAGAAAGATTGAGGGGTTTAGGTGATTTTTGTTGAGCTGGTTTAGTTTTATATTTTTGGTAACTTATAGTCATCATGAGTTGTTTTGGTAAGGAAAGGCCTAGGATAGTAGTAGCAGTTGTTCATCTAATGTAACATGCAGAAAGTGAACTGGCGCAGACTCCAACATAGTGTGGTCTTGGGGTTACCCACTGGAGGAGCTAGCAGGGACACCCTTCCATGTGCAACATGGCACTGCAGGAGCTACAATATTATGTGACTGTTGATCAGAACAGCCTCTCAAGACATTATGCAAGAGTTTGGTCTCCTAACTACCAGTTGGGAACAGCAACCAGAAAACAGCCAACCTGGTACCCTCAGTATGAAGAGATGTTTCCACATCCTAACAAATTCATGACAGCACCACTGTTAAGGCCTGAGAAAAGAAAAGAAACTGGGAACTCCTTCCTAAACAGGTATGAGCCTCTACTTCTGTTCAAGAGAAAAGAGGGAGGAGTATAGACCAGGCGATAGGAAAGCCTATCTTTTATTAAAAAGAAAACAAAAGGTAAAACAGTCCTGATTCTGATTTCCAGTTATTTTGAAGAATGAACATTCAGATAACTTATTTGGAGAGTCAATCAATGGTCATAGAACTTTTGAACATATGATGTTTAACTGACATTCTCGTATATTAGGAAGGAGAGGAGATAATAGGAAGTAGGGTGTCTGTCTATAAAATCTTACAGGAGATGCTTCAATTGCGTCTTTCCGATATTTAATTTAGATTTGACACTTTATGGACAGCACAGACTGACTTCATTTCAGTGGTGCCTTGATACAATTATATATATATATATATATATATATATATATATACATACACACATGACACGCAAGTATAGGATTGGTGTATACGGAATAAATTACAATAACCAACAAATACTATTCTTAAAAGAGTGCTCAATACAGAGTAGAGCAAATATAATTATTTATTCAAAATTATAGCATAAATATGTTATAAAATCACTACAAAAATAGCCATTTTGTTTCGTTTTGTGTCTTATCAAGTGATGGTCTCGATCACTTGATAAGACACCAGAAGTGTTGAAACAAAATGGCTATTTTTGTAGTGATTTTATAACATATTTATGCTATAATTTTAAATAAATAATTATATGTTTCATTAAAGATGACAGACAAGTGGTTAAGCTTTTTATTTCATTTTTCTTGTGTTCGAACAGTGTTTTTTTTTCTGGATACAGAGTGTATAGAAACTGTGCAAATGTTCTGTAATTCCGAGTGCTTTCGGCTATAGTTTTAGCCATTATCAAGGATGATTTTATTTTTGCTTTTTAATCGGGTGTATGGGTTGTATGTTTCTAGTGTTATAGGGATGTTTCATTTTCTGAATACAATTAGCACATTGTGACCATGTTTGTAGTTAATATTATTGAGTGATGGCCTTTTCCTTTTTATTATTAAGGCTTCCATTATTTTTAATCTTTTTTTTACCTGTGGATGAGGTTATTATGTTTGTATTTTCTACTAGAATGTTTTGCATTGAGTCTGATAAGTTTGTGTGTGTGTTTAAAAGGGTTTTGTGGTCAGATAGTTACAATGTTAGCCGTCTGGATAGGCATGTAGCTTATTTATGAATTTGGTTTCATCAGGAACACCGTTCCTTAAGGGGCATTTGAACTCATAGATACTGTTTATTCATTGTAATTTTGATTTTGTGGTGTGTTGTTATTTCTAAGGATAAGGTTAGCTGTTTTAAATTTTTTAGACTAGACAATTTTATTTTATTTATTTTTTTTTTTTTTGTTCGGGTAAATTAGTGTAGTGTATTTCTTTATGATATTTCTAAGTGAAGATTCATCTTGTTTGTAGTTTACGTGCATTTGTCTTTTGTGGAAATTATGTTATTTTTGAACATGTGTTCACTGTCATTATTATTTACTTTGGGAAGAAATAGTCTAATTTGGCCATTGATAAGATGTTTAATTAAGTAGTGTCTGTTTTGCATTATTGAATGTTGAGTTCTTTAAGGAAGAGTTGGTGAGAGGATCAATTCTCATGTGTTTATAAATATATATATATATATATATATATATATATATATGTAAAGTCTGATCAAAAAGTATCAGGACTGGTGCTATAAAAAGGAAACCTACAAGACATATCAATTTGGCATTTAATCTCCTTTGAAGTCACACTCTTTATTGATCAATTGATAGAAGCTTTGCTGGAACTCCTTTTTTGAGATAGCAACCCACTACCTCATCACGTTCTCTTCAATTTCCTTGATGTCTTGAAATCTTGTTCCTTTCAAGTGGAGTTTAATTATTAGAAAGATGAAAAAGTCGCGAGAAGTGAGATATGGTGGTTGTCGGACCTGTTGACCAAAAACTGCTGCCTAAGCCATGGTCACTGATAAAACCTGTGGTGTGATGGGATGACCACACTCTACACATTTTCCTTCCAAGCACTGCTATAAATAATAGAAGTGAGTGAGAATGTTGTAATTTAATTTGCATGAGTGACAGAATTCAAGTTCAATCTGAGCCAAGTGGGTTAACTCTGCATACTTTTAGCTCCATTAACATAGCAACTTTCCAGATACTCATATTAATCAGCTAAGTGACAAATTTTATATCTGTATTAATATATATATATATATATATATATATATATATATATATATATATAGATTAATATAAATAAAAAATTGTCACTTAGCTGATTGATGTTATATTCAGCATCTCAACTCCAGAGTTTCATAGATGGACCAATCAATTGATCCATCAACACATCAGGAGATACCAGGAATTGACTGCTTATTTTCTTGTTTTAGTTATTTTTGTATCAAGATGAAAATTAATTTATGCACTTTTTTTTGGCATAAGGTTGATTATTTGCATCTTCTTTCATGATGTTTATGTGTGCACTTGTGTGTACATATGATTGAGTGTGCATGTGCTTACCTGCACGGATGTGTGCATATGTGCGAACGTGTAAAATGTTGTAATTATTTTTTCCTTACATAATCTTTCTTGTCTCTTTATACTCGCTCCATATTGGTTTTTGTCATATAGGAAGAAAATTAATAACTACCGACACCGACACGTTCGAGCGTGACACTGCGGACTTATGAATATATGTCTTCCACCAGGTGTATAACTAGCAATATCAGGCTACTGACTGCAGTGATTATTGAGTGGAACTATCCAGTTGAATTAGTGTGAATTATTGTGTATCAATGATTTGGGTTTTGATTTAGGATTTACTGGTCATTAAGCTGAGCCACGCTACTAACAAGGTATTCACTGAAATGGTTAATTACCTTTAGTTGACTCTTACCTCTTTGTTCTTGTTAAGTATTTATTTGCGATTGTAATTAAATATTATTTTGTCTTAACATTGAAGCCTTGAGTTATACTTAATTATTAACAGCCACCGTACATCACAAAAGTTTCATACCTTTTTCTCTTTTTCAACTCTGAATATCAAAGATAAATGTAACAATCTTTTATATATATATATATATATATATATATATATATAAACACATATACAAACATATGTATATAGATTGTTGCAAATTCTTTTAGTACAGTGTAACCCGGATATAAGAGACCGGGACATAAGAGAAACCCGGATATAAGAGAGATTTTCTCTGGTCCCAAATTAGAGCCTGTGTTAATGTATATAAAATAGACCAAACCCGGATATAAGAGAAACCCGGATATAAGAGAGATTTTCTCTGGTCCCAAATTAGAGCCTGTGTTAATGTATATAAAATAGACCAAACCCGGATATAAGAGAAACCCGGATATAAGAGAGATTTTCTCTGGTCCCAAATTAGAGCCTGTGTTAATGTATATAAAATAGACCAAACCCGGATATAAGAGAAACCCGGATATAAGAGACTTCTCTGGTCCCGACAACTCTCTTATATCCAGATTTGTAAAATCAGGAGTAATTTACTTTGGCGATATAGCTGTCTTCTATTATTATTGATTATTGATTATTGATTATTATTATTATTATTATTGATTAGCATTAATGTTCATCTAAATTGTTTTGTTTGCTTTTGTTGCAAATGGCTGTCAATCTATAGCAGAAAGTAGACAGTAAATGATTATAAATTAAGGATAAGATCTCCGGAAGATTTGAACATTCGTCCCTTTTTCATCATGGAAGCCTGGTGAATGACTACCTGCTTTAAACTCTAAGCTACAAGAAATTGATAGCGGAATAGAAAACCAAAAGTAAATTCACTTCACTTTCAAAATGTTTCCACTTCTTAACTTTCAACATGCCTAGATTTTCAAAATGTCTTCCCTTTCAACCTGGCTTCCCATCTACACTTTCAACCATTTTCTTCCTTTCTTCATTTTCAACATGTCTCCAGCTCTTCATTTTCAATGTGTTCCAAATTTTCCTCATTCCCAACCATGTCTCCATTTCTTTATTTTCAACATGTCTCCACATCTTCATTTTCAAAATGTCTTCACTTTCAACATGTTTCAAATCTTCCTCATTTCCAACATCTTCTTCACTTTCGACATGTCTCCACTTCTTCATTTTCAACACATCTTCATTTTACTTTTAACATGTATTCAGTTCTTTATTTTCAATATGTCTCCACTTGTTCATGCTAAAATTATCTATAATTTCTGTAATATGATCACTTTGTTTATATGATAAAACCTAAATATCCTGGGAAAGTTGTACTTCATTTAATTCACATTCAAATTTAAAAGTCAAATAATTTAAAATGAATAAACATATCAGTAAAGAGAATTAAAATCTGTACTGAATTGGCCTATATTCAATAAACCTACAATTGATGCATTTAACTGACCAAGTCCAGAGTTTTGTGTCAAAATGCTCACCAGGCCCAGATAATAAATCTATTGGAATTAATATCAAATCACACATTTATAAAACTCAGAGGAAATACTAACCATAAATGTCAAATTCCAAATCTGAAATTCTTACAGTGTTATGGTTTTTTTTATGCCTTAATTAAAAGAGAAAAGAGGGTTCAAATGAAAAGATTTTAAATTACCACGTGTTTGCCCTTCATACGACATAAAACTCATGAATGCTTATCACTTCTCCCATCTTCTATCTCTTTTTGTCTTCCTTTATCTCATTGAAACTAAACAGTGTCTTTGATACGTCTTTTCTATCTTTTCTTGTATTCAAAATTGAATAGTTCATTATTTATGAGATATTGGCAGGGTATAACATACATGCTAAGTAAGGAAGGAAGGGACAAGCAAAATTATAATAAAATAATAAATTATAAATAAATTATAAATTATAGTACTTCATCAAGAAGACTATTAGTTATATTTTTTAGTAAAATTTAAATTTTAACAATGTAATGGTAACATTTGAATGTATTCTTTAATAAAATTATGGGAACACAATTATGAGAAAAACAAAATCTTTTAAAGATCATAATATCTGTCTATATCTCTGAGATGAGGTATTATGATTATTTGCATTAATCGGACTGGTATCCTCATCTTCATTGCCATATTCAGAATGTTTTAGCCTCTATATCTCTGTGATGAGGTCTTATGATTACTTACATTGTTTACATTAATCAGACTGTTATCCTCATCTTCATTGCCATATTCATGTTTCGATCTCTATATCTCTGAGATGAGGTATTATGATTATTTACATTATTTACATTAATCGGATTCTTATCCTTATCTTTATTCCCATATTCACAACGTTATGACCTCTATATCTCTGAGATGAGGTATTATGATTACTTGCATTATTTACATTATTCGGACTGTTATCCTCATCTTCATTGCTATATTTACAACGTTTCGGCCTCTATATCTCTGAGATGAGATCTTATGATTACTTACATTATTTACATTATTCGGACTGTTATCCCCATCTTCATTGCCATATTTACAACATTTCAACTGTTGTACGCTTTGACCTTCTTTAGGTGATTGGAATTTCAAACCAAACCCTTTATTTCATCCAATAGGGTAGGTTGTTTTTGTTCCACATGCCATGCCTCTTTCGGATGTCTCAGTTATTTCCCTTTAACTCAACTCTCCAAGTTTTGGTACTGACCTCACTACTCTTTGGGTCTGCATGAACTCAGTCTATAGGTAAACACATTTTACTTGTGCTTTACATTTTTAATTAGGAAAAAAATTAATAAAATATGATATAATGGCATTTGTTTTCATCTGAGTATCAGGATTCCAAAAATTTAACACACCTTTTAAATGAAACATAAAAAACGTTATTTTCTGAAGAAAAAGTAGAAGCAGAATGTCAGTTGAAATAACATTTATAGATTTCTTTTTAGAAATATACAATAGTAATAAAATGTTCAATTTTCCTTGCAGATAAGTTCTTAGTGTTCTGTGAGATGTGTATACAGAATTACTTTGTGACCATCATCATTGTAATGTTTCTGTCAATGCGTGGACAAGGACTTAGCAGCTGCTAGTTCATTTCTTCCATTGTATGTGTGCATGTGCATCTGTAGATCAAACTGGCATACAAAATTGTTTTGAGCCTTGAGAAGCAGTTTGCTTCTATTTGTATATCCATAAAGAGGATCCTAAATCTAATTTCAAATAGAGGTGTGTACTTTTTGAATACATGGTTTTCATTAGTTAGTAAATAATTTTACACTGGCTAACAAAAATCTTTTCCTCAAATTTGTGGGAATGGTGATGGGAGTTATTATTGTTATTTTCTATATTGTCCAAACATAACATGTGGTAGATCGGTTTACAACTATGTCAACCAATATTTTGGCAGTATTTGCCCTAGTAATGATTATTTAACCAACAAACCTCCTGACAGGATTTTATTGGTTGAAAAGTATATATAGGTACATAGGATTTAATTCCTATAACATATTATAACATTTCAAAATTACTTTTTAGCATTTCACTATACAGTAAATCTCTAAACCAAACATCTTGGATGTTTGGTATTGAGGGTACTGTTTGGATTTGAGGAAGAATAGGCTGCTGTGGCAAGCTTAAAATTTTTATTAAGTTTTAGAGTTTAGGATACAAAAGGTAGTTTGTAACATTGATTCATTTTTATTTAAAGTGTAGATTGAATAAATAAATGTACAAAAACTAATTGACAACCAATAGCAATGAAAAAATTTGTGCTAAACAAATATTGTAATTTGTGAAAAATTAAGACGTTATGAAATGTTAAAAAGTTTATGAAATATTCAAAAACAATTACCATCTGTAAAGGAAGTCAAAAATAACAATATACAGTACAACTCATTGAAACCGAAAGTCCAAGATGTTTGGTATTGAGGGTACTGCTCTGATTCAAGGAAGAAAAGGCTTCATATTTATATCAATACAAAAGTTTGGATTTGAAGATTAGTCCAAATTCGAGGAAGTCTAGATTATGCTATATTCAAATTTGGGGAGTTCTAATGTATATAAAATGCTCCAAGACTAATTTTTTTAAATAAGCTTTTAATTTAATTATAAAAGTACAATGAAACCAGAAGACAAATTTTAATAAAGTATTGTATTCTACTGCAAGAAGACTGTTCTAGTTCCATGTGTCATGTGTCCTTGAGGACATCTGTGTATGAATTTCTGGGTATTATAAACCTAATGTCTCAGCCACCATTTTTACCAGTGCTCATATTGCAATTTTTGCTGTTATCATTCATATTTTTACCAGAGCTCATACTGCAACTTTTTTTGTTATTATTGCTTTTCTCTGGCACTCCTTATTACTGGTTCCCATATTGTATTCATTTCTATGCTTGGTTGGCTCAGGAGATTTTTGTGGCCAAGCATATGTGCTGATTCCTTCAGTTTCCAATGGTGTTCCTTGTCTATGAGCTCAACCTGATCTCACAAAGGGCGGTGATCTCCTTTCTCAGGAGATAACTGATAACAGACATCCATTAAACATGGCAAGTGGAACTAGAAAAGTCTAGCCCAGTGAGTGAAATAAAGGGTTCAGTTCAACATTCCAACCACCTGAAGAAGGCCGGAGCGTACAACAGCCGAAACGTTGTGACAAATATGGCGACAAAGATGAGGACAATAGTCCGAATAATGTAAATGATGTGCATAATACCTCATCTCAGAAATATAGACAGATACTAACAAGTACTAGTTTGGTACCTGTCATGTTGCTAAAGGAAAGGGCAATCAAATTTCAAATATAAATTGTTTGTCCATTAAAAAAAAAATGTTTAAATACATACAGAGTCATAAAAACAGTTTAAAAGAATTGGCTTATACTCTTTTCTTGTTAACCACGGGTTGTTATTAGACATAAAAGGAAATTAACCCTTGCAACAAAGATGCTCATTTCATTTACATTCAATAGTATTAGATTAGTTCGCCTATCATCTGGTTCAGATTCCTCCTCAGTCTTTCAAATAGGGGTAGACGTTTATACCTTGATTCTTGTTTAGGACTGAATTTCTTGTTTCTTCTAAAGTCTACTTCAAATCCATACTTCTAACATCTCCACCTCAACTCTGAAATTTTATTTATTTATTTTTATTTTATTTTATTTTTTCCCCTCAATAAGAGTAGACAGATTCACACTCCTGCCCTGTCTTTTGAACAGGAGTAGATGTTTATCCGTTGTTTCCTGTTTAGGATTTCGTTTTTGTTTCTTTCTAAAGTTATCTTCATTCCTGTAGAATAACAATAATAAACAGCACTTACCGGCGTAAAGATCCCAGCTAGCGTCCAGCTGGCAGACAAAAATAAAGCAGGTTGTAACTTAATACAAACCCTGCAAACTAACTGATGAATCAAGCTGGTATTTATATAGAAATACCTCCACTCAGGTACCAGCAACCAATCACAGCCCAAGCAATGGACTATCCCACTTTAGCACAATGAGATGCTCCATGGCACCATAAATAGCTCTCTTTCTAAAGGTTGGATTATTATTCACTTAGCTTGCTCCACAACTGAGTGTTTATCTCGACCACGTGATTTTTCTACAATTCCCTTTCCTTCCCAGTAGACTGTTCTCCTGATTACTCTATTCTTTTCCTTCTCATTATTAATGTTTCTGTCCCTAATTCTTCCAGACCCTTTGGGTCTTAGTTGCTTTTCTGCTTTGTATGGTGTGAACCTGATTATATGTTTTTTCTTTTGTCTCCAACTTTATGATTTTGTTGCTCAGCCCAGGGTAAAGGGTGTTCAGACTGAGTGGTAGGAGAATGTATTATTCTAATGTCTTATATCAAACTAAGTCAAATTGTATGAATGTGTATGTGTGCATGTGCATACATTAAATGGCACAAGAGCAGATAAGTAACTCATGCAAAACAAAACACAGATATCCACATACACGTTGCATAGTCACATGTAGACAGTGTGTGGTGAGTAGAGAAACAGATCTTTTATAATCTAGATTTGCGGCTTTGTCTCAGTGATAAGGGAGAAAAGTGAACCCTTAGACTTTTGATGTCTCAATGGATTTTAAGCAATAGCAACTGATACAAAACGAAAATCTTTGTCTTCCAAATAATTAAATGGATGCTTGCCAAATATCTGTTAGTTAGTATCATCATGTAATAATTGTGCTAGTCCCTCCTTTTGTTAGTTTGCACGACCATTACGTCCTGCCAACACCTCGCAAATGGACCATCCTGTTTTGTTTGCAAGGAAAGAGGGGGGAAAACACAAATTGATTTCAGTGAAAAAAAAAAGTGGAAGAAACTAAGGAGGTTAGAATTGGGGAGAGAGAATTTTATTAAGCTAATCATAACAGAAATTACACTTTGTCTTAGCCAAAACGTCGTGATATTATGGCGACTGTGATAAAAGTGCCATTTTTTTTTCAGATGTACAGTATCGAGCAATGAAAACTGAAAGAGGTAATTGCCAAAGAACCCAGTTACTATAAATAAAATAACATTTGTCTGCTTAATTATTTTTAAGTTATTATTAAGAGAAATGTTCATAAGATGGGGATTTGGTTAGTCATATAATAATTGTGCTTGTTCCTTCTTTCGTTAATTCACACCCAATTATTTAACCAAACACCCACTCACACGGAATGTGACCCAAGGCTGAATTTAAAGTGGTAGTCTCACATGTACATGAGTCCAGAGGCCCAAAATAGTCCAGCTTCCTCAGTATTTCCCTTTTTAAGGGTTGCCTCAGATGCAAAGAGTTAATCCTGACCCATCTGTCAATGAAGTGGTACTGCTTGAAGTGTGGTACCCCTGGGACTGAATTAATGTGTGTTTCTTGAAGCTAAAAAGCTTAAAAACAATTCACTTCTAAAATGGGATGTGGTACAAAGCTGAATTTAAAGTAAGAACCCTAGACAGTACACGAGACCGGCACTGCCACTTTTCGAGATACCTGAAGTGTCAGAGACTAACCCAAGCTCCCTCCTGGGAAACAGTTATTGCCCGGAACATAGGTTCCCTGAGACTAGACTAATTTGTATTGTTTCAAGTTAAATTGCTCAAAGTAGTATTTATTTGCATACCCAGTTAAATAGAATGTAGCGCACGGCAGTTTTTAAAGTAGTAGTTTCATACATATATCGAACTAGAAGTCAAATGCACTTTATTCTCCTAAGCATCTACTTCCTTTTGAGATGACATTGATTGACCCAAGCCCCCTCCCGTGGGAGAAGTATTGGCTAGGGAGATGGGCCTTGTGGAAGTGAACATTTTTGCTGTTGTTATCCAAACTAAAAAGCTTGAAGCAACTCCCTTCTACTGAATCACATTAAGGCAAGGGCCGTATATACTTATGTTTTTAACCAATCACTCCAAACATACAATCATCGAGAAGGCATTACTCACACCAACTCTGATTTTGAAAAGAGTGAATTAACCAGTTAAAACTTGTGGAAAAATAAGTGAAATTACCTGCACTTATAAGACGGCCGTCGGACGTGGAAACTGAGTGGTTGACAGATTCTAGTTTATCAAATCGAGGCTGATCCAGAGCACTGATTTTGCAGTCTTTTGTTACCGGAAGTTGTGGCATGCGCAGATCTGCTCTTTGTTATTTAAGGTCTGCCTTCTCTTTCTTTCAGTATCTTTCTTTATTTTTTGAGAAGGATATTACGTGTACAGTGTTGTTTTGCGCGCTCTGCTTTCTATTATTTGGGTTGCGAGACTAGGCGTGTTTCGCAACCACTTACTTCCGGATCGACTTTGATTACCCTTGAGTCTAAGAAATTTCGACAAACTATAAATGAACTAATATGCTATAGATTGACTATTACTAATCTAACATTATTGGGATCTGTCGGTGCTTGATAAGTGATTTTGCCAGATATTGTTGGTTACGTTAGAATACACTTAGTCCAACAGCTAACCAGTTCATCTTACTTTTAAAATACCTTTTGAATCAGTACATGTTAGGTAATGAAGGAAAAAGAAACCCAGTTAACTTTTACCTTAGCTGTCACTGCACTTCACACCATGCAAAGTGTTTATTGGAGTCATAAGTGGAACAAAACGCCAGCAGGTTATAATAAAAATGCACAAAAGAAAAGATGAAATACTTTGACAGTGTCAATAAGTCCTCAGATGCAGCTGATGAAGCAACTTGTGTCACCAATCTTTGTGGAAGATTCGGGCGGTGGTGACACGGGAAACCTAAAATTGCTTTAATAGAAATGGGTACCGGATTACTGATTGAACCGGATTAGAAATTACCGGATTAATGATGGGCAACCTGTAAGTTTTGCAATGTAAAAAAATGTTAGAAATGCTACGACAAAAATTATCCAAAAGTCCTTTATTTCCAAGAAAAGGACAATTTCACTAACAAATTTAGCTTAATAAGAATTAAAATTTATAATTTACTTTCGATTTCTACATTACATAGAAGATTTATAAAGGAAATTAACATTTCAATATTTTCATTAAGACACATCTCACACTACTACTACTACTACTACTACTACTACTAATAATAATAATAATAATAATAATAATAATAATAGAATTCAGGCAGGGGTAACAAAAGGAATTACCTTCGTTCTATCCAAGAATGGTGACACAAATGTCCCAAAAAACTACAGACCAATTACATGTCTTCCCACTACTTACAAACTGTTGACATGTATTTTGACAAAACACATATTCCTTCTTAGAAACAAATGAGATACTAATAGGATGATCTAAGTAAACTGCTTCAGTTAAAAGAAGAAATCTCAGTACTGCTTGAATAAATTATCGTAAGTCATTCGATAGTGCACCTGATTTCTGGATCTTAAAGTCTTTAAATATATGCATCAATTTCTTCAAAGCATGTTGATATGAAAAACAATACTTCACCTCAATCATATTAATGGAATCTATATGACTGGTGAAATAAACATCCATAGAGAAATATTTCAAGGTGACTCGTCTCCTTTACTATTTTGTATATCCCTAATAGCATTAACCAGCGATCTTAACAGGACGGAATACGGCTATATTTCAAAATGAAATAAGCCATCTATTTAAATAGATGAATTAAAGTTGTATGCTAGGAATGACAGTGAACTGAAAGGCTCCCTGAAAACAGTAAAATATTTCAGTGACGACATTGGAATGGAATTCGGCTTGGATAAATGTGTTAAAGTCATAATTTTACGAGGATCCCTACAACAAACCTCTTCTATTAGCTTAGATCCTGGGGTAACAATCAAAGATTTAGAACAACAAGAAGTTTATAGGTACCTCGGTGTAAATGAGAGTGAAGGAATTCACCATAAAAAAATGAAAGAAATAGTGCGAAAAGAGTACTATAGATGGGTGCAACTGGTATTAAGAACTGAATTGAATTCTCAGAATAGAATTATGGACATTAATAGCCTTGCTATCTCAGTGGTTCAATATACTTTCAGCATCTTGAACTGAACTCTAAATGACATCAGACGAATTGATTCTAATTGATGAAGTTTTCTTTCTAAGTATAACGTGCATCATCCAATGGCTGATGCAGACCGTCTTAAAGATGGCGGAAGGGGTCTTATTCAGATAGAATTGTCATAAAGACAACAACTATTGGCTTACTAACATACATGGAAACAACAAAGGACTGGATGATACAATTAGTCAAACAACACGAAAACAGAACGAGATTTTTATTTAGTAGAAAAACAGAAACCAAGAATCAACTATTTCAACAAAAAATATGAAAAAGAAAGCCAAGAATAAAGCTCTTGAACAGATAAAACGATGCTGGCAAGACAAACCTCTGCATGACCAATATCCAGAACGAGGCTAATAAAGCCGATGTTGATAAAGTTAACACTTATCGATGGTTGCGAACATTTGGCTGAAACGGATGACTTTATTCTTGCTGTACAAGGCCAGAGTCTTTTCGCAAGGAACTTTCAGGCAAATGTCGTACATAATAGTGTGACCCTAAAATACATGTTCTGTGACAAATAACAGGAAACTGCAGACCATCTAATACAATGATGTTCTGTACTTGCGCCAAATGAATATAAAAATCATCACGATAGAGTGGGGCAGTATTTACACTGGACAATGTGAGAATACTTTGGAAAAGATGTTAACAAACACTGCTATGAACATCACCTAGCACTGGTTACAGAAATAGAAGACATCACGATTCTATGAGATTACTTTACGTCTTTACAGCCAGGATGATTGAAATAAATAATCTCCAACTATTCAAATGCAATGTCAATCGACATCTCCAGATGTCTTGATCTATTCCCCGTTCTTTTCTTCATCCTTTCCTCTTTCACGCCTCTTTACTCTTGCTCCCATTCTCTGTAACCCCTTGCGTGCTAGTGGACTAACTGGAATTAGAACTCGTCTATCCGATTAACAATTCCGAGACGCTCTCCATTACACCACCCACATAACCAAGCTTACAACACCTGGTATTCTCAAGTGGTTACCCATTTAGGTACTGACCAAGCTCGACGTTGCTTAACTTTGGTGTTCGTATGGGAACTCGACTCTCTGATTAACAATTCCGAGCCATTATCCATTACACCACCTGCACATCCATGCTTACAGCGCTTGGTATTCCCAAGCTGTCACCCATCTAGGTACTGACCAGGCTCGACGTTGCTTAACTTCGGTGATCGTATGGGAACTTAACTCTCTAATTAAAAATTTCGAGCCATTATCCATTACACCACCCACACATCCAAGCTTACAGTACCTGGTATTCCCAAGCTGTCACCCATCTAGGTACTGACCAGGCTCGACGTTGCTTAACTTCGGTGATCGTATGGGAACTTAACTCTCTAATTAAAAATTCCGAGCCATTATCCATTACACCACCCACACATCCAAGCTTACAGCACCTATTTCCAAGTGGTTGCCCATTTGGTACTGACCAGGCTCGACTTTGCTTAACTTCGGTAATCGTACAGGAACTCGACTCTCTGATTAACAATTCTGAGCCACTATTCATTACACCAGTCGCACAACGAAGCTTACATCATCTGGTATTCCCAAACAGTTATCCATCTAGGTAATGACCAGAGTCGATATTGCTTAACTTGTTGATCACACGGTAACCGGTGTTTCAATATGATGTAACCGTAAACCTCGACTTACCGAGTGGTAATGGCTAATCTGTATTGAGATAATATTTACTTTGAACATAAATATGCTATATGCCTATCTCAAAATCCAGATCTGCTAGAACAAGTCTGGCTAAAAAATTGGAATCAGCGTACGCATTTTCGTCGAGTAGAATATCACTTATATTGACAATAGACAAATAGGTTTTGTTTTATTTCCTGTGTTATCACACTCTTTTTGTTACGGTTGTTTTTACATTTTATACTCAACTGCATTTCCTGATTATTTTCACTTTTCATCAATCACGGGAGGCGAATATATGCATTTTTTTTGTGATGTGTTATGGATTCAAATATCCAAGGTTTTATAATCAGGCTTGTCGATACCTGAAACCTGCAAGCCTATCACTTTTATTTCCCTCAATCGAACTCACAATTCTTTAGAAATAGCTAATGGATATTAATAAGTAATAACATTCAGGTCCCATGTGTAATATGCTGACATTAAATGTGTCGCTTCAGTTGCTATGAAAGGCTCGAGTATAGCTGACTTTATCAACAGTTTCTTTGACATTGTCAATTGACATTTGAAAAATTTATCAAGCAAAATTGGTGGGAATACAAAACAAAAACGTTGAAGCTAAGTGAATCTGAAAAGTAGGTTAGGGATACACAATCAGTTAAATACCTCATTATATATACATATATATATATATATATATATATATATATATATAATGCATTATAAATCCAAAATCACCTCATATGGAGAATAAGCTTATTTCAACTGACGAATTTCGTCGGTTGAAATAAGCTTATGCCTTATATGGGGTGATTTTGGATTTTATTGTGTATTAATTATTTGTTCTGTAATATATATTGAGCTCTTTTTGTGGATCAGTTTTAATATTTTATATTACGAAGATCCACTTGGATTATATACCAACGGATTTATTACCTTTACAATAAGGCGAACTATACTATATAAGGCGAACCTATCACTAAATGTGTTGTTTAAGTTCCAGTGAAAGGCCCAAATACAGCAGGAGTTCCTTTGATAATGTTAACTAATATTTTTAAAATCTATCAAGTAAAATAGATTTTTTTCTGAAAAAAATGCGAAACCTGAGACAATATAAAAATAGATTTGTGGTACAGCTATAAAATTTTGTATTTCATAATATTATTACAAGTACTGTCACCATCTAGAAAATGCAATTGGCAAATCTAAATTACTTCTTAGTTTCTTGCGTTCACATTCGCACAAATGCTCTGAGGAAAAGTATGAATCCATTTCTAGCTTTGACTTAAATAGCAGGATAGACTGGGTTTTTTAGCCATGAATGCCAACCATTCTAATAGAAAGACTACTCTGAATTCAAAATTATAGTGAATGCAATGTAAAACCACGTTACTGTCATTCTCAGTAAAACATCGAAATTCACAGATACTAAAGAAAGTAGAAAAACTTGAACACCTGTATTCTGAAGGAACATGGCATAAAAAAACGTATAAAGTGGTTGTTAGGGAATGTCAATATCTTTTTATATATCATTAAGCTTAGTAAATTAAGCCTGTAAATTATATTCCAATTTATTTATACAGCTGTAGATGAAATAAGAGATTTTCAAACACAGCACTATCTTTTGTGCAAATTAATTGAAACAGTCGCTTTAGTTTTCTTTCTTTCACCATACAGTCAGCTTTAGACCCACTGGAGTGACAGGGTGTAATCGATTTCTATTTTTTCCCCAGATTAGGTCATTTGCAATGGTGTGCAGTAATATGAATCTATTGTCAGGGTGTATGATGAAATTTGGCGTTGAAAAATATTGCGTCATCGCTGATGGCATCAGATTCTTATCACGCCCAAACACTGTTGTCTAGACTGTCGATTAGTTTTCCTACAGCCATTTTCTGCGATGGACGTTACTCCAAGGGAGCATACGAAAATTGTAACGCTTCACGAACACACTGGTAAGCCTTACCAGTAAGCAAACTATAGACTGGCCCTGAAACTCACCTAATTTTAATCTAATCAAGAATCTGTGGTCAATCTGCAAGGAACGACTTCGTGGAATGGACATACGAAGTACTAATATGTTCACTGGATCATGTTTCATTGGAAAGAATACGAAAATAAGTAAATAATAACGGAATTATTCGTTTTGTTTCAATTAATTTGCACAAGGGTTTAATATTGATAATACCAAGTGTTCCTCCTTTTCTATCCTCATGTAATAATAGATACCTCCATCATAATTTGTACAAATCTATCAGTTTGTTAAAAAAAAAAGTAATAATATTATAAACTACTTATAGATCTTAGAGAAACCTGTGTTCAGAAAAAAAATTGGCAATTCTGATCTTTCATACCTGGAATCATTGTAATATGATTTGAATAACTTTTGTGAGGAACTTATGAACTTTTCACAACAAAAATCAAATAAGCGTCGATACAATTTATAGAATTTCACCCATTCTGACTTTAATACGACCAACACGTGATTCTTAAAGTCATTTATGGTTGTTAGCAAAAGGGACAGCCCAAGATGCGAATTACAAATTGGGGATAACAAAATCAAGTAAGCAGGAAAATTTAAATATCTGAGAAGAGTTTTAACGGAGGACGGAAAATGTGTCACTGAAATCCGAAGGTACATTAGGATACCAAACGATCCAAAAGAGACATGATTTTAAATAAGAATCTCTAATTAGTTGCCAACCATTGACTAAATGAAGAAAAATCTGTGGAGATTTATGATCGCCCACGTCATGAATAGACATGATACCAAAAAAGAAACGGAAGCTGTGGAGAGTGATGTTCGCTTATGAGTTGTAGGGACATATCATTTTAAATAAGAATCTCTTTATCAGCTACCAGGAATTGACTGTATGAAGAAAAATCTATGGAGATTTATGATCGTCCACGACATGAACAGACATGACAATAATAAAATTTACAAAAGACTCTCTTAAAAACAAATAAAAAACGACAGGCAAATTTCCATTTTAATTCTATACAATATCTATTTTTGTCATTTCTTTCTTTTGAAATCGGAGTAGGGTGGAATTACTCCCCAATTTCGTCACGGTAAATAAACATTGAGGCTAGCTTAAAATAAGTCCATTTCCAGAGGTTTCTAAAAATTTGTAAAGGCTGCTAATAAATAGAGCAGAAATAATTTAGGAGTTCCTTCACCCCAAATAATTAGAGATGTAAAAGAAAAAGTTTCATTTATTCCATCATCTGCTAGGCCCGTAATCCTGTAGTGAATTTCATTCTCAAAAAATGCTCTATAAATTTGGCCTTGTGCCAGAACAATTTCAAGACGTATCAGCTACCAATTCACCGTCCCATTGATAAAACGTCTTATCACAGAAAACCTGCTTCTCAACAGGAACAGAGCTTGTATTCCCTTTAATTTGGAGAATCCCCTTCAAGCCAAGCGTGTTTTACTATGAAGCTACGAGAAGTCATAACAGCGAAGTAAGGTTCACTTTCCTGACTGAAGAAAGGCGCATTTCTCGTTGGGGCATTTCGAGGTCTATATCTGCTAACGTTATTTTCGTACGCGTTGCGTAAACATTATTTTTTTCTAAGCATCTAAAATGATTTTTTTCTTAAATTCAACATTTAAAAGCAATATAGATTCGATCCCCGTTGAGAGGTCAGTCAGTTAAGTGCCATACGTGGTACGCGCTTGAGCGAGCATGTGTCTTTTGATTTCCTGCGTTAGATTGTCATTTCTTTCTCTCTAGGCTATAGGACCCAGTATTTTCTGCTATTCAACCCCTAGCTGCGAGGAGAAGAGATGGATTTATACATTTCCCAAAGTTATTTGTGCGTAAGTGAATGGAACGAATTCGATTGGAATTCGAACTCGGCTCTCCGAGTTGTCATTCCGAGCCGATATTCATTATACCACATATTCTCTTTAATGTGATTTTCGGGTTCTAGATCGGTAGCTATTATTTTAAATATTCAAAACTAGATACGTTTGCTCACGTATCCACTAAGCATAACATTTATAGTAAAAATGTTCACTGTCCGAATACAATGTCAACAATTAAAATAACTAACGTTTGTCTGATTAACATTGTTCTGGAGTAGAATGTATATAGTTGTGTATTTGGGCATCAATTCATCTATATAATAAATGCAAATGTAGTGTGTCACTGTGTCACGCTTTTTCAACTTAAAGGGACACAACTCTCTAACGATCATTTCAAATGAAAAAAAATTACCGTTCTCAAATTACAGTTTCAAAATAAAATTGTACGTGTCTTTAACTTTACTCCAAGAGGCAACAGCCCAACATATCATACCATTTTGGAATCAGACCGACTCTGTGAGCAAATTAAAAACATTCCGAGTCGGATCCGGACCCGTAATCCTGAAATATTGGTTTCGCAAGTTTTCATTACGATTGTTTTCGATGATTTTTAAATTTTTTTTTTAATTTAAAGGCAGTTTGATGTACGTTGGTCCTTACTTTCAGTACAAACAATTATTTTTATTTCTATGGGGACTTTCGTTGGATTTCCTAATTTCGATTACTTCCAAATTTATTACCAAATAAAAATTGTTATCGTACAAAGAATTTCGTTGCAAAAAAAAAAAAAAAAAAAAAAACACGTAAAAAAAATGGTCGCAAACAATCGCAGTAATGAAAAATTTGGGAATCCAAAATTTCAGGATTGCGAGTCCGGATCCAACCGGAAATGTTTTTAATTTGCTCACGGATTCGGCTTGATTACAAAATGGTATGATATGTTGGGATACCGCCTCTAAGAGTAAAGTTGAAAAAGCGTGACACACTGACATTCACATTTATTATATATATATATATATATATATATATATATATATAAATCAATTAAAAAACTGATAAGCTATTTGTCAAATTCACACTGCAGAAATACTGAGCAATTTAAGATCTAAAATTTTACAAGGAAACCATTCTTTCTGATATTTCGCCACCTTCTGTATCGTCAGGCAGTAACTCCCAGTCTAAAAAAACTCTGCTATTGGTAAGGGATAAAGAGAGGAAAAAAATTCTACCCGTGTTTGATGTTTGCTAGGCAGAACTTTCTGGCATTCTTGCTCATTTGTCATCATCTTCGATCTCATATAACTTAGGTTGATCGGGATATTTCATTATAATAGTGGCAATATATATATATATATATATATATATATATATATATATATATAGTGTCTACCGAAATATTTGGCAGTGTTCATGGTAAAACTACATCCAACAGCAAGGCCTCTGATCAGGAGGTTTTGAGGAGATTGGAACTAGCTCTTAATTGCTGGTGTTCGCAGGTCCATCCAGGGTGGCAGCATATGTTAGGGTCCCAACTATAGGCAAATAGTTAACTCCTAAACTGTCGTCAAAACTTGTAAAAATAGGTTGTATTACTAGCTATATATTTTTGTCAAAACGTGTAAAAATAGGTTGTATTACCAGCAATATAGTTTTGTAAAAAATTATTACCAGCATTGAATTTTTGAATAAAAAAGCTATCAGCAATACATTATTACCAGCAGTACAGTTTTTGAAAAAAATATTACCAGCAACACATTTCTGAAAAAAAATTACCAGCAATGCATTTTTGGAAAAAATATTACCAGCAATATATTTTGAAATAAAAATATTACCAGCAGTAAAAATCTTGTAGGCATTAAATAACCCATTGAGGTGTTGCTATGCCGTAAACCAAACCAAACCAAACATCAACGTGAATATCACTTTAGTTCGATCTATTTCTACTGGACGAAACGCGTCGCACAAAAACTTTTCCGTTTTGTCATGAACTTTCTTAATATATTGATTTATAATAATAATAATAATACGATGCGTGAAATAACGAGAATTTAACGTGTTTAAAGCCATCAGATCCCCTGTCAAGAAGTACTCAATAGGTGACTAGAGCGATAATATTCAATAAAACAATAAAAGTTAAGTTGATTTGTCTTAATTGACTTTCATTGATTTATTGAATATATTTTGATTTATTCATATTATTGTTTCTCATCTTTGATTGCTTTCAGACACAACTACGGTCAGTTTCACGCCATATTTAGGCATCCATTTTGGCTGATAAGGGGCATCTATGATTTTATTTTTATTTTATTTGTATGTCTTATTCTTCTGAATCAGATTTAATTCTGGAATTGCAGGAATAAAATAATGACAGAATCAACTCAGAGATAACCCGTTTTAGCTCAAATGGACACTTAAATATGGTCAGAGGTCACATGACCAAAACATATCTGTAATCATATCTATAAGAACGAAATTATAGGTTGCTACCTATAACACATTGATATCCACCATCTTAAAAGTAAATTAGTTGGCACATATTTTATTTTTTTTACTGAAATATAGCTATAATTAAAACCGGATTTTTATTTCAATACTTATAATTAATAACAGGTTTGACAGTGTGCATTAATGACTTAAATTAGGTGACAAAAATGCGTTCTCTAGTTTCCTTTCATTATTTGAGGTTGTTGGCAGGGGTGGGGAGTATATATAATAAGATTATTTATTTAATGCTTATGTTGACCTAAATATTTGTTCTTTATTTTACATTAGCTGGTATTAGGAGCGTTTAATTTTTATTACATTCAAAACTATCACATTTCATTTTATTGTGACAGTTGTCATATCAGTGAATGTTTTTGTATTAAATTGTCAAAACTAGAATATTACGAAAATGGGAAAAATATGGTTTTAAACATTAAAAACCTTAATAATGTTACACAAACACAAGACAACTATTAGGGCGTTTGGAAAATAATTACGTATTTTACCTATATGAATTATGAGAACTAACCAAGTTGAATGGTAGAAAACTGCATCTAGAATTAGTTTATCATCGCTTCCATACTGTGACAGGGGGCAATATCACTCCGAAATAATAATAATGAAAAGAAAAGGGAATGCTGTGAAACAGAAAACACCAAATGTAGAGAGGCGTTTTCGAATAACCAAGATGTGGATATGCCGTAAAAACTTTGAAATATTAATGTTGCAGATTTTATTTAGAAAACGAAATACAATCTTTTTTTAAGTGTACAAAAGATATCAGTTTATTAATAGAAGATATAATTAAGAAAATATTGATCTAAAGGTTAATTTTGTCGATAACAAAACAGCATGAATCTATGGAAAGTTTACTAAAATTCCTCAGAGCTATTAATAGATAAACTTAGAACAATGGCAATACGGTCAGGGTATTGAAAGATGAAGCGAGTGTGAAGTTTTAATTTAGAAGTGTGTCGGAAAATGGGTCGATCCCGTTCCTAATAAAAATATGTCAGTACGTTCTCTCTAGAAAAAACAAACACGTCACCAGTTCTCTATATAAAGAGTAGAGCAGAGTTGGATTAGAGACAGTGAGGAAGTGACGTCAGAGATTGGAACAAAGCGCCCGCTAACATGTGCTCTTGATATAAGAACCGCTGCTCCTGATACCATTAATATTACTACTACTATTACTACTAATGAGGACGGGACATCAACGGTTGTAGTAGTTGCGCTGAGACCAAAAAGGGTTAAAACGAAGCCACCTGTCTCCTTCAACAAAATTACACCAAGCATTTTCTTTTGTTTTATTGGTCATTGTTCATATGCAAGAAACATTCAACTTTTAGCCATGAGAATTGTATTATTATATGTATTTTTGATATATATGTACAAAAAAAAACTTTTGTCCCTCTAAAATTGAATCGACTTGACCATATTTATTTGCTGTTAACCCGATTCTCACCCAACAAGCTTGTAGGTAGACCAACGGAGAGCTTTCTGAATTCTACGACCCGATAACTATTCGCCAGGATCAAAAAATCAAAAAAACTGGTGAGTGGAATCGAGTCGACATTTGAAACCGGAGACTTAGGTCTAACCTGTAATACTGGACCATACAGGACTAACGGCCGGTTTTGTGGATGACGTCGGCCCAGTGGGTTTAGGATATGGTGTCACATGGGCGCCTTGACCAGAGATCGCGTTACAACTGACACTATACGAGAGGATCAGCGTTACAATACGATAAGTCTTTCGTATGTCATTTCCTAGTTTAATTGGAAAAAACTTGAAAATTTTGGTTACTCGTATGAAAACCAAATATAACGTTCTACCATCTGCAGCATTATTTTAACCAGAAATGCTAACCTTGTATCATGATTAGAGATTATGAAAAATGTGTTTTGCAAGGTCAGTGGTTATCCCAAAATGAGAGACTACGACGAAGACCAAAAGCAAGGACTCCATATACAAAAGCTCTTGCTTTATGTCATATGGAATATGAAATGTATCATCCATTACGAGCTGATGGAATATGAAAGACCATCACTGCAGATACTTTTTTTTGGTGGAATATGCAAGGTATCTTCCCTTATGAGCTTACGGAACATGGAAGGACCATATCTACAGATAACCTTTGCATTGTGTTTGGTGGAATATGCAAGGTATCACCCATTACGGGCTGATTGAACATAGAATGGCCATCACTGTATATGTTTATTTTTAGCAGTTACATTGGGTAAACGAAGAATTACGTTTAAAGTTTGCTGTTTTACTAAACAGAAAAGATGTTATTTTCCAGTAAGACAATGCAAAAGCACACTCTGTAAAACAGCCCCGCCCAAATATCATTGGAGTGAGAGGTTCTTCCACATCCTCCGTGCTCTCCAGAGCTTGCACCTACAGATATTTATTTGTTTCAATGACTAGAATATTTCATAAGTGGCAGAACACTCAGAAACAAAGAACATAAAAGCAGTCTATCAGAATCTTTTCGATGAAATGTCCAGTTTTCGTTAAACGCAGAATCGAAAATCCCCCCTTTAGACTGCAGTCGTTGAAAATCAAGGTGATTATATTTTTGATAAATCATATTTAAAGGAATTTAATTTAAATCGTTTTTATATTCTTTCTGGCAAAACATAATTACTTTCTGAACACCCTAATAATATTTAATTAAACTTGACTTAAATTTGATTTTATATCATTTCTGTTATAATGTAATTAATTCCGAAACACACTAATAATAATTAAATAAATTTCACATATATTTGTTTGTATATCCTTTCTCGTAAAACGCAATTACTTTGCGAGCACCCCATATTTGTACTGTTTAAGAAAGAAATAAAATTAATGATCAAATACGGCAAATGTGATTTGCAAAGTTTGATTATGGATATTTCTCCACGGTTAGGTAGATTATTTGAAATTAATAGTGATCAAATCAATACCATCAATATTATGCAATACAGGAGCTAACTAAAACACAAAAAATATCTAAATTAGATACTGAAATTTTTTTTCACCAACTTGATTATGTTAGTCTTTTTGATGTATGGCTTCCACATAAGTGAAAACACTACTAGCCTGTAATTCTCTCTGTGATTTAATACTTAATATAATAAAAAAGGATATTTTATAACAACATAGAACCCAAGTGATCAGGTACCACCACTAACCATGCCACATTCCTCTAACACCGAAAGATGGTGATGTGTGGGATTGGGAGGAAGTTCTGTACAGTTATCGCCTTCCAGCGGAGCAAACGATGGATTGGAATAAATTCTGCCCCCAATTAGATCAGTTGATGACAATGGATAAAATGTGTCCAGAGAAAGAATTTCATATTTTATTAGGCTTACCTTAGAATGCATGTTATTATTATTATTTTGTAACCTAGTAAAGGTTTTGGCAGCTTCACTAGTAGATTTTCTCACGTCTTCCATCTTCAACAGATATTGCATATTTGAGATTATCATTTAGTTCGGTCTTTACAGAATTCTCTCAAGGAAAAAGAATATCAGTTCTCTGGAAGATTGCAAAACGTCACTGAGTGAAGTTCTTTCTGTGACAAATAAAATGTGTCGAGCAATGAAAAGTGGATGCTTTACAATGATGCCAAATGAAGAGATTATTAGATAGGCTAAAGGAAACACCACTAATAATGTAAAAGCCTAGTTTTTATCTAAACATGATGATGCTTTGTATATAATAGTGTTGGAATGAAGTCCACTACACTGATTAGATGAATTAAAGGGGATAATAGTCCGTTTCTGTTTCTTTGCTAACCAGGTAAAAGCTGTTCCAGTTTGACTTGAGAGTTATTACTCAATTTCCATATTCAACAGGTATTGCACTATTTGATTACTATTTATTCTGGTCTTTGCAGAATTGTGGTAATGAAAAGAAAACCTTGCGAGATTGCAAATGGTGTCAAAAGCAATTTTTTGTTTAGAAAATTAAAAATATGTTCAGGGTGGAATTAAGTCTCTTGAAAGATTGTAAAATAGGATGAAACAATAGTTGTCTGTTGCCTTCAACTGACAAAGCTTATCAATTTAGAGGAGGCTAACAATTATATGTGATAAGAAAACTGAAGATAGAACAGGCCGCGCTGGAGGTAGTTTCACCTAATACCACAAGTTGCCACAAAACCAAAACATTAATCTAAGAACTTAAGTCATGTTCATATGAAAATCGAGACTTTCATGTGGATGTCATGATGGTGTTGAACTCGTTCAGAGATATCTAAATTGTCAGCTGTATACAGTTGCTTTCACGGATCAATGATTAAAAATGGCTTCGACCGAATGAAACCTGTAGGTCTTAGCGACAACCATTCTTCTTGGAAATTTTTTAACTGGCGCTACACAATCACAAACAAAGAACTTTACTAAATAACAAAGCTCATCACTTGAGGATTTTCAACAACAATACCAACTTTAGTTAGGTTTGTCTATATTTCCGAGGTGAGGTATTATAATTATTTAAATTATTTACATTGCTCAGAGTGTTATCCTCATTATCGCCATGTTCACGATGTTTCGGCCGTTGTACGATCCGGCCTTCTTCAAGTGATAGGAATTTCGAACTGAAACCCTGGGCCTTAATTTTGGGGACATTGGGCCCAGTGGATAAAAGCGTTGATTGGGTCCAGTGTCTTGACCCAAAGAGTTGTGAGTTCAATACCTGGCTACGGCAGTGGTGGTGAACAAAAACTTGGAGAGTTGAGTTAAAGGAAGATAACCGAGACACGCGAAAGAGGCATGGCACGTGGAACTAGAATTATCTACCCCGGTGGACAAAATAATGAGGTCAGTTTGAAATTCGCATCACCCGAAGAAGGCTGGAGCGTACAATGGTAATAAAGATGAGGACAACAGTCCGAACACTGTAAATAAATAAAATATAGACAGGCTCTGAACCCGTTTATACGGGTTCGAAGGGAATATTTTTGGCCGAGTCTACGGGCTCGGTGAACCCACGGTAAACTCGGTCTTGTACCACATACATCCCTCTTGGGGGTGGGCTGTTAAATATTAATAGTGAATAGATTAAGCGCTAGTTCATTCAATACAGTCTCACTAGTCGTGTAATACACTTCTGGTGCACTTACTTATACACCATATCTGCAAACCTGTTTTTTTATTATTGTTATTGTTATTACTTAACCATTTACTTGGTCACAACAATTACCAACTCACAGTCTGATATTAGTTAAGACAAGCGTTAATACTCGATCACTTTTTTTTTGCTGACTAAGTAAACATTGTTCCTGTTTGATTGGGACGTTTTCACTTATTCGTCGTATTCAACGACTATTGCACTCTCGGATTACAATTTATTCTGGTCTTTACAGAATTCTTTCCATGAAAAACAAATTCAATTCCTGGAAGACTACAAAAGGCACTTAAAAAAAAAGACCAAACATCTGGGAGAATGGATTTATCGAATAACCTGAAGAATTGCAAAAGGTAACAGAACAGAATGGTAAATATATTAGTTAATAAAGCTCATATTGAAAATAAAGAAGTTCGTTTTTTTTTTCTTTTTTATTTAATAAAGTGAACGAATTTTGTAGATAAACAAATATTAGGGGCATTCAAAAAGTTGGTGCTAAAATCATGTAATAAGAAATCTAAGCATATATTTTTATATTTTGTAGAGATGCAAAGAGCGATTACCTGTCTTTGTGAAAGATGAATTCGCGAGGGCCACGTGACGGCCGGTGAGTAACGTCAGCCCGTTGGGTGACAGACCCCAATTGTGACATAGACCGCTAGTAAAGAGATGACGTCATAAGCCCGGAGCTGTAGAACAAACAAAAGCCACCACTAGCCTGGCCGTTTTCGCTTCGGGAAATAGTAAAAGTAAAACCTTCTCGCTTTCTTCCCGTTCACACTGCTTGTTGTATTCATATGTGTTATAGTTTCTCCGTGTGAAACTGTTGAAACTTGACTAATGCATGGAATAATAATGCAACACAAAATGTACTTAGAACAAAATGTATTGAAACAAGAAAGTGTACACAATATTTACATATAGTCTTTTGTATATTCCTGGTAAGACCGTTCCTGGAGAATGTGTTGACTGAGTCGCAGTCGGGCAGAGTCTCTGGTTGAATCACTTGATTCCCCCCTCTCTTCCCGGTACCAACCATATTTATATGGTCGGTACTCCACTATGCAAATTAGGTGGATCCTACCACAACAGAAACAAATAGTGACAGTTCTGTACATATTTGGATATAATATCTTGTATGACATAGTAAGATGTAAAATCTCTTTGAGAACCGTATATTTGTTATTCTTTTGTTTCAGTCATCCTGATCCTTCCTTCCGTTTTATTAACATACTAATATATCACGCATATACTAATATACTACATACTATAATGGGGCAACCAGGAATGTTTCTTCTTTCGTAGCACCTCCATTAATCTCTTTGCAGCAAAGAAAATTTAGACTAACAACTTAAAACCTGTATAAACCGGTAGTATTTTGTAGTAATAGATTGCTATTCACGTTAATTTAAAAACAGTCTTACTTACTGCGTGAATTCTGTCAAAATTGTAGCAAGAACTAATATCAAATATACGGTAAAACTTGAAGACTTGAGATATTTATCGGCGCTTTGAGAAAAGTTTATGGATATAAACTTCTCCCCAAATCAGTAATGGATAACTAGTTTCAAATAAGTGCGAGACGGCTTTGAAAAAAAGTAACAAACAGATCGGTAGATCGTCAACATCAAAACTTAAAAATGGTTTTAAATCCGTAAAAAAACAAAACAAAAAAAACAATTCAGTCAATCAGGTTGTGTGAAAAAGATCGATGTTGTTCAAGATTTAATTGAGGTGATCGACGATTAACAGCAGAAATAACAGCTAATATCCAAGGAATCAGTTTCGCTCACGTACTTTTATACTTTCTGCTCGTCGGACACCAAAACTGTTGTGGCTAGACGAGCAACAGCTAAGAGCAGGATTTCCAATGGAAATTTTAAAAAAATGGAAAGAAAATCCGAAAGACTTTATGAGACGAATTGTAAATGTAAATGAAACTTGACTTTACCAGTGCGAACCGGAAGACAAAACGCAGTCAAGGCAATGTAATCCTAAAGTTGCAAAGGGTTAAATCAAAGTAAAAGCAAGCTGGTTAGGAAAGGTTATGACCAGTCTTTTGAGGAAGGCGGAGGATATTTAACTAAAAATTTAACAAAAAGCACTGTCAAAAATTTCATAAGAGATTAATGTCTCTGCCCATTCCTCTCATCAAAAAGTGGGGGGGAATTGTGAGAATTTTGATGGTAAATCAGTATCCACCTCACATTCCTGATTTACTATCTTCTGGCTACCTAACGTTAAAAAAGAATTGAAAGGAACCTATTCTGAGACCATTGATAACGTAAAAAATGGCTACTTCGACTTGGTAAAAATATCATTAACCTCAATTCTTTCGGGATTCTATAAATGTCTGAAATCATTGCTTGCAGAAGTGACTTGGTATTGATGAAACTTATGTGAAGACATAAAGTTTATGCATAAAACTGTTTTCTTTCAATTACATTTTTCTATGAACTTTTTGAATGCCACTCGTATATTCGTTTTATTATTATTATTATTATTATTATTATTATTATTATTATTATTATTATTATTATTATTTCCTTTGATTTCTGGTGTGTACTCATTTCTTTCCGGGTCCCGACCAGAGACCTAAGTTCAGAAATGGCATCATGACATTTTCCACTGAGCAATTTAAAAATAAAAAGTAAAAATAAATAAAAAAAATATTATTATAATTATTATTATTATTAATATTATATGACTACAGGCATTCTTACACATCTGGAATGAATTCCAATAGTAAAATCATTAGCAACGCATTTACATTTATGTAATAGCCTATTCTATCAATAATACTTGCATTATTTCCTGACCACTGACAATTCCTTTCTTCCTGCTTTCCAATGCATTCCTATAGTAAAATCATTAGCAACTTATTTACAAAATTACGCTGCACTATCTAGTTAACTTAATAACCCAAGGAAAATATTATTATTATTATTATTATTATTATTATTCATTTGATTTCTGGTGTGTACTCATTTCTTTCCGGGTCCCAACTAGAGACCTAAGGTCAGAAATGGCATCATGACATTTTCCACTGAGCAATTAAAAAAACATATTTTTACACAGATAAAGCATCCGTAAGATGTAGGCTGTACTCTTGAGAACAACCTTTTGTATTTCTTTAAGTCATGGGCTACCAGGAATCCCTTCAATGAGTCTATTGGAAACTTTTCCAACCAACCCGAAGGCTCCAACTACAACAGGGATAGTTGATGTTCTCATGTGCCATATTTTTGAGATTTCGATTTCAAGGTCTTTGTATTTTGATAGCTCTTCAAAGAGACATTGCAGTCTGCAGGGACTGCCATATCAATAAGGAGGCAATTATTATTATTATTATTATTTATTTATTTATTGCTTTTTATCCTCCTTTAACTGTATTCTAAAAATGACGGTGACTAACCAATTCTTAGGCAGTGTGCTTTTTTTTCGTCTTGACTCCAATTCTGGCTATTTTTACCAGCATAAGTGCTTATAAGCAAATTCTGAAATTCCTTTGCCAGATCTGTGTTTCTGCTCTCTATTCTATATCCTTTGCCCACCTCTGCAAACTTAATTTTAGATTTACATATCTATATATAAATGCATCAAAATAAATACACACACGCATTTGTAAAACTCATTTCATCGTTTGATAAAAGTGGACATATAGTAATTATAAATACAGAACAATACCAAGAAAAAAATGATAATGCTACGAGCACATAAGTGATGTATATATTGATGTGTGAATCTAATATTAAGTGGGAAAGAGTATGGTTTAAACTGGACTCTTTTAGGGCAAGTATTAGGTTGTTTGGAAAATAATGTCCTAATTTAGAATCAACTTTTATTTCTGAATAAATGTATTTAAACAGTGTTTAAATAGGAACCCTGAACACCGATACTGTCAAGCTATACGCTTATTTATGCCTTTACAATAAAACTCTAAAGCTTTGGACGCCAGGCAATCTTTGATTGCAATTTCTACATCTTCTTTGCAACGGAGTGACTTTTGGCTTGAACATTGTCAAAATGATCAGGGCTTGGGATAGAGATCAGCAAAATATGGTGAATGTGGCAAAGTCTAGTATCCTAAGTCGATGAGTTTCTAGTGTCATCATGGCGGCATGTGGTCGAGCATTGTCATGAAGCAGAACTGGACCTCGTCGATTAACAATTACCGGTCGCATTTTGCTTAACTGGCTGAGCATTTCATCCAGTTGCTGGCAGTAAATTCCGACAGTGATGCCCTGGTTAGATTCCGGAAAGCTGTAATGGATAGCGCCAGTGGTGGACCACCAAACAATCACCATAATCTTCTGTTGGTGCAATTTCGATTTTCGAAAATGTTTGGTTGCTTTGTCATTGAGCCAATCGTTTACGATTGTTATAAAGGAACCATTTCTCATCACAAGTCACTATTCCATCAAAAAAATTGGTAGAAACATCATCGAACTCTTTTCAAAACATCGAACACTTTGGCTTTCCCTGACTTCATGTTATTGAGTTTCTTCACGTTGCCAATTTTCTTGAGATGGTCCGATATTCTTCAAATGCTGACACCTATTATCTTTCAGAATTTTGTTTGACACGGGTTTTGTTCGACTAGTGTTTTTTGTTCATGTTGATTGTCAACTATAGATGAATGTTGTCTACCATCTTAATTTTCAAGTCTTGTATCCACACTGCGGAACTTCAGAAACCAGCGGCATAATATCCAATCACAAGTGAATCCTTCCCTCATGATCTGTTAATGTTGGCAGCAGTTTGAGAAGCATTATGACTAAGCTTGAACTCAGGCAAAAAATTGTAAAAACATCTCTTTATTGTTCATATTCAAGATGAGGGGAATAGAATGTTTTAAGTTAAATTCTAGAAGCGATTGATATAAAATGAACAAAGAGGAATGGATAATATATTTTTGTACAACTATTATAATGATATTTTAGAACACGCTTAAAAGGTGTATTCTAAATTCGGACATTGTTTTCCGAACAACCTGATAAGTTAAATTCTGAAAGACATTGATATAAGATTAACACAGACGAGATATTATTCATTAGGAATCAGTAATATATCTTTGTGAAAGAATTATGAACAATCTAATGGCAGACTGACAAATCTGAATTCAAAACTAGCCTTCAAATATCAAGTAAATAAGTTTATTTTAACGTCTGGATGTGCGGGTGGTGTAATGGATAGCGGCCCAAAGAGTCGAGTTCGAATTCCGGTCGAATTCATTATGTTTACTTAGGCACAGATATACTTTGGAAAAAAATCAACCCACTTTTGGGGGTTTGGATTTATATCTTTTTTTTCAAGGGTATGACTTTTGTCTGGAAAAATTATTGTTATTCTGAACAACACACATAAAAAAAGAATTATTCTTACAATCCCAAGAATATGTTCCGGTATTAACGTATAAAGGGTTGATAAGCCGTAAAAAAACAAAAACAAATCAATATTTTAATATCTGATATGATGGAGATTGCGTGAAGTCACTAGTTCCTGAGTTTCTCATTAAATTACTTAAATTATTGATAAAATTAAGTTATTAATAATTGATTAAATTTAATTATTGATTTAATGAGGACATATCGTTTTAATTATATTCTAAAAGAGATTAATATAAGATTAACAAACAGAACATTTTAATCATTAGAAATGAGTAATATATTTTTGTGCAATTATTACAATGACAGAAAACAAAAGTTTTATTCTAAAATCGGACATTATTTTCCGAACAGCCTAATGATAGATGGACAAATCTGAATTCAAAACTAACCTGAAGAAAGATTGAATCAGCCAGGCTATCCAGACCCCCCCTGCTACTCCCTGTTGGAAAAGACGTGGTGCATCTACAATACAGGAATCGTGATCATGATGAAAGTGCTGTTGCTGGCCAGTGCTCAATGTCTAGCCTTTATAGTATTTTAAATGAGTACCCGGCCTTGTGGATGATGGATTATTTTCCACCCTGCAACCCCTTTCTTGCAGATGGAAACTTACTCACCTCTCGCTATTTCCATTAATAATGTTCAAACGGACTATATTCCTTTTCACCAGTTCAGACCTTCACATCTAAGACACACTATGCCATGCCCACAGTGTTCCTCATTCTTTGCATATTCTTTTAGTAAGCAGAAAGTTCCACATAGACGGCTTCTCCCGAGAGGATGTTTCCCCAGAACACTGCCATCTTAATCTCTTCAAGTTCAAGATCAGCCGTTATTTATCCTACATATCCTCATAATATGCAGTTCTTATCGCCTCCCTTTACAACAACCGCACTTAGTAACTCTCTATCTTGGTTGGCTCTTGGGCCTTGTATTGAGTGAACAATAGCATTAAAAAATCAGCATTTTTTAAATTTCTTTTTGTTCAAATCGAGAACTTTTTGCCATCTTCCGTGTATGTTTTTGTTTAGGGTTGTTGAGTCGTGAACAAAATATTTTTGCAGTGCCTATTACATTTTGTCTTGAAGAAATGCTTGCCTTTCTGAAGATTAAGTCAAGGACTTTTCTAAAGAAACATTCAAGTTTTGGTTTTGAAAGAATTTGGAACTTCCAGG
Organism: Acanthosepion pharaonis; assembly: GCA_903632075.3. Classification (NCBI taxonomy): domain Eukaryota; kingdom Metazoa; phylum Mollusca; class Cephalopoda; order Sepiida; family Sepiidae; genus Acanthosepion; species Acanthosepion pharaonis. Next base: position 414,991 of record CAHIKZ030005000.1, on the reverse strand, counting down.
AATCAAGTCAATTCTCTTAAATATGAAAGCGTTTTCAAAACATTGGTAAATTAAATTGATAATATTACATTTATTTTTATCATTTAATCATAACACCCCAAGCAAGGAGATAAAGACACTAAGATGCAAGGGAGCTATTGAGATTGAAAGAAACTGAGAACACGTTATTGAGGAGAGAGCACAATAAAAGTACACGTTTCAAGGAAACAAGATGATGATGTCATTTAGATTTTTGAAGATCGCAGTTGACAGGTAAGTGGAAAGTGCGAAATAAAAACCTATTAGCATAGAACTTACGGTTACATCTAGTGATTTCAACAGTAAAATGAGACCTAGCTGCCAATCTAGTACTACGTTTAAATTCATAAAGTCGAGGTCTCAAAGATCATCAGAACAATTGTCATGAAATGTGTATAAAAAATGGACAGGGAAGCTCCATTAGGGAAATGGAAGAGTGATTGAAGCCGAGGTGCCAGGTCAGAGCTGATAAAATTGCAACTGATAACTTATTTTACGTGCCGTGTCCCTTCTGGACGCTGGAGATTATCACTCGCGACAATTTAAGTTTAGTTTTACTTCATATGAAGTGTAAGGGTGATAAGATTTCTAAAATTAACATTAGTTCTCAAATATATTTTAGGCTTTCGCTGCTATGAACGTATATATATATATATATATATATATATATATATATATACCTTTACGAATATTGCATTTCCTGCTTTCGACGTTTATACACATTTTCAAGAGTGAAATGTGGGTTTGATTGATATGTTTAACGGTATATTAACTCTTTATAGGTCATTTAATGTCGAAATTTAATTTTCTTGAGAACTTGGAAGTAATAAAAATACAATATATGTTATTCTGCTTTCACAATTGAATACATGGTAGATGATACTCAGCTTTGTGCAAATACATGTTTGTCTGGACATAATTACTAGAGGTAGTGATATGGGTGTTTTATGTTGTAGTTTTGTTGAATACATTTTGATTTATTTCAGTAATTGTAGTATATAGATTAATGTCATGGAAGAGGATTTTATATTGGTTGCTTCGTAGTATTTTAAATGGATTTTGGTGAAGTCACTACAATTTGTTAGTATGTGGGTATTTTTGGTAATTTTGATATAAATATGTATTGTTGGCAATTTTTTATATAAAAAAAATTGTAGGATTAATGTCATGAAAGTGTTTTTTCATGTTGGTTGTTTGGTTGGTCGATTTTGTTTAGCGGCATATCAACACCTCTATGGGTTATTTAATGCTGAAATCTAAATATTTTGAACACAATTTTAGGGCTTCAACTAAATATGTTTTGAACGCAATTATGTCTTCAACTACAGACAAAATGAATCCTTGGTTATTTTATATATATATAAAAGTTATTGCTGGTATTTTTACTATACAAATGTATTTTAATACTTTCATGGTGTTTTGTTTTTGTTTGTGGGTTACTTAATGTCGACAAGATTTTCAGGATAGATTCGTATGAACAGAATATGTATTCTTTGTACCAAATCAGTTTCTAGATCAGGTTTCATTGACATTTTTTGTAAAGAGGATTTTGTCGAGAGTCAAATGTATTGCTGGTATTTTTTTTCCAAAATGTATTGCTGCTATTTTTACTGTAAAAGTCTATGTTTATACTTTCATAGTGTTTTGTTTTTGTTTGGCGGGGTTCACTATAACTGGGACCCTAACAGGTGCTACCACTATGAATGCAGATGGACGTGAGAACAGCAGCAATTAAGAGGTGGTTCCACACTTCTTCAAACCTCCAGTCTCCCAATCTATGGCTTTGTTGCCGGATGTAGTTTATCGTCATATCCAGGACTGTGAAATGTCGGTCCCTACCATTTTCTGTCATAAACTAACTAGAGCTTAGTGCTATTTACAAACCAGCTTAGACACGTACAAGATGACCTGTTTTCTGACGTACTTTTATCTCACTTAGCTTAGTCCTAACTGTAGAGTATCATATTGAAAGCAAAATGGCGGCGCCCATGATAAATCGGCGTCGGTGTCTTTATAGTCATTATTTTCCATTAAATAGTAATTTCCTAATTTTCCTAAAACAGGCCATCGTAGTCTAGCAGGAATGCTATAACAATGTAGTAATGAAATTGCTAATCTGACTCGTTTGATTATTCTGAAAAAACAATTTTTGCTATTATAATGAAAACATGATTCAGCCAAGTCTATAGCGTCATCATGTGTAACAGGAGACTAAGGTTCAATTTTCATCTGGAAAGACACAAGCAGTTTTAGAACTTTTTTACATTAGGATAGTGAAAGATGCTTTCCTAAAGTTATGCAAAATATTAAGAAACAGAAAAAAACATTAGAAACAAAGAAAACTATGTGGAACTGTTATAAAATATCAGTCCTCCTATATAGTAGTGAATCTGCTCACAGATGAAGAAGAGACATGTGGTTCTACAGAAGGATGCTGAGAATGCCATGGACTGAATATGTGAGCAACTACGAAGTTTTAGAGAAAATGGAATCGAAAATGCTACTTGTACTTAACATCAAAAGAGACAGTTGAAATTTCTACGGTACATAATGAGGAAAGACGGCTTAGAAAATTCGACCCGCGCAGGACATATTGAAGGCAAGAGGGACGGAGGAAAATAGCGTATAACCTGCGTAACACACTTGTGTAAATGGTTGGCAGAACAGGGATTAGGAGAGATAGCAAAAAGACAAAATTTAGTAAGAACTACAAATGGCGGGAAATTGTGGAGAACTATGAGAACCATGATCATCAATGTTTTGAAAGGACACGGAACATAGAAGAAGAAGAAGAAGAAGAAGAAGAAGAAGAAGAAGAAGAAACATCTAATATGCTACAAATGTCTCTGCTAATGATCGTTAGCTATTAGTCGAACCCATTACAAGACCGGATGAAAGCCAATTAATGCAGCAAGCATAGCTCAACAATGGGACCATCCTTGGCTTTCTCTTGATGACAACTAGGCCTGAAGATACTGCATTTAATCTAATATCATAACATAGTAATACAAACAAAATATCTACCTCTTTATTTTTTAAATTAATAATATAATCAATTGAAATAGCGATAGAGTAGCAAGAGGCGGTCAAAGATTCATCTGCGAGAAAAGGGTCGCTGGGTGAAAAATAAATTATTACCCACAAAACCGCATAATCGCTTTTAAACACTGTAACAGTGAGGAACACTAGACAGTGAGAATTGAGCCGCACCATATCTTTAACTTGAAGATGTTAAGATTGTAGTGGCCCGGGAAGTATCCACTCGGGAGTCTGTTCCACAAAGTGACAGTTTTAAGCAGGAAGCAGTTTGAGTGGAATTTTCTGCTTAGCAAAGAAATACGAAAGGAATGAGGGACACTGTGTGTGTGGTATAGTGGGTCATAGATGTAAAGGTCTGAACTGGTGAAACTAAAGAATAATGCAAAAATATTTCGTTCCCGACTCAACAACCCTAAACAAAATATACACAGAAGGTAGCAAAAAGTTCTCGATTTGAACAAAAAGAAATTAAAAAAATGCTGATTTTTTTATGTTATTGTCCATTCAATACAAGGCTCAAGAGCCAACCAAGGTAAAGAGTTACTAAGTGCGGTTGTTGTAAAAGGAGGCGATAAGAACTGCATATTATGTTTGAGTTCAGTTAATTTACTTCAAGGAAAAAATGTTGAAAAAAGGAAAAAGGTTATATGTGTGTTTGCAAACAAAGTGCGTTTGCGGACTTAGATTGCTTGAAGTTCGTCTGCGTAACTGGTAGGACGGTTAGTCTGTAGCAGTGGTAGTGGGCTTCTACGTAGCAGTACTAGCTTCCCCACCCCTGGGTTGCAGGTTCGTATCCAGGTTGGGCGTCGCACATGTCGATAACAGCAGCTGCATCTCATTGGCCGTCTAGCGCTTGGGTAAAGCAGTTCGTCACGCAGGGTGCAAGACGGAGGTCGACAGGTCAAGGCTAAGAGCCAGTCGCAAAGGAAAGCGAACGAAAAAGAGGCCGAATTCTGGGAGTCGGACTTTATATGAGGCTCTACCGGGGGTACCACATGACTTCTACTAGGGCACTGATTGAACCTTTATTTCGACCTATTCCACGTGTGACCGTTAAATTCCAATAGTTGGTATGAGTTGGTGAATTTTTAAGTTGGGTTATTTAATATCAATATTTGTTTCTTATACATAAACATTGGTCAGCTTAATTGGTCTATAGGCAAACTTTGGTTGACTTAATACTTGAGTCTATAAGCAAACATTGGTTGATTTAATACTTGAGTCTATAGTCAAACGTTCATTGACTTAATACTTGAGTCTATACGCAAACATTGTTTGACTTAATACTTGAGTCTATAGGCAAATATTGGTTGACTTAATACTTGAGTCTATAGGAAAACCTTGGTTGGCTTAATACTTGAGTCTATAGGTAATCATTGGTAGATATTTTTTACTTGAGTCTATAGGTATTCGTTATCCAGGTTTATATGAAAGTTGGCTTGTTTTAGACGATATCTTTCCCCTCTTCAGGGAATCAAATCAGACAGAGATGTTTATCCATTAAATTGTGCTTGCTAGATAAACAGTTTTGTCTTTTTTTTTACTCGTGCGTCTAAGGTCAACTTGATACACACAAAGTGACACTTTGCCACAAAAGACCCCACCTGTGAGACACACGCGTGCTTGCAATGTAATTACAAACTTCCCCAGTCCTATTGTTGCGAGTGATATAAAAAAACTATTGTGTATTTGTCCACATAAATCATTCTTTATGCAGAATCGGCCTCGAAATAATGATTGAAATAGATTTGCTTTGCTTTCAATGGGGAAATGAATGGAGAAACATTTAAACTGAAGATGCTGATGTTTTCATAGGAGCTCAATAATAGGCTTAAATAAATAAATAAATAAATAAATGAAGATAAGCATTGAGTCAATAGCTTCGTCCGCCGCAAGGAAAGTTAGCTTCCTGTGCCGCGCTAGGAAATTTTTCTCGCCGGAGTCGATCCTTCAAATCTACAAATCAACCATTCGCCCTTGCATGGAGTATTGCTGCCATATATGGTCTGGAGCCCCTTATGTTTGTCTCAAGGTCCTTGATAAAATCCAGAGACGGATATGCATTGTAATTGGCCCTGATCTGGCATCTCGTCTGCAATCGCTCTCTCACAGACGTGCCGTCGCCTCTCTCTGTCTTTTTTACAAATACTTTCACGGTAACTGCTCCAATGAGCTGCTTTCGCTGGTTCCCAGACTTCATGAATTTAAGCGTTCAACTAGGCTGGCATCTCGCTCTCACCCTTTCACTGTCGAAACTGTTAAATGTAGCCGTCTCTTCTACTCCAATAGCTTCATCTCTCGCACCTCTCGCCTGTGGAATCCCCTCCCCTTTTCTGGTTTCCCTGATATCTATAATCTTCAACTGTTCAAATGTAATGTCAATCGACGTCTCCAAATGGCTTGATCTATCCCTTATCCTTCTCTTCATCCTTTCCTATATCACTCCTCGCTCCAACTCTGTGTAACCCCTTGCGTGCTAGTGGTAGTGGCTTCTCGCCTTGCTTGGGGTGAAACGCTTAAAAAAAAAACAAAAAAAAAACAAAGAAGGAACCCGGAAAGTGAGAAAAAAAAAAGCAGAAGCAAATGTCATTCGGTTTCGAATGAATACGACAGACGCCTGAGAAAGGTCGGAGATTATATCGACCGAAAGATTATGAAAAAAAAAAAAAAAAAAAAAACAACAAAAAAAACAGCTACAAATGTAATTCGGATTCGGTTGCTACAATACACCTGATCGAGAGTAGATCGGCCGAAATATTGTGAAAGGAACTTCCCATCACCACCAAAAGCCGGTGAAAACACGAAACTCGTCCGAATGATTCTATGTATAATAGTATAAATGTAATTTTTTTTGCGAAACGGTACAAATCAAGTTAAGGACAGAAGAAACAGACATTATGCTTTCTGGTAGCTTGGCAGCGTCCATCTCCTCTCCGTGACAGCCGAAGGCCGGAGGTTATATCGACCGAAAAATTATGAAAAAGAAAAAAAACAGCTACAAATGAAATTCGGACTCGGTTGCTACAATACGCCTGAGGTAGGCCGGAGAGTAGATCGGCCGAAATACTGTGAGGAACCCCCCCTCATCATAAGACGGTGAAAACATGAAACTCGTTCGAATGGTTCTATATATAATAGTATGAATGTAATTTATTTTGCAAAACTGTACTAATTGAGGGCAGTAGAAACAGACATTATCATTTCTGGTAGCTTGGCGGCGTCCATCTCCTCTCGGTTTGTACACGAGTGCCTCAAGTTTTGAATTCATAGATATCCTTCTCCTAGACTGGTTTTTATCCAAGGCTATAGGATCCTGTCTGTCCTGCTCTTCCCAAGAGTATATTTCCACATAAGTGAATATAATGAACTCGACTGGAATTCGAACTCGGCTCTCCAATTTCACAATCCGAGCCGATATCTATTCCTCTTTGCAGGTCGATTGGTTGATTTAGTTTAGCCACATATCAACCTCTATGGGCTATTTGACGGCGAAATCTAAATATTTTGTACGTAATTTGATGCTTTCAGGATAAAGGTATGTTTTTTTATATATAGGTGTAGATCATAAAATGTACTGTTGGTAATTTCACAAGGAAAATGTATTTTTAATTATTTTTTTAGTGTTACACTGATTGTCATTTTGGTATAAAAATATATTGTTTCTCAATTTATTATGAAAATGTATTGTTGATTTTTGTTTTAGTAGTTCACTATATGCCCATAGCTGGGACCCTAACAGGTGCTACCACCCCGAGTCAGAGTGGACCTCGGAACAACGGCAGTTAAGAAGTGGCTTCACGCTCTTTAAAACCTCAGAGGCCTTGCTACCGGATGTAGTTTATATCCAGGATGATCTTTACAGGAATATGTAACGATTTTCTACGAAACCAACAAATAAAACACTCTTCTCAAATGTAAGTTGTTCACAATATTTCATAGAAAAGTAGAACAGGTATTACAGATATCAACTGACAGCTGATAAACTCCAGACGAAGATATCAACATTCGAAATGTAAAAATATCCCATAAGGGAGCCCTTTAAAAAATAAAAATAAAAAATAAAATTGTCTGCTTTTCTGAGTTTTTATTTATTTTATCAAGAAATTATAATATCAAATGAACCGCATTCATTTCTATTTTATTTTCAATCATTTTTCTATCCTTTCAGTCCAAGCAAGGTGATAAAGCCTCTAAGACGCAAGCGGTTATTGAATGTTAGAGAATATGAGAAAAAGAAAACATTATCAAGGAGAAAGAACATTAAAAGGACAGGAATTGATTGACATTGCATTTAAATTTTTGAAGATCAAACTGACTGGGAAGCAAGAAGCCAAAAGAGAGTTCGACAAGCGAGAAGTGCGAGAGAAGAAACTGTTAGCATAGAACTTACGGTTATAGCCAGCTATTTCAAATTCACAATGTCTATGTATCAAAGAGGAAGGCTCATCAGAGCAATTACCATGAAAATATTCATAAAAAAAAGTCAGAGGGAAGCTACATAAAGCCGGCGAGAAAGTGACTTAAGCGAAGATGCCGAGTGAGGACATGTAACATTGCAGATTCTTCTTTATCTCTTTTTAAGAATCTCTAAATATACAGCAGGAGCACCGAACCATATTTGGGTGCAATATTTAAAGTATAGACGAATGGCAAACTTATAAATATGTAAGATAGATTCTGGAGAGAAAAATTGTCTCACACGACACAGTGAAGCAATTTTTTTAGCAGTTGATGTAGCAATTGATTCCATATAATATTTTCACTTATGTCATTCGGGAATGTTAAGCCCGGGAAAACGCGCAACGTGTCAGTCTCATGGAGGTTAGCATCAGCCATGCCGAGGGGGGCAGAAAGGGGTCTTTCCCATGACTGATAGAGAGAAATTTCGTTTTGGAGGTGTTAAAATTAACAAGCTATTCCTTGCCCCAGTTAACACCAGTCTGTAGGTTTTGTTTTTTTGTTTTTTTTTTTTTTTTTTAGATCGGCTCTCAATTTGACCTTTGAACTGATCAGACTTATTATCAGGACAGGAGTAAATGATTGTGTCATCAGTAAAGATATCAAGTTGAGAACTGGTGTCATGAGGAAGATCATTGATTGAAATTATTATCAAAATTCATGACTTTGTTGGGTTATTTCCTTCCTCTTCCCTAATTAGTCATACACCGCACTTAGCTGGTCATATGAGCTATAACGTCCAGTCAGTGAAACTCTCCTCTGTACAGGAGAGTTTTGGAATAGCGAGAAGAAGATGCTTATCTGACACACGTATAAAAACACAGATTCTTGTAACACGATTTGTTGAATTTGTGAGTAAAACCAGACTTTTGTAACATCCACTAGCCTTCTTTTTCAGGGTCAGAGAGAAGGTATCTTAACACTTTGATCGGATGTTCGCTTTCTATATATAAAAAATAAACGTGCGTTTACGTCCTTTCAAATTCTCCCTAGCCGTCTTTATCTTTTTAATATTTTGTTTATTTATTGTTTCTAATGTTTTAGATGAATATCTGTATCCACAGGAAGTACTATTAAGACCGCACCTCATATATTTGGTAATTAACTTGAAAGAGTTGTAAGCTGTTTCTCAACCCGCTGGAAGGAATTGTATTTCGTGTAATGAACTCTTTTGAAATTTCCGGTCGCCTGAAATACTGGAGAAAACGAAATCGGAGAAGGACTATTCGGCCAGCCATACTTTATTTTCTTCCAAAACAATGATTTCATTTGATTTGGAATTAATACGTTTCCGTTTAACATGCCAAGTTTTATTTTACACGGCATTGTGGCAGATGCCTTAATTTTAGTTTTATGGCGTATTCTTGGAGAGAATCTGGATATAGAATGTAGATTTGTTTTTTGTTTTTTTTTATTTACGTTATTTGCAGTCGGACTAATCTTTGTTGTTATTATCACAACGTTTCGATCGTTGTGCCATCCGGTCTTCTTCAGGTGTTTGTCGATCCGGGAATCCTATATAGAGTATTTTGATTTAATCAACGGGAGTAGATTGAAATTCTCTGAAAGATTCGCGGATCGACAGACATCTGAAGAAGACCAGAAGGCAGAAAGGCTGAAAAGTTGTGATAATAATAACAAAAATAAGAACACACTTCTTCTTCTTCTTCTTCTTCTTCCTCCCCCACCCCCACCCCACCATATTCTACTTCTGTCATATTCTTCTTCCATCCTCCTGTCTTCTTCAATTTCACATAAATTTCCCTTGAGTCCTCACTTTTTCGTTAGTCCGACTGCATATAATGTTAATAATGGTTAATTAATTATTCATACACCGAAGAGGATATTTTTTTATTTTCCCCTTTTTTTTTTCATCCCACAATTTGTAGCTTGTCGAACGTCATGTAAAAATGTTTATTTCAGCTTAGAAAGAAGACTTTCAAAGCGTTATTTTATTTTTAAATTTATTTTATTTATGGCCGGCAAAGTATCGAATTTTAAAAAAATGGCAGATCCTTTTTCACGCGTTGATAAGCAGTTAATGCAGCCTGCGTGTGTGCGCTAACCCAACACGAGGCTTGGACTGACATATTCCATACGCTCCAACACACACACACACACACACACACACACACACACACACACACACACTTCCATACATACACACGCACGCACTCTGTCTCCCTCTATTTCTCTCTCATACACAGACACACACATACAAATGTATGTACGATGCAAAAATGATTTATTAAGAAAATCGTAAAAGATTAACAGCTTTTTTTATTTTTATTAATTTACGTTATTTATATTCGGACTACGTTTCGGCTGTTGCGCCCTTCGGCTTTCTTCGGTGTTGGTAACCTACAAGGAATTCTGAACAGTGCCCTTTATAATCTACGGTGCCAGACTGTCGTTCTTCCAAAGCGAAGGTCTAGTTATTAGTTTGCCCGACCCAGAGTTAGAACTGTCAATGTCTATATCACCAAATTCACAAACCAACACTTTTATTCCCTAGGCCATTCTCCTGTATAAAAGTTTGATGCATTGAACTTAGTGCCATCCAAGTGAACTTAAAACCTAACCTAGCAGCTGATTAGATTGCAACTGCAACTGCTGTATGTCATACTTTGACTGTTCATGCTGTCGATGTTTTAACTGCTGCCGCTGCGGTTGCAGACTTGCTGACATTTGTCTTTCTTTATTAGCGGCTCCCATATTGTATTTATTTCTATGATAGGCCTACTAAGGAGTCCAGCATTTTAACTTCATTCCAAAGGGGCTGATGACTACCACTTTCCTTCCTTACATGATCAGACATAACGGATTTCATTGTTTCTCCAGTCTTACTTTTAGGAGCGGCTTGTTTCCCTTTTATATTGTCTGCCACAACTGTATGAAATCGAGTACACGTAATTCTTCGTTATATTCTGACCCCTCCCACCACCACCACAGCCCGTGTTAGGCTTTACTCGAAAGAGAATTCTCTGTAAAGTGGAACTGCTTCTGAATATTCTGATGTCGCACGGAGCGCAGGTCTTTTGAATATTTCCGGTAAACCGTTGATGCAGTGTAGATAGACTGTGGCAATCGGACAATCTTCTGTTCTTACCTGATTTTATGTTTGCTGGATAGTTGCCATTCTGAAGGTTACGTTTGATTCTGATAATTTCTTGATTCTTTCTTGTTGGTATGTTGGAATGTACAGAGCAACCTCGGTTCTCGAACGTTTCACACGTTGAACAAATCGGTTTTCTAATAACATATTGGAGATGAAAATGCTTCGGTTATCAAACAAAATTTCGGTTCTCGAACAACATTGCCGAGCCGAGCCGAGCCGAGCCGAGCCGAACCGAATAAATCCGATCGGAATCATTTCTTAGTCGACCGCCATGTTGTATACGTTCGTGTGTTATGCTGTGATTTTCTTTTCCAATTTTATTGTACTGTGCCTTTTTTTCTCTTCATTAGTCCTCAGTCATGGTTCCAAAGAAAGCTAGCAGTGATACTGGTAAAGTAAAAAGTTAAGAGAAAAACAATTGTTGATGATATTGTCTCTATGATAATGCTCTTCCTATTCAGTTTCCTATGACAAAAGCAACGATCTCTACTATTCTTAAATAAAGAGACGATCATGTCTTTCCTTCCTCTTTTCCAAACAATAGCATCTCTTTCCTTCCCCTTTCCTCGTAAGCCATCAACTCTCCTACTTACAGGTACGGTAAAATTAAAATGTTCGTCTATATTTTATCTGTTTAATATTGGGTTTATTTGGTTTTGTTTTTTTAGATTTAATGATTTTCATTAGTTTTATGTATAAACTTGTGCAAAAATTACTATTGCTAAAGTTTAAATAAGCAATCATCTTGGGACCAGGAACGGATTAATCCATTCTAGTGGAAAAATAGAGTCTGTTTACGAACATTTCAGGTTACGAAAGAGCTTCAGGAATGAATTAAATTCGTGAACTGCAGTTCCACTGTATCTGAGTTGCAATTTATGATTTTTCCCGTTGTTGTAGGCCTCGAACGACCCCTTTCTTAACACTGTATGATTAGTGGGGATTGAAGTTGAAGTTATCCAGTAAAAGTTGGCTTGTGATATACGCGGATGTTTTTAATCCATTCTCTGTGAGTTATTAGTACATCCAGGATTATCCAGCTGATTATTACTTAACTTTTTCTATTGTGAACCGGGCCGAAGGTCTTGTGTTCTCACGTTCCAGTAGTATTTGTACAGCTTCCTGGGTCGACCAGAGTAAGGTTTTGTTCAACCTTTACAGCGAGGCTCTACTAAGAGAAGAACATGTCCTACCGGGATTTATTATTGGTAGTCACAATCTCAACAGCATAATATACACATATAACACTGTGTTAGTAAACACGGAAAAAAAATCTCTGTGGGAGCTCTGAAACAAGGATGTAAAGGAAAGCAAGAAGAAAGGACTAAGCTTCAATTGTAAGAAAGTAGGAAGAATGGTCGATAGAAAGAGCAATCGTCCAAGATGTGATTTGTAGATTAGAGATATTAAAAATCAGGCAAGTATAGAAAATTTAAATATTAGGAAAGTGATATAACAAAGGACGAAAAATACGACACCGAAATTCGAAGGCACATTTAGAATAGAGAAAGAAGCCTTCCAAAAGCTAAGCAAAGTATTAAGAAACAGAAAAAATTCGTTCTAAACAAAAACAAAAGCAACAAAGAAAGGAATATTGAACTGCAATGTAATATCAATCCGCCTATATGACAGTCAATGTTGGACTGTCTCCTCACAGATGAAGAGGAGAGCAGGAAACGGAGATACAGTTCTTCAGAAGGATGCTGGGAAAACAATAAACAAAATATGTGAGTAACGAAGAGGTTTTAAGGAAAATGGGAAAAAAAACAAAAAACTTTTAATGAAAATTAGAAAGAAAAAGCTAAAATAAAGAAAGAGGGTTTGCAGAATTTGACACACACAAGAGATACTGAAGTCAAGAATAACAGAATCCTATCTTATCAAACAAGCTTGTGTAAATGGGTGGCAAAAGAGAGACTGGGAAGTAGACAAACATTGGTTAGAACTATGAAGGATAGGAAGTTGTGGAGAGCCATGCTCACCCATGTCCAAACGGGATACGGCACATAAAAATGTGTGTGAGATAGATTCCTTTGAGTTTTGTTGTAAAGAAATTTAGTAAACTTCTATTCTCAAAGCTCATCTTTTTAGTTTATATTGCAATATATGATGACCATACATACTTTGAAGCCGCTATCAACTGAATAAAATTCTCAGACCTGCTCCTCCTCCTACTTCTTCATCTTCTTCCCACGTCCTCCTACTTTTCTTCACGTCTCCTCCTCCTCCTCCTCCTCCTCCTCCTCCACTTCTTCCCACCTCCTTTTTCGTCTTTGTCTCCTCCCCACCTCCTCCTCCTCGTCTTCCTCCTCCTCCTCCTTCTTACCTCCTCCAACTTTTTCTTTTTCGTCTTCTTCTTCCCACCTCCTCCTTATTCTCCTTCTTCCCACCTCCTCCTTATTCTTCTTCTTCTTCCCACCTCCTCCTCCTTCTTCTTCTTCTTACCTCCTCCTCCTCCTTCTTCTTACCTCCTCATCCTCCTTGTTCTTCTTCTCACCTCCTCCAACTTCTTTTTCGTCTTTGTCTTCTTCTTCGCCTCCTAATTTTGCTCCTTCTTCTTCCCCCTTCTCCTTCTTCTTTCCTCCTTCTTCTCGCCATGTCTGTTCAGAAAGTGGTTAATCATTGCTCTCCATTACTTCCTATACTTCGTAGCCCTAAGTGAAACTTACTACCCCCTCCCACCAATCCCTTTTCTGTCATCCATAAGCTCGTTAGGTAGGTTTGAATCACGTCCTAAGATGCAAGTTCGACTCACGTTCGACTCACATTCCAAGATTCGATAATGTCACGTAGGAAAATACGAGTCACGTCCTAAGAATCGATTTTGAGTCTCGTCCTCAATTACGTGTTTGGTGCTGCTCTGAAAATGTATGTTTGAGTCACGTTCTAAGATGCGAGTTTAGGTCACGTTTTAAGTCTAGAAATATCAGTCTTATGTTCCGAAATTACCCTTTTTGGTTCAAGTATCAAGATGCGAATTCGAGTGGCGTCGTTAGAAGCTGTGGGTTTGATTAGTTTGCTTTGCTTTGTTTTACGGCATATAAACGTCAATGGGTTATTTAATGCCTACAAAATTTTTATTTCTGGTAACATTTTTTTCTAAAAATCTATTTCAGCACAATTTTTTCCTTCAAATATGTTTCGCTGATAATATTTTTTTCACAAAATATATAGCTAGTAATATTTTTTTTTAATCTGTATAGCTGGTAATTATTTTTTTTTTCAAAAATGTATTGCTGGTAATTTTTACAAAGTATTTCTGGTATTAAAACTCATTTTTACACTTTCATAGAATTTTTACTCCTTGTACTACCACCCTGGGTCAGGGTGGACCTGGGTACACCAGCAATTAAGAGGTGGTTCCACGCTCCTCAAAACCTCCTGATGAGACGCCTTGCTGTTGGACGTAGTTTATCGTCTTGCCCAGGACGTGTATGTAGTTTATCGTCATACTCAGGACGAACCGTTGGTTTGAGGTTACATCCTAAAATGCGAAAAGAAAAATTTTAGTCTCGTTTACGACTTAAAGTACGAGTTGAAGTTACGCCTGAAGCTACTTGTTGCCTGAAGACTATATCGGCCAAAACTGGTGAAATGGAAAAAAAAAAGGAAAGAAGAAAAACTTCTAGTGCAGTGAGAACATTTTAGGAACAATTACGTAACAAATTTATTTTATATTTTGATATTGCTAGAAAAAAGTCAAATAAACTTTTTGTAACGACTGAAAAAGAAGTCTTTATATATTGTATCATATTATGTAAATATCAAAATAACCTCATGTACTTACTTTTCTTTGTTTATCACCAGAACACACCCCTCCCTTTGATTCTTTTAAAGTCTTCTCCAAAGAAGTCGATATCAACCTCTGGGGCTCGATGCGCCATGTCCTTTCAGGACGTAGGCGATCATGGCTCTCCACCTCCTTCTATCTCTTGCAGCTCTCACAAAGTTCCTTCCCTCTGCTACCTCCTCCAGACCACGTTCTGTCATCCACTTGCTTAAGCCCGCCAGGTATGTCATGCGTTGCTTACCCTTGTCTCTTTTCCCCTCTATTCGACCTGTGAGTATCAGATTCTCCAGGCCCTCCTTCCTCATTATGTGTCCCAGAAACTTCAGCTGCCTCTTCCTGATGTTAAGTATAAGCCTCCTCCTTTTTAGTATCCTCTCTAAGACCTCATCGTTGCTCACACGCTCGGTCCATGTTATCCTTAGCATCCTTCTGTAGAACCACATCTCCGTCGCCTCGAGTCTCTTCTTCATATTTGAGGTAATCGTCTAACATTCGCTGCCGTAAAGAAGGACAGATGTCACGTAACAGCTCAGTATTCTTTTCTTTGTTACCAAAGAAATCCTCCTGTCTCGCAATAATCTGTCCAGCTTTTGGAATGTGTCCTTGGCCATCCCAACATGTCTACGGATCTCAGTGTCGCACTTATTGTCCTCTGACAAGACGGTTTCCAGGTATTCAAACTTCTGCGTCTGCTTGATCTAGTGTCCCCGACCTGCAAATCGTATTTCGGGCTCATCCTTTTACTGATGACCAATGCATTCTGTCTTCTTGTAGTTTATGCTTAGTCCCTTCTTCTCACTCTCCGACCCTACCTTCTGTTGGAGATTTTGTCATTTCATTTCCGTGTCTGTTATCAGTACTGTGTCATCTGCGTATCTTATGTTGTTAAGATTGCGGCCGCCAATGCTAAATCCCGGTAGGGTTTCCAACTCTCTCAAGATTGTCTCGCTGTACAGATTGAACAGGTCGGGTGAGAAGATGCATCCTTGCCGTACGCCCCTTTTTATTTTTGCATATTCACTGAACTCGTCCCCTATGCGCATGCATGCTGTTTGCTGCCATTATAGGTTCTTGATTATTCTGATACATATCCTGATGGAACTATGTCTTCTTAATTCCTGTTCTTTTATTGTTCTCTCTCCTTAATAACGTTTTTCCTCATATTCTCTAACACCCAGCTTGCGTCTTAGTGGTTTTATTGCCTTGCTTGGGGTAAAATGAAAAAGAAGAATAGTTTTCACATGTGCCGCCATGTTTGTATTTAATAACGTCACTTGCTTGCAGTAACATTTGCATCGACGATATATTTTCTATTTTCAACTTTGAACTATTATAGTTTGATTATCTTTTAGAATCATCTACTGCTTACTTCTGCAACATCCATTTGTTCGTATTCCAGACAGACAGAAGATAACTGCCGTTACACATTTCCATGGCAGACGATTTAGAAGAGTAATTTCAATGTGATACATATACGAGTTGGACGAATAATAATATCTCTTGTTCGCCGAAGGCATTGACACACTCAACGAACAGCATAATTTGAATGAAGAAAATTACAAGCAGGACACATTATCAATAAGTGCGTTTTATAACAATGGCTTGGTTTGGTTTGAATTGTTTTACAGCATATCAACCTCAATGGGTTATTTAATGCCGGCAAGATTTTTAGGATTGGTTCGTATGAACAGAATATATATTCTTTGTAAGAAATTAGTTTGTTGTTTTTGGTTTGGTTTATTTTGTTTTCAAAAATGTATTGCTGGTAATACTTTTTTTTTTCAAAAATACATTGCTGGTAATAGTTTGTTTTGTTTTTTTTAAATATATTCTTGGTAATATTTTTACAAAAATTTATTGCTGGTAATACTTTCTTTGAAAAATATATTGTTGGTAATATTTTTTCAAAAATGTATTACTGGTAATGTCTTTTTTCCAAAAACCTATTGCTGGTAGTAAAACCTATTTTTAAACTTTCATAGTGTTTTTACCTCTTTTGAGGGGTTAACTATTTGCCCATAGCTGGGACACTGAGAGGTGCTACCACTCCGGGTCAGGGTGGACCTGGGGACACCAGCAATTAAGAGGTAGTTCCAGGCTCCTCAAAAGCCTCCTGATCAGAGGCCTTGCTGTTGGATATAGTTTATCGTCTTACCCAGGACAGATAACAATAGCCTATATACAGAACCTCTGTAAGGGTCTCGTACTCCTTCCAATCTATGATACGCATTCACAAATCTATGATACGGGACTCCACTCTACTACATTTAACTTTTCATAAGGTAGTATTGCTATAAAATATAGATTTTATTGTAACTTAATAATGTACAATAATGTATCATCTATATAAATAAATGTCAATGTGTCGCTCTATTTCAACTTGACTCCTAGAGACCGTAGCCCAACATATATCATTTTGGAATCAAGCTGACTGCATGAGAAAATTAAAAACATTCCCGGTCGGATCTGGACCCGCAGTCTTAAAATTTTGACTTCTCAAGTATTCATCACTGCGATTGTTTTCGACGATTTTTACGTAATTTTTTTGGCAGCGAATTTTTTGTACGATAACAGTTTTTATAACTTGGAAATAAATTTGGGAATAATTGAAATTAATTGAAAAATCCAGCCAACGTCACCTATGAAATAAAAATAATTGTTTGTACGGAAAGTAAGAACCTACGTACATCAAACTGTCTTTAAATTAAGTGGCGCCAGAAGAATTATCGCTGATCTTTTAAAAGATAAGCTTAAATATTTATGCAATACTTAAATGCAGTGATGAATTTTGAGTTCTTATGTAGTTTTTTGTTGCCTGTCGCATACGGCAGCAGTATGCACTGCAAAAAGAAATCTCCGCCAACAGAGGACCAGATTGCAGTCAAAAGAGCCAAGGCTGCAACGAGGAAAAGAAAGTCTCGTGCAAATGAGATTTCAGATCAAACAGCAGCTCGTAGAGTTACCAATGTTGAGAATATGCAAAGACTTAGAAACTTTCAAACACCTGAACAAGACGAAGGCTCAACCAAGAACTTTCACTCCCCCACCCTGCAGGAACTCGCTTAATTGCCGCTCGATAGGGCAGCTTTTAAGCTAGTATGAATATAGCTCAACAAATCACCTATTCCTTTATTCCATTCTTGGATTTTGTGCAGCCTGTTGATGGGCATGTTTTTTATCCTGTTAGTTCTCTTATTTTTCATGCATATCTCCTTTATCTGGGATTCTCATTCTTTCTATTTTTGCACATATTTCGTTGAGGCATTCCTCTTTAGCCTGCCTGCATTTTTTCCTTATTTCTTTGTGTAGTGTTCTATATTCTCTTTCTTGTCTTGGCATTGCATCATGTCGAGAATCTCATTTGTCATCGGCCATTGTTTGCAAGAACACACTGGCAAGATTTAACAATGAGCAAATCAAAGTACTAATGACTGCTCCGGAAACTCTCCTGATTTAAATTCAATGGAGAACCTGTGGTCAATCTGCAAGGATCAACTTCGTGGAATGGACATACGAAGTACTAACATGTGCACTGGGAGATATTTCATTGGGAAAATATGAAAAAAGTAAATAACGGAATTATTCGTTTTGTTCCAATTAATTTACACAAGAGTGTATAAGGAATCCCTCGCGTTTGAACGATTAAGAGCGACTCTGCGTAGAAGACTGGACGAAAATACAAGTGAACTAAAATACAAGCGTTATCGAAGGTTATAGAAAACGTCCATTAACAGAAATCGGTGGCAAATTAGCTGAAGCGGTCAAAGTCATTATAATAAAATTGTTGATCATTGTGGAAATGCAATGATTAGTTTTCAGACATTCCCCAAGGGTGGCCCACGTTTGAAACGTCCCTTCAGGAGGATATTATCAAAAAGTAAACTCCTTAACCAACAGACAATGGTTAATTCGAACGCGGGTTTCATGGTCGGAACAATAACCCCCTAGCCGATATGACAGACACATGTGACGATGCTTTAGATCGGCAGATAATGTAAAACTAACCTTGACTGAGAGGAAATTTGAAGTCGCTAAAATGTCAGTCAATTCTTTCACTAAATCTTTTACTCTTTTTCTAACCAGTTTAGACCTAGTAGTCGATTCGCTTTCCAACAAAACGCCTTGAAACATACTTTGAAAACGACCTTAGAATGGTTTAAGAGAGAATAAAGCTAAGATAATGGAATGGGTTTCTTAATCGCCTGGATGAAATTCAATCGAACATTTGTGACATGAATCGAAATTTGCGAGTATTGGAATTAAAATGGATTACTGGTAGCAATCTTAGAAGGAACAGAAGAGATACACCTTACTTTGGGTGCCTTGTACTCAGTAAATATAAGAAACTTGCTCATTGGCCAATATTAAGTCAGTATTGGTGACATCATAAAGAGTGAAACACGAATGGACGGTCCTTTTTTTGTCGTTTTACATTCACCGGGCAGCAATGCACACAAAATCTAAGGGAAAATGTTGTAGAAAATCGAATTTATATCCATGGATTTTTAAAAGGACTTGTATAAAAACAATGTCAATCGTCATCCTATATTTCTTTTAACCCTATTTTTTTTTATTGTTCCCTCCCCGCCTCAATTAGTAATTCTTTATATCCAAAGCGCTTTTGTTGATTTGACCGGGATGAAATGATTAAAAAAGAAAAGAAATCTGCTAGTCTCTTCTTTTTTTAGTAAGCAGCAGGGATTTTTTTTAAGCCCTGATGATTTTAAATAAAAAGAATGTGCAATTATTTTTTTAAATTCCGGATTTAATTAAATTATTATGTTTGATGGCATATAAGAACCTTCTTTTAACACCCCCGCAAAACACACACACACACACACACACACACACACACACACACACACACACACACGCGCGCACACACACACACACACACACACACACACACACACAGACACACACACACACAGACACACACAAAAGTGCTTCCAAAATATCAGCCGGATCTTATAAATGAAGCTGAGGTATGTTGAATGTTAATAATTACACAGATTGCTACTAGCGGTATTTAACCTTTAGTCTATACAATACTGTATATATAAATAAATGAGACTTTTCGACGATAAGCGAGAAGTGTAGTGGTTAGCGACTCAAAAGCAGAAATTCGCGAGTCGAGTTCAAACTCCGACCGAGTTCATTACATTCGCTTTCGGGCTGATATCCTTGAGAAAGTTGTGAATTCATTTCTAACCCGACCAGAAGGGTAAACCGACCTCTTTAGCCTTGGTTGGCAATTAGATGAGGACACGATAAGAAAATTAAAAAAAAAAAAAAAAAAGAAAAAAACCCATTCCTCAGCAGCCTGGACGCTCGTGGGATTGTGTCGGTCCGTAAAAACGCACAATGACTAAAATTCCTAAGACAAATGAGTGCGCAATCTGTCGCAAGCGGAGATAGCGTCTACTTTTGACAATCTTAGATACTAACCAATATTGTATATTATTCGAATATGAGTTTCTTTATTATCATTTTTAGTCACTATGTTCTCGGGTCTTCCTCAGGTATATCACACCGGTAAACATCGGAGAATTTTATATCATCCTTTCTTGATACATCCATTCTCTATTGAGTTATTGAAATAATAGTACGGGCATTAACCACGAAAGATTAATCAACAAGTAAGAATAATATTAATTTTGTTATGATTTCGATGATTATTCACTTCGTCGGATAAATCTACAGATGATTTACATGTATGCTTCTCGGAGTTACTTTTTCTTGTTTTCGCTGAAAAGTCTGCTATTAAAATTAGAATCAGGATTGCCTTATTAGAGTTCAAACTAGATAATGTAAATATATCGGTTGGCAAGCTTACAATATGGACAATGCTCTAATACAAAGGTCGGATATAAAACAATCAGTTTATTACTTTCGATGACCCATGTTTATGGAAATGACATAATAAAAAATAAAGAGTGATGGCTGCGTTCTTATTGGAGACATTTTGCAATTTTTTTTTTCTTCTTCTTCTGGTTTTTGTTATTGTTGTTGTTCTTCGTCTTCTTCTTCGTCTTCTTCTGTTGTATTCTTCGTCTTTTTCTTCTTCAGTAGTATTCTTCTTTTTCTTTTTCTTGCTCTTCTTCTTTTTCTCCTTGTTCTTCTTCTGTCGTATTCTTTTTCTTCTTTTTCTACTTCTTCTGTCGTATTCTTCGTCTTTTTCTTTTTCCTCTTCTTCTTCTGTCGTATTCTTCTTCTTGTTCTTCTGTCGTATTCTTTTTCTTCTTGTTCTTCTTCTGTCGTATTCTTTTTCTTCTTTTTCTACTTCTTCTGTCGTATTCTTCGTCTTCTTCTTTTTCCTCTTCTTCTTCTTCTGTCGTATTTTTCCTCTTTTTCTTCTTCTTCGTCTTTTTCTTCTTTTTCAGTCGTATTCTTCTTTTTCTTCTTCTTGCTCTTCTTCTGTCGTATTCTTTTTCTTCTTCTTGTTGTTCTTCTATCGTATTCTTCCTCTTCTTCTGTCGTATTCTTCGTCTTTTTCTTCTTCTTCCGTTTTCTTCTTCTTCTTTTGTCGTATTCTTCCTCTTTTCTTTTTCTTCTTCTGTCGTATTTTTCATCTTTTTCTTCTTCTTCTTCTTCTTCTGTCGTATTCTTTCTCTTCTTCATCTTCTGTCGTATTCTTCCTCCTCCTCTTCTGCTTATGTCGTATTCTTCCTCTTCTTTTTCATAGGCGACTAGCAGTAGAGCCCGGCGTTGCCCGGGGATGTAACAGTAAGACATAGATCAAGTATCAACCATCATAAAGACTGAAAAATAAAATTGACAAAGATTATTGCTTAAGGTTGACGGACACGCATGTCTTAAGTAGTTTTTTTTTTTGTACGAATTGGTCAAACCCCAACAAAAACATTGTTTTCAATCGTTATGAGTCTACCGATTAAATAGAATTTTATTATAAACAATTGTTTTGTAAATGGAATTTTTTAAAGCGTTCTGAATGTAAAAATAAAGAAAAAAAAGTGTGCAAGACAATAAGAAACACTACCTGCCAAAAAAGTGAAGTTTTGTTGAAATCGGTTGAAAAATGTAGGAAATCCGATCCCATATATAATCGAATACACACACACACACACACACAAACAACCTGGGTTTTATAATAAGTATAACTCGATATGAGTTATCCCCCTTTCATTCTAATGCCTCTTAATCGTGTTTTCAAATTGATTTCATGCAAAAACAATTTTGTTTTTCCAATTTTTGGTGCTGTCAGAACCACCGCAAGGTAATTTTACGTAGTTCTGTGAAGTTTTGTTGAAATCGGTTGAAAATGTAGGAAATCCGATCCAATATATAAACGTACAGACACACACACACACACACACACACACACACACACACACACACACACACACACACACAAAGCACACACACACAACCTGGGTTTTATAATAAGTATGATTATGGATTTCCCCAACTTTCTGCCTCTTAGCAATATTTCTTCCTTTGCTAAGTTTCCTGTCCCCACAGTCAAGCCATCCATTTACACAAGCTAGTCAGGTAAATGGTTCGCTGAATTACCCTCTCTCTCTTGCCTTCAATATGCCTCCCCCCCACCCCATGAGCGATAAGTTTTCCAAGCACTCCTTCCTCGTTATGTGTCCAAGGAAATTCAGCTGCTTTTTCATGAATTTGAGTATCATTGTTCTTTCTGTTGCCATTTTCTTTAAGGCTTCCTTGTTGATTACTCGCTTTAAACATTAGAATTAACATAATTCGCTAACCAAAAAAAAAAAAAAAACTCAACAATTGGAATAGAAGATGCATCATTAATTAATGTAATATTAATTGTTTGTTCCCCGAGGAAAGCAGTTGCAACAAGCGCTGACATATAACTTTTCTTTACTATGTATTTTAAACCCAACGTACGTAATGGATTACTCTTTATCAATTCACCTCAAGCAAGAGAATAAAGCCACTAACACGCAAGGAGTTATTGAGTGCGAGAGAATATTAGAAAAAGAAAACATTATTAAGGAGAGAGAACAATAAAAGAACAGGAATTAAGAAGAGAGAAAAATGAATGGAAGAGTCAAACGTTGCTTAGAGTTACAAAGATCAGGAAGTTGTAGAGAGCCATAATCGGTTACGTCTTGATTGAAGACTCTAAGTAAATGATACATCCTCCTATATAACATTAAATACTGTACGATTTCATGACAGATGAAAAAGAAAATTGAAGTGTTGTGGTTCTACAGAATTTGTTGAGAACACTATGGACGGAACACATCAACAAGGAAGAAGTTCTGCAGAAAATTGAGCTTAGAAAGGCAATCATATTTAAAATCAGAAAAAGCAGTCGAAATTCTTGGTACGCATTATGAAGATAAACGGCGTAGAAGATTTAATACTCACAGGGCATATTTAGGAAAGAAGCGTTATAAGGAAACAATACACAACTCACATAATATATTTGTTTGATTTTCTTTTAATCATTTCAACCCAAGTAAGCAATAAAGCCACTACGACGCAAAGAACAATAAAGAACAGGAGTTGAGAAGAGAAGATAACATTGTATTGAAGATCTAAGTTAACTTGAAAGCAAGAAGCCAGAAGAGTTCCACACGCAAGAAGTCCGAAAGAAGAAACTATTAGAATAGAACTTACGGTTCAATCTAGTTATTTCAACTGTAAAATGATGAGATATTGCCGCCAATCTAGTACTGCCCTTAAGTTCATAAAGTATATATGCCAAAGAGGAAACTCATCAGGACAATTATCATGAAAATATTTATAGAAAATGCTTAGGGAAGATACGTTACGGCAGTGGAAAAGTGACTGAAGCCGGGATGCCTGGTCAGGCCCAATAATATTGCAGATTCTTCTTTGTATTTTATCAAGAAATCTTCAAATACATAGCAGAAGCGCCAATCCAGATGTGACAGTAATATTCATTGCGTCGACGAATGGTGAACATATAAATATTTAATATAGATTCTGGCGAGAAAAATTGTCTAGCACGACACAGTGAATCAACTTTCCTTGTAAAGAGAGAAGAAATATTTTGGTTTTCTACACTCTCCAAGGCCCACATTAGGCATGTGTATATCCGTTATATACCAATACCTTAAAATAACTGAAAAAGGGGCTAGAATAACGCAAAGAAATTAATTCCAAAATGAATTTCGCCTGAAAACATTTTATATCCAGCACTAGAATATACAAATTTCGTATACGCAAATATATATATATATATATATATATATATATATATATATATATGATGAATACAGAATCCTTAAAAATTCATCAGATCAGGTTGTTATTTATTTGGTGGACCTCATGTCCATACTGGTATGAAGAAATGGACGTGAGGTCCACGAAATATATTATAAACTGACTTGATGGATTTTTAAGGATTCTGTATTCATTATTATATTGCTCTGCTCTTACATTGAGCTCTCTTTGGATTGATATCCTCCTTGGAATTATCCCTGCTAATCGTCAACTGATATATATATATATATATATATATATATATATATATATATATATATATATATAATAAAATATAGTTTTAATGTATGCTACATTTAGGGGTAAAACTCCTCGATATAAGAGATAGACCGTATGTAAATATATAAGTGGATACGGAGGTCAACACCAAGTGGCGACAGTCTGTTTCATATCTCAACGCAATCTTAAGGCCAAGCGTGTTGTGTTTTGGTTCGACTATTTACATAATGTTGGACAGTGGTGCATTGTGGGTAGCAAGGTCTATTGTGTTATCATGACGGTTATCGGATGTGGGGTAACATTTATGTTTTAAATTATTCTAGCGGCTATCGAGTAGAAAAAATTGTGAATTCGAATGCGGCTATTTTTAGTTATTTTGTTGTGTTGTTTGTTAGTTTTTTACTCATTCGTAATTTGTTAATCTGTTTAATATTTGTCTAATTGTTTACTTATTTATTTTTTGTTTATTTCATTTTTATTTTTTCGCGTGCTGTTTATCTTATTTGTTTAGTTCAAAGAATTGGCTTTGTCTAAAGCTTGTTACATTATCTTCGTTGTATATAGTGCATACATTTGCATTTTTCATTGTGGTATTTTGCAAGATATTTGTTTTTAGGGAGACACAGTGGAGTAATGGATAGCGTCTCGGATTGAAATTGAGAAATCGGAGAGCCGAATTCGAATTCCAGCCAGACCCAATACATTCATTTACGAGCTAATACTCCTGGGAAAGGTATGACTTCTCTTCTTCAAATAGCGTGTTCTATAGCGTTGGATGGCAACTGGTCTACCGCAGAAAGAAATGGCAACGTATCGGAAGATACCTGATCGGATAATACTCTCTTGTTTATCTAAGTAGTATTTCTCCAATAGAGAATCCGACTGTTGAAAAATTTTATATTGGTAGTACTAAAAATTCTTTTTAGTATCGGTGGTATAAACATAACTTATCCTTCACCAATAGTACTTATAAAAATAGTACATCTCTTTTCAAAATAATTTTTTGGAATTTTAAAGAAGTTAATAAAGCTCCTAAAGTAAAATGGAAAATTTATTAAAAACGCCGGACCATGCAGATATGTTTTCTGTGCTTACATGAAAAATTAGAAATTATCGGATGTTATCATCTACAGAAGGATGCTGAGAATACCTTGAGCGGAACATGTGAGTAACGAGTGAGTTTTTAAGAAAAAATGGAAATAAAAAGGACACTTATACTTAGAATGTGAAAGAGATAGCTGAAATTTCTGGGTTTTATAATGAGAAATGTGGTCTTAGAGCATTTGTCATTCACAGGACTGATTGAAGGCAAGAAGTAAAGAGAGAAACCCCCTGCCTTATGAGCTTATGTAAATGGATGGTAGAACAAGAACTGGGAGAGACAGTAAGGAAATGAACGTTGAACTACAAATAATAGAATGTTGTGGAGAGCCATGATTTCTCACGCACTGAAGAGACAGAACACACAGAAAAAGAAAGTCTTTGTCATTATTCCAGGAGTTAATTGAGTTTGGTATTCTCGTTCTTATAGTTCTTATGACGAGAAAAAAACGGCCGATGTATTCTTCGTACTTTTTCAGGTGTATAGTTAATTCAGATGAAATAAGTTTGAAGGCAGTAGCATAGCCTATTAAGCCTCCCTTAGTACCGTGAGGCTTTTTAGTCACCGACAAAATGTTTTTCTTTAGGATTTAGCAAGTGACAAGTCTACTTTCTATGGTTAAGTAGATTTCTGAATATTTCCGACAATAACTCCAAAGAATTTCTGGTCTGAGTCATAATGTGTGTGTGAATTACAAACACGTGAGCATAAAGACTGTCCTTTATAATGTTGGGGTAGAAACGTCTGCAAAGAGACTTATTCATTGCTCGGAATGAGAAAAAAAAATTATATATTTACGAGTGATAATGGAAAAAAAAAACATGGAAAAGGGGCCTGTTTGATTAAAATAAAATGGAGCCTATTTTTGCATATTTGGATTATGGAAATTTAAATTCGATTTTTCAAAACGAAACCTTTTCTTTTTCATTATTATTTATCCTGTAAAAAACAGAAGGAGCGTTTAATTACAAAGCTCAAAAGTCTCTCAAAGTAAAGGGTTACTGAATGAGGTTGTTGTAAGGGCGTATAAACAAGGACCCAGAAGTGCATATTATGGGGATATGTATGATACCCAACGGTTGACTCTGGACTTGAAGAGATTAAATTTGTAGTGATCGGCGAAGGCGTCCACTCCGGAGTCCGTTCTGGGGAAGCATTAGGCTGAGTGAAATTTCCGCCTTGTCAAAGAAATATGAAGGTAATGAAGAAGAGTCGGTCAAGAAAACCCGAGACACTTTTAACACTCTGGGGCCAATCTGGAGATCACCAGCCCTCTCACTTTACAAAAATATCCGGATTTTCAACACCAACGTCAAGTCAGTCCTACTTTACGCCTCAGAAACCTGACGGGTAACCAAGACCAACACCCACAAACTTCAGACATTTACCAACCGAGCTCTCAGGACCATCCTTAATATCAGGTGGCCGGAAATCGTTTCCATCGACCAGTCAAGCCCCAATCGATATTGACATCAAGAAACGCGGATGGATCCGCCAGACACTCCGCAAGCCTGCTTCTAATGTCACCAGACAGGCCCTTGACTGGAATCCACAAGGGAAGCGAAAAGTGGGTCAACCAAAACAGATTTGGCGCAGAAGTGTTGACGCAGAGGTGAGAGCAGCTGGCGTCCGTTGGAGAGGTGTTGTTGCGGCCCTATGTTCCCGAAGGAATCAAGACACTTAAGAAGAAGAAGAAGAAGAAGAGTCGACTCGGTGTACGTGGCCTGACGGCTCCTGGATGCGAAGGTCTGGACAGTTGGAATCAAGGAATCAGAGATGAAAATAGCGTTAGAGCAGCGAGAATCTTGCGATGTTCTGCCCGTGAGAAAGGGTTGTACGATAGAGAACAATTAAAA
Source organism: Acanthosepion pharaonis (assembly GCA_903632075.3). Taxonomy (NCBI): domain Eukaryota; kingdom Metazoa; phylum Mollusca; class Cephalopoda; order Sepiida; family Sepiidae; genus Acanthosepion; species Acanthosepion pharaonis. The sequence goes on along the minus strand of CAHIKZ030005000.1, from coordinate 388,142 downwards.
AAGTGTATAGATATATACTTTGAAATATATTTCAAATGAGATGTGTTCAAAATATCTTTAATTTTAAAATGTATCATAAATATTATTCAATGAGTTAATTAGATGAGTCTTCTGGTTATTAGCGAAGGTTATTAGCACTGATATCATTAAAAAAGGGGGAAAGTAGCATTGGCTGCTCGGTCAATGAATGCCAATAGTTTTCCTTATAAGGAAACGGTTAATGTTACCATTAACATTACTATTATTTTTACTTTTCGACCGATGCATTTTTAGCCTTCCTAGCATTGTTTAAATTTCTGAAATGACTCCTCGTCTTTCTTCAAGATATTCAGACGAGTATCTTCATTTTTTTAAATTCGTTTCGATTAATGCGGGCTTTGAGGTTTTAACTTAACTGAAAGCACGCATAGGTCGAAAAGTTGTATTAGATTGTTACATAAATTTGTTCGTTTTTTATAATTTAATAAGTATTATTTATTAATAGTTCTGATGAATCATTCAACAATGTATTTGCCTTTGTTACGACCTCTTCCCAGACGATAGAAATTTTGGCTCGAGTAATTCATCAAGCCACGTTTTAAGCTCCACATCGTTGTTGAATGAAACACCCCTCAAATTGTTAGAAAGCGACCAAATAGGGTGGTAGTCTGAAGGGACTAGAAGGGCACTTTTTTGTATCCACGTGTAACCTGGCGTTAATCGAGTAAACTGGTGGGAATGAAAGAAAGCTTGAGTTTGTTTCTATCGGTCAATGCGCGTGGCAACCATGCGCCGTGTTTCTAGACCTTACCTATTGAGTGAAGATAATGAGCGACTGTAACATGAGAGTCTGCCATCTTCTGAGCCACTTCCCTTGCGGTCCGGTGCGGTTCTTCTTTAATCAGCGCGTGCAATTGGTTCTCATCACACTGAACAGGTCGACCAGAACGCGGAGTGTCTGTAAGTTCGAACTTGACCCTTCATGAGACGGAGAAGCCATTTCTGCGCCATTCTGACGGTAATGAAGTCATCTTCGTACACAGCACGAACGTCTAGAGCACCTTTGGCAGGATTGTCACTTTGTTTAAAAGCAAAGAGAATCTCGAAGATGCTCATTCGTGTCTATTTGGCATTCCATTTCAAAATGCTGTCTAATTGTAAATAAAATTTCAGTAACGTTAGAACAACACTTGCAAGTTACTAAGAAGCTACCAAAGTTACTAAGAAGCTACCAAAGTTACTAAGAAGCTACCAAAGTTACTAAGACGCAATCAATGCTACCAAAGATTATTCTTCGAGATTATTTGCAGAACATCAGAAGAAACGAACGAAGTTATATAACAACCTATTATTATGAGAAATAAAGTAAACAGAGTATAGGTTGCGGCAGGGGTACTTCTTATTTTTCTATGTGCCGTGTCCCTTCAGGACATTGGCGGTCCTGGCTCTCCACAATTTCCTGTATTTTGTAGCTCTTAAAACATTTCTCTTTCTGCTATCTCTCCTAAACCTTGTTCAGCCATCCATCTTTTCAAGCTCGTTAGGTAGGTTATACGTTGTCTTCCTCTGTCCCTTTTGCCTTCAATCTGTCCTGTGAGTATCAAATTTTCTAAGCCCTCTTTCCTGATTATGTGCCTTAGAAATTTCAACTATCACATTCTGATTTTAAGTGCCCTTTTTATTTCCATTTTCTTTAAAACTTCGTCGTTGCTCACGTATTTGGTATATGGTATTCTCAGTATCCTTCTGTAGAACCACATTTCTGTTGCTTTAGGTCTATTCTGCATCTGTGAGGAGATTGTCCAGCATTCAATGTTATACAGGAGGACTGACATTATGTAACACTTCAATACACTTTACGTTGTTTCCAACGAAATTTTCCTGTTTAATAATACTTTGCTTAACTTTTGGACGGCATCTTTCGCTATCCCAGTGTGCAGAACATCAGTAAAAAAACAAAAATAAAAAACCAAAAAAAAAACCAACGAATATATGTAACAACTTAATAGAAAAGAGCAAAGATGAAGACATTCGTTAGAATAAAAATAGTTTTAGGCAGAATTATCCATCAGTGACCTACTCAACCTCAATTTATTAAAAACTCTTTTTCTACATTTTGTGTTTCTTTCTTTTCTTTTCAGAACAGGAAACGACTTCCCAGGTTTCTGTTCGCGAAGATTTCTCCTTTGGATGCGGACAGACAACAAAGCTCTATATTTACTTTTAAAAGAAAATCTTTTTTAATGTTTATTTTTGTTTTTAATTTGAATCAATCTCATAGAATAATCCGTTCGCTTTTATATCAGCCAATGTTTTTGCTTCTCTTTTTCTTCGGGCGCACCATTTTCCTTGGTTCCAACTGTCTAGGAATTCACAGGTAGGACCTGGCAGGCCATGTACGCTGAGTCGACTCTTATTCATTTCCTTCATATTTCATTAGTAAAGCGGAAATTTCATTGGGACGGCTTCTTCCTCAGAACTGTTGCATTGTGAAACACACTCCCGAGAGGGTGCTTCCTCGATCACTGAGAATTAGAGATTCTGTGAAACATTAGTATTAATAGAAGACGCTTGTGTTAAATTGGCAAAAAAATAATTCTTTTTTATTCTTATAATGGTTACTTGCATTATTTACATTATTCGGACTGTTATTCTCATCTTCATTGCCATATTAATAACATTTCGCAAGGCAATAAAGCCATTAGGACAAATCAATTTCATAGAATAATCCGTTCGCTTTTATATCAGCCAATGTTTTTGCATCTGTTTTTCTTCGGGCGTACCACTTTCCTTGGTTCCAACTGTCTAGGAATTGGCAGGTAGGACCTGGCAGGCCATGTACGCTGAGTCGACTCTTACTCATTTCCTGCATATTTTATTAGTAAGGCGGAAATTTTACTGGGACGTCTTCTTCCTCAGAACTGTTGCAGTGTAGAACACACTCCTGAGAGGGTGCTTCCCCGATCACTACAATCGTAACTTCATTAAGGTCAACCGTTATCTATTCTACACATCCTCATAATATACACTTTTTGGTAACACATATATTTACCAAAACTACACAAAAATATCTTGAAATACTATAGGGTAAATTTATTCAATAAAATCGCCATTGTCTTCAACCACGGCCGCCAGACGACTTCAGAATCTCCTGCATCGTTTCTGGGCGGTCTCCTTGTTTAAGTTGGTGAGTGCTAACATAATCCTTGCCTTCGGTTCATCTTTGGTGTTACAAGGAGTTTTGTTGGTCTCTTGCTCAACTGTGCCCCACACGTAATAATCAAAGGTGTTGCAGTCTGGGGAGTTAGATGGCCAGATGTAATGGGTGATGTGGTTGCTGAAAATGTCTGACAGCCATGACTGGGTTCTCCTGCTTTGTGGTTTGGTGTAGAGTCTCATTTCCAGACATAGGGCAGCATTATCTACTGAAGACACTTGATGTAGGCCTACTTGAGTCTGAGGTTCTCACCAGCAAATTCGTGAGTTCTTTTATCAGAATGATCAGAGTGAAATTTTTCAGCTGTCGTTCCTTCGTCATCACCATTAGACTCATCCAAATCTTTCCGAATCCTCTGCACTATCCTCAGATTGACACCCAAACACTCTGAAGTGTTCGTATTAGAGATTCCGGCGTGAATGCCAAGCAGTAAAACATGCCGTTTCCAAGTTTCAAGCAGAGGTAATTGCGTCATGGTGCACTTTATCCCACAGATGGTACCCAACTGATCCTACTGTACTGTATAGTCGACAAAATAAAAACAAACAGCGCGCATTCTCGCAATTAAAAAAAAATATGGCGACCATCTCGCCTTATATATTGTCTTAGGAGTTATTTCAGTTTTTTCAATGGTGAATAAAAATGAAAAATAAAAAAGGTCTTATTTCGGAAAATAAAATTAAAATGTCACTATTAAAATATTTAAAAAAAAAAAATTTAAGTTTCAGAAGTTCAAATATCCGAAGTAAGGTTTCATTCTATTTTTAGTTTAAACCTATTTATGGCTCGACTCCTCTTAAATGATTTTTAAAAAATTCATCCTAAATTCGAATTATCACTCCTAAATATATATTTAAAAATAAATGGTCTTAGGTTTTATCATCTTGGATCAAATAATTCAAACTCTATTGAATATGGAAGTATTTTCTTCTTGTTTGCTTTCCTTTTGAAAGAAACTTAAATTCGGCAATTGTTTAACGTAAATAAAATCAAAACACATTAAATGTTTTATTGTTTGAAATCAAATACCCGTATTAGGTCTTGTCTCATGGCAGACTATAATATTCAATCTGTGTGAAAGATATGGTTTACTGTACTGATTTTCTAGGCATCCTCCCTACTTGAACGATTAGCACACACAGACTTCATGCTTTATTAGTATCATTACTTATACCATATTTTTGTTATTATTATTATTATTATTATTATATTTCGATTTCTCCTATGGTCACACCACTTACCAAAGTCTGCAGGAAAACCTCTGGCAGGTATTATTATTATTATTACTTCCTTGTTGTATACAGATTTCCATCCGGGTCCCAACTAGACACCTAAGGTCAGAAATGGTTTCTTGACATTTTCCACTGATCATTTTTGTAAAAAAAAAAAATGAGATTGTCAAAGCTATTCGTAATGTGCGAGCCGTACTTGTGAGTACAACTTTTTGTATTTCTTTAGGGTATGGACTGCCAAGAAGCCCTTCAATGAATCTGTTGGACCTTTTTCCAATCAATCCGAGGGTTCCAGCCACAACTAGAATTATTGATGTCCTCATGTGCCATTTTTGACATTTCTATTTCAAGATCCTTACATTTTCATAGTTTATTATTATTATTATTATTATTATTATTATTATTTTTCTTTTGGTTTCTGGTGTATACTCTTTTTTTCTGAGTCTCGACCAGAGACCTAAGATTAGAAATGGGATCATGACATTTTTCACTGAGCAATTTTGAAAAGAAATCACACATTTTGTACATAGATAAAGTCCTTCGTAAGTTGTCGGCTGCACTTGTGAATACAATCTTTTGTATTTCTTTAAGGCATGGATTACCAGGGATCACTTCAATGAGTCTATTTGAATCTTTTTCAATCAATCCGAGGGCTCCAACTAAAACAGGAATTGTTGATGTTCTCATGAGTCACATTTTTGGAATTTCGATTTCAAGGTCCTTGTATTTTGAGATACATTGCAGTCTGCAAGGACTGCCATATCAATAAGAAGGCATTTTTTGTCTTTGCGGTCTCTAATCACGATGTCAGGGCGATTAGATTTGATTGTTCTGTCTATGTGTATTGTGTAGTCCCATAAAATTGTTACAGGTTCTATCTCCGTACTCCGTAACCTGGTCTGGGCTGTGTTCATACCAATTTCTTACAGTTTCCTTTCCGTAAATTTGCAGATTTTCCAGTGTAGATATTGGCCCACTCTGTCATGCCGTGTTTTATATTCAGTGGGTGCCAATAGAGTGCAACCTGATACAAGATGATCAATTGTTTCTGGATATTTATCACAGAATCTGCATTTTGGGCTAACACAACTTTTCAGTATATTTATTTCCTATTTAACAAGCATTGGTCCTGTGCAGCAAGCATAAAACCTTCAGTTTCAGCTTTTCAGCACTACGTAGCCACTGATGGGTACAGGGTTTGTCTACATCAGCTTGTTTGGTACGGGCAGAGTATTGACCATGAAGAGGTTTATCTTCCCATCGTTTCTGTATCTGGTCGATTGAAATTGCTTTTGCTTTCTTTTTTAAATATTTTGCAGCTTTAGTCGGTGTATTGTGGTTTATTGTGGTTTTTCTGCACCCATTTGAACTTGTTGGCTTCCTTTATTACACAATAAAGTCGCTGACTACTTCATGTTCTTTGACTCATATCCTCACCAAGTTTTCTGTAGTTTCCAGGTATCTTTGAAAGCCAATCGTTGTAGATTTGTAAGACGGTTCTAGTTGAACTAATCCTCTGCCTCCTTCGGATATGGGTATATACATACGATTAATATCAGTTTGGAATGCTCCATGCGATGGCAAGTAAGAAGCTTTCTTGTTTTGGAGTCCATTCTTTTAATGTCAGCTATGGTCCAGTTAAGGATGTTGAAACTGTATTGCACCAAAGGAACAGTCAAATTGTTTATATGCTGATATTTTGTTTTTTAAATTCAGCTCGCTATTCAGTACCGAGTACACACGCCTGTAGTACGCTTTTCTTATCTTCTCCTTCATTTGGGTAGTGATTTTCCAAGCGTAGCTTAGATGTGACACAAGGTCGAAATTAGGGGGCACCCAGTGAGGATCGAACTCACTACTCAGTCGTAACTGTTCTAGCGAGCCAAGCTTGCTAACCATTACACTGCCCGACTTCTTCATTTGGGTATGTTGTATACAATCTTCTTCGCTAATTCCTAGATATTTATAGGCTTTATCTTGTTCCAGTTCCCTAATCTTTGTGACAAAATCTAGATTTATTGAGTGTGTTTCTGTAATTCTCACTTTCATGAGTGTTAATTTTCCATATTTATCTAATCCGAAATCCATAGCTATGTCGTCACTGAAACATTTTACAGTATTGAGGAGACTCTTCGATTCATTGGCGTCATTGGCAAAGAGTTTGAGATCATCCATGTAGAGTAGGTGAGTGTATACTCTCTTGTTTAGTTTGTAACCATGGCTAGTGTTGTTTAGTTCCGGGGATTAAATGAGAAACAAAACAGAAGGAGTGACAGTGAGTCTCCTTAAAGGATTCCTCGTCGGATATTCAGACGGTTGGAGATGGCAGTGCCTCTGGTGTGATTTAGGTATAGTCTGGTGTTCCACATTCCCATGCTGTGTTTAAGTATTATCATTATTATTATTATTATTATTAAAGTGGTTTTAGAGCAAACAGTCATAAAAAAAATTGTAACTGTAAATTTCAAACAAATTTGTCGTCATTACTGCAAATAGTTTTCTAATTGAAGCCCAAACAAATTTAGTTTTCAGGTCTATATTTTATATTTTATCTCCATTCCCAGACAACGGTATGCGTGATAATAACATTTTGGTAGTTTTTGTCACAAGACGTCATGACATTTTCGCTTTGCGCCAATTCCCTCTTGAACTTTGTAATATTGTTTGGTTAGGAAGCACCAGTACAAGAGGCTGGCCTTTTTATACTTACGGCAGACCTGACTTTTTTTCTCTTTTTTTATTTTTTTTATCTCTGCTTAATAAATCCAAAATGATCATTACTCTCTGGATACGTGGGAGATGGCAAAGGTCATAGCTCATCTCATAAAGACTGTGTTTGTGTCAAAAGTATGTCTGGCGATTATTTTAGTCAAAAGATAAACTGAAAACATTACAACCAAAGCGAAAGACATTCAAGAAAATATTCACATTATTAAGAAATAAGAATAGTATACTATAGCTGGCTACTCGTATTCGGGGATACCCGTCTACTAGGGCACCTCGAGGTGGTGTAATGTTTAGCAAGTTTGTCTCGCTAGAACAGTTACGATTGAATAGTGAGTTTGATCCTTACTGGGTGCCTCATACTTTCGGCCTTTTGCAACATCTAAGCTACGCTTAGAAAATCATTTGTCTAGCGGGAATCTTTTCCAGCTGTGCTGGTCGAACTCTCTTCCTTAAGGCAGAGAGGAACCCGGACGAGTCTATACCGAAGGGCAGAGTCTCGTCCGGGGAGGTAGACAGACCCGATCCCGTTTATGCGAGGTCTACGGGGATGTTTTTGGCCGAACCTACGGGCCCGGGAACCCCACATTAAATTTGGCCTTGTGTCACATGTGACATGGGGCAGTTGCTAGATATCGTCTACTAGGGAAGCTAGCCAATCCCTGTTGCAGACATTTGCTCAGGCACATTTGTGTTTATTCAACACCCACAGAGCCCACCTGGGTTTCATATTCAACTATGCTGAGTTGACCTTACAGTTTCTAGAATGAGCGTGTTATCTAGAGTGATCAATAATTTGAACAAGGCTAGCACGCTCAAACCCTCGGCCCGATGACTTGTGAGTTCGTGCTAGCACAGCTATCGACGGCACCCAAGGTTTCCGTCTATCGAATTTTACTTACAAGGGTTGGGTAAACCCGTGGTATGGCTTTCAGGCATTTCCAAAGGTGACAGACGCTGAGATCGACCTCTCCAGTTCGATAACATCACGAAGTCTCTTTCCTGATAAATCGACCATAGTGAGATTCGAACCTGGTTCTCATGGTCAGAATGCGAACGTTCTAACCATTCAACCTGGAATATATCGTTATAAATAAATAAAAAAAAAAAGAATGCAGAAAGTCTCTAATCTCTGACACTGAAAAACTATGAGCAGGAACTTTGAGCAATAAGAAAGTTTTAAGGGAAATATAAAGATTAATAGTTACAATCAGAACGAGCTGAAATTTGTGAGAAACATAAAGAGAAAAGAGGACCTGACGAATTTAACACTCACAAGACATACTGAAGGCAAGTTCAATCCTTTACTGCTAGGATACACAATACCAATTCCAATGAGTTCCGTTTCCTCCGTGTCCCAAATGTAAGAAAGTTCCACTCAGACCTCTTTTCCTCAAGAAATAAGAGTTTATTGTGGTTCATTTTATTAAAAGAAATAGGCTTCAGTACGATCTGGAGGACGCACCCATAATAATTTAAAATCTGGCGTTTATTTCTACTTTTTATGCTACATCCCTTCAACAGATCTCTTTTTTTTTATTATCTGTGAATTGCCACAACTTTTAGAGAAAGGCAGTGGAGTGGTTTTTCATTGCCTTTAAGGTTTGAATTTAAAATAGACTATCTCCCCGACTGGTAGATATCCAAGACTATCCAAGGGCTCAGTCTGCCTTGCTATTTAAACCATAGTGAGGTAAGAAGCGATTATTTCATGCTTTTCCAAATGGTATTTGACCGGAAATATATGTAAGCAGTCTTAATGTGGCCTGCTTTGGGATATTTACATAAACATTAAAAAAACTCGGGTGAAGTCAGAAGAACGTAAATGAAGTTTTTATTTTATGCACATAGAAAAATATGCTAATATTGTTCAGGAATGTATCCTGAAAAGGAACGCTAGCGAATGTTAAAAAAAATCTGTCTTTAATCACAAAGCTAGCATGTTATATTAAATTTATAGTGGTGCCAAGAGAAAAAAACATATTCGTCCTTTTGACACACCACTGTTTTTTTACGAGCACAAAAGTTTGTCAGAATTTTCTTTCAGAGAATTTTTCCACACTTTATTATTATTATTATTATTATTATTATTATTATTATTATTTCCTTTGGTTTCTGTTGTATACAGATTTCCTTCGGTGTCCCAACTAGAGACCAAAGGTTAGAGTTGGTTTCATGATATTTCCAACTGATCTTTTTTTTTTTATAAAAAAACAAACAAACAAAACAAAAACAGAGCAAAACAAAAAACATATATAAAACTCTTCGTAATAAGTGAGCTGTATTTGTGAGTGCAACTTTTTGTATTTCTTTAAGGCATGGGCTATTATTATTATTATTATTATTATTATTATTATTATTATGTCCCTTTTCGTATTTAACAAGGAAAGAGTCGACAAAAAATAGTTTTCAATTTAGAGGAGAAATATTACTGGACAAAAGTAGTACTGCAATCGTTTTTTTTTTGTTGTTTTTTGTTTTTTTTTTACCATAGAAAGCATTTCTAGTAAACCAATACACTGGTTCAATTTGTTTCTCACTGTGTGCCATACATCAATGACGTTGTGCGGGAATAAATAAATTCTAATATATAACATGCATTTGAAGGACTCTTCAGATCGATCGGACGGTTTCGACAGCCGACTTCATTAATGAAAAAGAATTTTATATCGAAGATTTATTGTTTAGAATAACGTTACAATCCTTAACATTTTATTCTTTATCATAATTCCCATAACCAACTTGCAAGTTTACTCGAAAGATACATACGTATTGCCTCCTCCGCCTCCGACTTCGCCTCCGACTTCGCCTCCGCCTCTACCGGTTGCCTTATTCTAAGCACCAGGAATGTCGAGGAACAAAGATTGCAGCATATTTCCGACATAGTTGACATTCTTTAATTCGCCTACCAATTCTAAACAACCGGGAGATTCGGGTCGAACTCCTTTGGTGCAGCGACAGAAAATTAATTGGATTTATCGGATTTTAAATCTAGAAGCAAAAAATGAACAATTCTCTCCCCAAACATATATAAGTCGATTTGTTATTTGCATTTTATTTTTAAAGTACACATTTTCCCCACTAATGTCAGAGGTCGGTATTCAATTGCTCTGGGGTGGTCATCGAATAACCTACTTAACGAGCACGTGTAAATGGATGGCACATCACAAAGGGAAAAGGATTGATCCATAAATGACAGGAAGTTGTGGAGAGCAATGATTGCTGATGTTCTAAAAGGATACGGCATGTAGAGAGGCGCGATGGAGTAATGGATAGCGGCTCGGATTGAAAAATTGGAGAGCCGAGTTCGAATTCCAGTCAGATCCAGTATTTCACTTACGTGCTATGAATCCTCTTCTTACCACCACTCCGCCCCCAGCTATGGGTAAATGGCAGCACAGACCCGGTTCTATAGCCTTGCATGGCAACTGGTCTAACGCAGGAAAGAAATGGCAACCTACTGCGGGAAAAAAACTACCTCGTCAGTCATGTATCGAAAGATACATGATCGCCTAAGCGTGTATCACGCATGGCATATAACTGTCTGACACGTAGAGAAGAAGAAGAAGAAGAAGAAGAAGAAAGACAGTTGAACCGAAAATCAATCCTTGTTGGATCCTTGAATTAATCTTGGGTCTCGGAGGATTTCAGAGCGGGAAAGCTCGTGCAGCAACTTTCTATGTCACACTTATAATAATTCCGTTATTATTTACTTTTTTTTTCGTATTTTCCAATGAAACATCACCCAGTGCAAATGTCAGTACTTTGTATGTCCATTACACGAAGTCGTTCCTTGCAGATTGACTACAGATTCTCGATTGTATTTAAATCAAGAGTTTCCTGGCCGGTTTAGTAATTTGATTTGCTCACTGGTAAAGCTAGGCAGTGCATTCGTTCAGCGTTACAAATTTTCATACGCTTCCTTGGAGTAACGTCCATCGCAGACAGTGGCCTTATGACAACTAATCGAGAGTCGAGACAATAGTGTCTGGGCGTGATAAACATCTGATGCAATCACGGATGACGTGATATTTTTTAAGGTGAAACAAATTTCATCATACACCCCGAAAATAGATTCATATTACTGCACGCCATTGCAAATGACCTAATCTGAGGAAAAAATAGAAATTGATTGCACCCTGTTACTCTAGTGGTTCTAAAACTGACCGTATGGTGAAAGAAAGAATACTAAAGCGGTTGTTTCAATTAATTTTCACAAGGATATATCTAATGCGTTCGTCCTCCTGATGTATTTATTGCCTAATTGATTCTGTGTGTAATGACAGGATATCAGCAGTGGACTGAACTGATCGAAACTAGTATTGTTTGTCGTTCAAGAGTTTGTCTCTGTTGAAGGGAACAACTTTCTTGTTGATTATAGTCTTAAATAGTTTGCTGGTGATACTAAGGAGGTTGAAAGGCCGATTTTGCGACGGGGATGAGCGCTCAACAGCATTCTTGAAAACAGGACACCTTCTACGGACTTGGAGAAGCTTTCTCCCTCAGGAAGCGGTTAAACAATTTAGCTAAGATCGGGGATAACTCAGGGATAATATTCTTAAGGACGACCACTGAGATTTTATATAGAACAGTAAACTTCTTAGGATCAAGGCTTGTTCATTCTTTTAAAGACAGGTACGCTTTGTCATTTTGGAAAACTGACACAACAATCTTCTTACCTTTTTCCTCCTTTGACCAGGTAGCTGCATTAAAAAAAATGGAATACAATTGTTTTGTTTTGATTTTTTATGGCTTATCAACCTTTTTGCAGGTTATTTAAAGCCAGAAGATTTTTTTTGGGAGATAATGATGAGGGTATCTATATAACGAACCTGGCTGGAATTCGCATTGACCAGGCTCGACATTGCTTAACTCCGGTGACCGGACGAGAACCGGTATTTCAACGTGATATGACCATAAGCCAAAATAGAATTGTTTTAAAAATGCATACAATGTTTTTTATATATATATATATATATATATGAAAGTAGATATAGCAAAAAAAATCAACTGGAAATTGTTTTTAATTTTCATTTCCTTCTTTTATGCTTTATATTCTCTTATGTCTCTCCACGACATCCTGTCTTTTCCTGCCCTAAGTAATTCTTGATCCCTTACCACTTTTACGTTGAGGAACTTTTCGTGTCATCTATTCACAAACTCGTCAAATAGATTACTGACTGTGTCTTTCTGCTTCCCTTGCCTTCAAGTATATCCTGTGAGTGTTGAATTCACCAGGCCCCCTTTCTTTAGTATGTTTCTCAGATATTTCAGCTGTCTATTTTTGAATTCAGTTTTGTTATATTTCTTTAAAAAGAAAAGAAAAGAAATCCCGCCAATGTTCTCCCAATGGTATTCTCAGTCGTTTCACATAATAGACAAACACAAATATGTGAATCACGTAGAATTTATCGAAAATTAATTTATCTCCAGTCAAAATCTGGTTACCTTGCCAACCTCATCTCCAATCACAAACTCAAATTAACGGTGAATTGTGAGCTCAATTTAATAATATTCATCATTAGATATACAGCTTGCTTTTGTTTTCTGAGACAAAAATTGCTTCCAGCCAATGAAACACCTGATGTGCCAAGTCTGTACGAAGCGGCAGCAGAGGTAAAAGGTGGGGGATAATGGTGAATTGTTTCATATTCCAACCCACATAAAAATGAATAATTGCCTTGAAAATTGTCCAAGTCGGCGAACACATAGCTTGACCTTGTCACCATTTGCAGTGAATAAAATAACTCAAACAATAAGTCAACGTTAGAAAACCGTTTAATTTTTAACTCACCAAATTTCATAGATTTGAAAAACATTTCAATTGTAGGCATTTACTATACTTAGCTTCGTCTGGCACAAGGTTGCAAACATGGAGCTCAAAATAAATACTTAATTCATTCACTATGCGAGGTATACCTAATTTCTGTCTGAATTTCTGGGATGAGGAATTATGATTGTTTACACTATTTATATTTAGACAGTTGTCCTCATCTTTGTTGTTGTGATAACAACAACAATGATAAGGATAATAATCCGAGATATACCTGTTTTGCATTATTTATATCTTTTACAGTCGGGTTAATATACTCATCTTTCTTATTATCATAACTTTTCGGTCGTTGACTCTACAGCCTTCTTCAGGTGTCTGTCGATCCGAATGGACTTCAAGGGACTTCGAACAAAACCCTATATTTAATCTACGGAGTTCTCGTTTCACGATACAAAAGGCAAGAGGGTCAAAGCATTGGTTCGTAAATTTGGTGGCATAGTAATTGTGAGTTCAATCTCTGGGTCGGGTAGTACAGGCTCAGGGTCTGTGTAAACAATAATCGTGTAGTACTAACGAACGAGACGAGACATGGAACGAGAACAAACATTATTTCAATCATAAGTAATCAGACATCGAGTTACCTACATAACATATTTCTGTGAATAGATGGCAAGGACAGAGACGGGTAGTAAAGAGTCAAAGGTTGCTCAGTGCAACAAAAGCTATGGGTAAATAGCAGGACAGACTGGGTTCTATAGCCTTGGATGGCAACTGGTCTAGGAGAAGGACAACTCTGAATTCAAAACCTGCGGAGGGTCGTTTGGGGACCTTGTGGCACGTAGTGCACCAGGTCTCTGTATTCGGTCTTTCAAAAAGTGTGGATGGTCCTGCACGAAACCTTCACCACTATAATCAAATCTCATGTGCTGTTGTCGGGCTGTCGGTTTCCTGGGAACTGATCTGCTTGACCCTCATACGTCGAATTCGATGGGAGAGTCGAGTATATATATAGAGAGAGATAGATAGATAGATAGATAGATAGATAGATAGATAGAGAGAGAGAGAGAGAGAGAGACAGACAGACAGAGAGAGAGAAAGAAAGAAAGAAAGAAAGAAAGAAAGAAAGAAAGAAAGCTAACATAAAAAGTTGTATGGATATGAGTTTGTGACCCTGGGTTTCACGCTTTTGCGATCATCAGACAAACTGGTTTATATTTTAAAATTGGATCTATTTATGCTTATTCGACTATGTTTGGTCGCGGAAGGGGGAATATACTTCTGTGTTTGTTTGGGGTCGTACTATCATACGCATAGACACATACATACATGTGTACCTATTTTAGTTCACACCAACACATCCATCGAGGCTAGGCGCAGATACATATCCGTGCGTTCAGGCATACATACTATCATGCATAGCCTCGAATTGCTTATATGGATGTGTTGGTGTGCACTAAAATGCGTACACCTGTATGTATGTGTCTATTCGTATGATAGTACCATATATGTGCCTATGCGTATGATAGTACTATGAAAGTATAAAAATAGGTATTAATACCAGCAATAGATTTCTGAAAAAATTAATTAATCCATTGAGATTGGTATGCCGTAAAAGAAAACAAACCAACCCAATATATACTGAGATAGATAGATAGATAGATAGATAGATAGATAGATAGATAGATAGATAGATATTAAGAGACCAAGAGAGACAGATAGACATGAAGAGACCAAGATAGATAGATAGATAGATAGATAGATAGATAGATAGATAAAAAATATTACCAGCAATAAAAAGCTTGTCGGCATTAAATAAACCATTGAGGTTGATATGCCGTAAAAAAAAGAAACAAACCAAACCAATATATACGGATATATATATATATATATATATATATATATATATATATATATATATATATATATATTCTATCGGCATTAAATAAACCATTGAGGTTAGTATGCCGTAAAAGTAAAACCAAACCAGGAAAAGGAACAGCTGAGCATGAGAATTACAATTTGGAAATGCCAAAATCAAGCAGGTGCAACAATTTAAATATCTGGGAAGAAAAAAACGTTAACGTGTGACACTGAAATCCAAAGGCGTATTGAGATAGCAAAAGATGACTTCCAAAAGCTAAGCAAAGTATTATGAAACAGGAAATTCCCGTTAGAAACAAAGAAAAGAGTACTGGACTGTTATGTAAAGTCAGTCCTCCTATATAACAGTGAAAGATGAATAATTTCAAAGAGACTTGAAGCAACAGAAATGTAGTTCTACAGAAGGAAGCTGAGAATACTATATACTGAACATATGAATAACCACGAAGTTTTAGAGAAAATGGAAACAAGAAGGACATTTATAATTAGCATCAGAAAGAGTCAGTTGAAATTTCTAGAGCACGTAATGAGGAAAAAGGGCTTGGAAAATTTAATACTTACAGGACAGATTGAAGGCAAGGAGGACAAAGGAAAACAACGCATAACCTACCTAACGAGCTTGTGTAAATGGATGAAAAGTGTTTAGAAGAGATGGCAAAAAGAAGCAATTTACTATGAGCTACAAAGGGGAGGCCGTCCTGGGGATGACAATAAACTACATCCGAGTACTGGGTACGACGATAAACTACATCCGACAGCAAGACCGTTGATCAGAAGGTTTTGAGAAGCATGCAGCCACCTCTTAATTGCTGTTGTTCCCAGGTTCACCTTGACCCGGGGTGGTAGCACCTGTTAGGATCCCAGCTATGGACAAATAGTTAACACCCCAAATGGGGTCAAAACACTATGGAAGTATTTAAAAAAAAATTACGATGTAATGGAATAACCTGTTACCCCCATGAGTGACTACACTATTAGTATTAACTGCCTATAAGAATCTGTAAGTCAAAGGACTAGGGAGTCTAACCGAAATCTTTTTCGGCTTGCCGGTCGAACTCTCTGCCTCTGAGCAGAGTTGAACCCGGACGAGGCTCAGCCGAAGGGCAGAGAATCGTTCGGGGAGTTTGACCAACCCGATCTCGTTTATGCTGATTCTACGGGGATTTTGTGGCCGAGCCTACGGGCTCGGAAGACCCACGTTAAATTCAGCCTTGTGCCACATCTACCCTCGCGTTCTAGTAAATATTGTCTAGCCGAAACCTTTTTCAACTACGCTAGTCGAACTCTCTGCTTTAGTTTAGAGCGGAACCAGGACGATGCTATACCGAAGTGCAGAGTCTCGTCCGGGGAGGTAGACCGACCCGATCCCGTTTATGCGGGGTCTACGGGAATTTTTGGCCGAGCCTACGGGCTCGGAAACCCCACATTAAATTCGGCCTTGTGCCACATGTGAATGCGTTGGACAGTTGCTGAATTCTCTAGCTCAAATCTTTTTCAGTTGTTCTGGTCGAACTTTCTGCCTTCGGGCAGAGAGGAAGCCGGATGAGACTGCCCTTCGGCATAGCCTCGTCCGCTGAGGTAGACAGAGCCGAACCCGTTTATGCGGGTTCTACGGGGAATCTTTGGCCGACTCTACGGGCTCGTATGACCCACGTTAAACTCGGCCTTGTGCCACATCTACCCTCGTGGTGGGGGGTGGTTAGTAAATATTGTCTAGCTGGAATCTTTTCCAGTTGTGCTGTCGAACTCTCTGCCTTCGGGCAGAGAGGAACCCAGACGTGGCTATGGCGAAGGGAAGAATCTCGTTCGGGGAGGTAGACAGACCCGATCCCGTTTATGCGGGGTCTACGCGGATTTTGGGGCCGAGCCTACGGGCTCGGAGAACTCATATTAAATTCGACCTTGTGCCACATGTGAATGCGTGGGGCAGTTGCTAAATACCGTCTAGCTGGAATCTGTTGAGTACGACTCAGACTTACGCGAGAACTACCGACCTTCAAATAGTAGCACTCACTACTGGATTGACTTGCGACGACCTTGTGCATAACTGTTACCTTTATTCTTATTGTATTGGGTTTTACAATAAACCTTTACTTATTCTATCCACCTTGTTTGTCAAGTATATATTCCTATTAGCACAGAATGTAGCATTTTATCAGCAATACATTTTTGAAAAAATATTACCAACAATACATTTTCGAAAAAAAATATTAGCAGCAATAAAAATCTTGTCGGCATTAAATAAATCATTGAGGGTGATATGCCGTAAAACAACTCAAACTAAACCAAACAACGGGCAGGAAATTGTGGAGAGCCATGATCACGAACGTATTTATGGGACACGGCACAGGTTTAGAGATGTAGAAGAACTAGTTTACATTTTATCTGTCGTATGTTGCGCGTTACTTGCAGAAACCTCATTTGAGGGAGTAAATATGTTACTTTATTGTAGGTGGAGTAATGGATAGCGGCTCGGATTAAGGAATCAGAGATTCGAATTCAGGTTGAGTTCTTTACATTCCTTTATGTACCAAATACTCTTGGGAAAGGTTATGAATCCATCTCTTCACCCCCACCCAGCTTTGGATAAATAGCAGGACAGATTAAGTTTTATAGCCTTGGATGGCAACCGGTCGCGGAGATGGAAAACTGATTTTAAAACTGCATGTCGTCCTGGCGAAGCACATAAGGAAAGAATCATTTGCATTGGCTCGATGATCCCGATTCCTATATTGTAAATTGTTTCATTTTTTTTTTTTTACATTAAAATACACCTTCTGATACATGTGTAGTGTGTGGGCTGTTTCTGGAACGACAAACAGACAACGTAATTTAAACAATTTTTTTTAATTATAGATAAAAATTTCAGTGGGTGTAATCATTTGCATAGAAAGAAAAACGAGCGTGTGAAAAATAAATAAAGAGAGAGAAAATAAAAGTAAGAAAGTCCGAGTTCGTTTAAAAGTAAGAGTTATCTTGAAAGATTTTCACTAAAACGAGTAAATTTATGACCTCAACAACATTTCAAATCGGACCCAAACTTTATACATGAAACCTTCCTTTACATTTTCGTCCTGGGTAATACAATAAACTACATCCGCGTCCTGTGTAAGACGATAAACTACATTCAACAGCAAGGCCTCTGATCAGGAGATTTTGAGGAGCGTGGAACCACCTTTTAATTGCTGGTGTTCCTAGGTTCCCCCTGTCCTGGGGTAGTAGCACTTGTTAGGATCCAAGCTATGGGCAAATAGTTAATCCCCACAAAAGGAGGTCAAAACACTATGAAAGTGTAAAAATAAGTTTTAATACCAGCAATATATTTTTGTAAAGAAATTATGACCAGCAATCATTTTTTGAAGGAAAAAAATATTACCAGTAATATACTACTACCAGCAATAAATTTTTGAAAAAATATTACCAGCAATACATTTTTGAAAAAAAATATTAGTAGCAATAAAAATTGAATTTAAATAACCCATGGAAGTTGATATGCCGTAAAACAAACCAAACCAATCCAAATTCCTTTACATTTACGAAAATTGCCTTCCAGAAATTAAGCAAAGTGTTAAGGTGTAGGAAAATGTCCCCAGAAAGAAAATAAAGCGTGATGAACTGCTATATAATATCAAACCTCTTATATCATATAACTTATATTACATTGAATATTGAACAGTCCTCATAGATGAAGAGCAGACTTGAAGTGAAAGAGATCCGGTTCTAATGACAAATACTGTGGATATCATGGAAAGAACATGTGAGAAACGAGTAAGCCTTAAGAAAAATAATACCTACAAAAAGATGTTATTAACAATCATAATGAAGAAGATGAAATGTTTGGAACAAATGATGAGAAAAGAAGGTTTGAGGAATTTAGCACTTACAGCCGATTGGGTTGGTGCACAATTATCAGACGTTTTTAAACAATATTTATTATGAAAAAGGAATATGACATTTCAACAATAAATGATTATTCCGGAGCGTATTTTTAAAACCTGAAAATAAATTAATATTTTTATTAAAAAAATTAAACAAATCAGCAATTTTTATTAACAAATAACTCGCTTACAAAAACGCCTGATAATTATGCACCAACCCAATACTTATGAGATTCAGTGAAGAGATAGACGAACAAGGAGTAGGGATAGTAAAGAGGCATGAGTTAATTAGAGCAACCAAAGATAGAAAGTTGTGGAGAGCCATGATTTCAATTGTTCGGAAAGGACATGATATATAAAAGACCAAAAAGGTTCTTCTATTTTCAAAATGACGTCAGTACTGATATCATCACAATTCGCATATTTATAAAAGTACCAAAAACTAATATGTTTTTGTTGTTTTTTATGATAGAGTTCGTACTCGATTATCCGGACACCTTGGGACATGAGCTGAAAAAAAAAAAAAACATATTCGGATAATTAAAAATTCCGGATAATTGAATTCTTAAATTCTGAAAAAAGAATGAAAAGAAAAAATCATTGTTTGAAGGAAATGTAATATTTATATCAGACATTTTTTTTTTAATCGGTATCACCCACCACCCCAGGAAAACAGTAAAGCCACTAAAACGCAAGGGGTTACAGGGTGTGGAGGAATTAGGAACAGAAATATTAGTAATGAATAAAAAGAGAAAAGAGCAATCAGGAGGACAGTAGATAGCAATAGATATTGCATTTAAATTTTTGCAGATTAGAGTTAGTTGGGAAAGCATGGAGCCGGAAGAGAGTTCTGCAAGCGGGAAGTGCGAGAAAAGAAACTGTTAGCATAGAAGTTACGGCTACATCTCGTTAGCTCACGTGTAAATTGATGAGATCTCACCACCAGTCTAGTATTGCGCTTAAATTCATACAGTCTTGGTAGAATAGCAAAGAGCTCATCCGAACAATTACCATGAAGGTATTTATTTTTTTAAAAAGATGAGCATTTTCAGTAGAACAAAAATGGCAGCTAAACATGGAAAACTAAAGTCATTTTCGAAATCAGCACCATCAAATTAGCTAAAAAAAAAAATGGGTTCTTGGCACCAAAAATCGTGTTGACTAGTGTAATCAAAATTCGGAAAACGGTGGTACTGATAATCGAGAATGTGAAGTCTCTCTCTTTCTCTCTCCCTCTCCCTCTATATATATCTGGTTTTCAACCAGGGTTCCGTGGAACCCTAGCGTCCCGACAATAAAGCCCAGGGGTTCCTCAAGAAGTTACACAAGTACTATGATTGACAGTAAGTTTTAATTCTCCTGTGCAGATATGTGTGTTTAGGTACCTCAACTAAATCAATAACAAAACAGCATAAATAAAAAAAGGTCCAAAAACTTAATAAAACAAACTTTTTCCATCAAAATGTTTATATTTTTTATTAAGAGGAAAGATCAAGCAATTTTTAATTTTCGAAATTTGGTCAGAAATTTTTGTTTTGATTTGAGTTAGCAGTTAAACAAACGTTACGACTGTTTTACAATGGAAAACGTAACAAATTATATTTATTGCAGGGTTTCCTAGAGATACTGGAATGTTTCCTTGTGGTTCCGCTCTAGCAAAAAAGGTTGAAAACCACTGGTCTATATATATATATATATATATATATATATATATATATATATATATGTGTGTGTGTGTGTGTGTGTGTGTGCGCGCAAATATATAGAAAAATAGGAAAGAACACGTTAGGTAAATAATCCGGGATTCTTTAGTATTTTAGTATTTATTTTAAAAACAGTGCTCCATACAGAAGTAGAGCCTAAATTGTAATTATTTTTTTTTATTTTTTAAAAATAATTATATCTATCTATCTATCTATCTATCTATCTATATATATATATATATATATATATATATATATATATATATTTCTGTTATCCATTTTTACTGTGCCATACTAAGCTATGCATCGTAAATATCTATTACCCAGAAGTAATAGCATTTCACAGGAAACGACGTTATTCAAATCAGTTTGCAAAATGAAAGAGTTTCAAACATTTTCCTCGCAAAATAGCCGCTAACCGCATCCATTATTAATCACTTCCTCTATTTCATGAATAAGACGATCAATTTCTACATTTACACCCTTACTCGACGCCATGACATCAAGAGACTCCACAAGCAAAGAGCTAACAGTACTGCCTATTTAGCTAGGGAATATTCTAGCAGTAGCTTCCCAAGGGGTAAGAATAACTGAATTTTTTTGTTTCAACGCTGTCAATCCCCTTGGGTTCTTTGTGGCTGTCAAATTCTGTGAAGCGGAACCAACATTACAGACAGTCTACTTATCAATGAGAATCTGGGCACGCTGTTCGGCGTCACTGTTTCCCTGACGCACCCAGATAAATAAGACCACCGCAAAGATTTTCTGTCAAGGGTCTGGTTGTTCATTCGGAACAGAACGTGTCTCTATATTTTTGTGGGGAGCTGCTTAGAAGTGTAGATATGTACAGGAATTAGACATCACCAGTTTTACAGACAGTACCACACTTTTTGGGAGGGAGGGGGCTTCCCGATAGTGAGGTCATTAATTGAAAGTAGAACCGAATGGATCACTATACCGTGTAAGTTTTGAAACTTTCACACACACACACACACACACACACACACACACACACACATATATATATATATATATATATATATATGTGTGTGTGTGTTTTGAACAATAAAAATTATTAAAAAAATTAATAAAAAAAGAAATATGTCATTTTTTAGCTAATTTGAAGAATTAAAATTTTCAGACACACTGGGTTGTATATTAATATTTTTGTTTTATTTTTTCAGTTAGGTTTCTGAACTAGTTTCGGTCGGTATGGTCATCATCAGGAGAAAAAAATCCCTGTTTGTTAGTCGCAGTGAACTACCGGAGTGAATGACTCTCTCTGAAGAAAGTGACCTTTATCTGTATTTTCATTTGTTTTTTATCGTTAATTTTGGTCAGTTCTTATGTTGGTTAAATGGCCTCGTTCAAGTTGGTCTTAGGATAGACAACTGAAGATTCCTGACTTTCCAAAATCACCACTTGTTCATTTTGACAGTTTTATTGGTTGCTGGGAATGGGATGTGTATGTTATCTTTTAGTTTTTTTTGGGAGCATATATATATATATATATATATATATATATATATATATATATATATATATATATATATGCCTGACGAACTGGGAACATGACCCAGCAAAACTATAGTCGCACGCCAAAAACGTAGGTACGCGTATATGTACTAATTAATACATATCTTTGCTCTGTCTAACCGCAATGACCACTATTACGTTTACAACTCATGCATAAATTTAACGGTTATTTATTTGCTTGCCTGCGTATGCACACTAGCACACGCGTACACTGCTTATATTTGGACGTTTCATTTATCCACTCTACAACTATATATATATATATATATATATATATATATATATATATATATGTGTGTGTGTGTGTGTGTGTGTGTGTGTGCGTGCGCGCGTGTGTGTGTTTGTGTTTGTGTGTCTGTGTGTGTTTGTGTGTCTGTGTGTGTATTATATAAGTTTGATTGGATTTTTCAATTTTGGAATAAGAGTTGAGAATTGTATATATATATATATATATATATATATATATATATATATATATATATATATATATATAGGTGTGTGTGTGTGCTTAAGATATTCTAAGAAGTGACAGCCTAAAAATCGGCTAAAAATTATTGTTAAAAAAGTGAAATGACATCTACTGTTATATAAAATAAACCTATCGCTACCAGTAAATTAAATCATAAAATTTACCGATCTATCTATCTATCTATCTATCTATCTATCTATATATATATATATATATATATATATATATATATGGTTGGATAGATGTGAGTTTGTGACCCTGGGTTTCACGCTTTAGTGATCGTCATAATAATAAGTACCGCGCATATAATATATAAATAATTATACATATATATATTTATTTATATTTATATACACTTTTCACACATGCATATATATATATATATATATATATATATATATATATATATATATATATATATATATATATATATGACCTTATAAATGTAAGCAGCTATACTCGTCCGGCAAAAAAAAACATTAGGTGTATTAGCTTGTAAATGAACAAACCAATACCCATAGGGAAAAAAGAGGGAAAAAAAGAACTAAGAACATGTACTTCCGGCGAAAATAATTATCTAGAATCTAAATTCAGAGTCCAAAGAAAAAAACTTCCGACACGAGTAAAGTGAAATAACTAAACAAAGTGCTCAATACGCTAAGTAGAGCAAAATAAGTAAATAAACCTAAAGAGCCAGACTAACCTACCTAGGTTTCACCTACGTGGATCGGATATATATACACACACACACACACACACACACACACACTATATATATATATATATATATGACATACTATACATATATATATATATATATATATGACATACTATATATATATATATATATATATATATATATATATATATATACATATTAGACATACTATGACATACTAGTACTAGACTTTTTATCTCTGGTTGGCACTCTGAAAATTTGTGGAGAGTGTTTGAGAACCTTGTGGCACATACTCTTCACCATTTTTTTTTTTTTGTATTCAATCTTCTAAAACGTGTAAATGGTTCTTCACAAGCCTTCATCAAATTTATCACCATTATCAAATCATGTGTGTGGGCTAATCTAGCAGATCACTTCTTGGAGCTGAACTTTTAGGATGGGGAAGCGATACTTGCAGTAAACATTAAAACAAAATTTCCCTTACATCCAATGATGTGAAACCAAATTGAGAACAAAGTGTACACTGTCAGATATTAACACAGACCTATTTGTCTGGAATATTCTACAAATCAACACTCTAGTTGGTGTGTCCTTATACACAGGCTGCAATGTCAAGAAGATTATAGACGCGAATAATGTCAGCCAGAGGTCAGCAGAAAATGTTCAGATGTATGCCATTCTTCAGTTCCACAAGTTCAAATCTTTAAAATTAGGACACTCCATTCTACTTCACCACAGGAGACATCATTTTGAAATGAGCATATGTTTAATATTTGTCTCATATTGTTAGTTGTTTGTGGTTTGCACTAAGTTTCACGAAATGACAAGTAATCCTTCGAGATAGTGTGGTACTTGTGTGACCAATCAGATAAACAGATTGATATATAAGAGCGCGCGCGTGCGCACACACACACACACAACATGATTGTGGCTGAGATAGCTACACTTATAATGTGTGTGTGTGTTAAGTTTTGTTAAATTCAACCGATAAATTCTGTTTAATTTTTTTATTTCTAATAAATGGTACGTCAAAAATCTTGTAGTTCAGGTACTTTCTTCAACCATGTTGTCGACGAGGAAATAAAATGTAAGAATTTTCTGGAAAAAAATAGCGCAAGTTATCATCGTGATATAAACAATAATAATAATAATAATAATAATAATAATAATAATAATAATAAAAACATCTTTAATTTATTCTACTGCAACCAGATTCACTGTGATTGTAAACAAAGTGAAAAAGGTATTAAAAATATAATTCGCCGGTACATCTCACTTTATTCCAAAAAATAACTTAGATTTATGAATTACTATAACATGTTTAAAACATCTATCCTAATTATTACCAATAATTCGGAATCGAACCACCCTTATTCCGCCTGTGTTCCAAATGTAAGAAAAACGTTCAGCATTCTTCCTCAAAAAATCACATTGTGTAACGGACTCCCGCGGGAATACTTCCCTAAACACTACAATCTAAACCTCTTTAAGTCCATAGGTCAACTGTTATCTACCCTCCTTATTCTTATAATCTTTACTTTCTGTTACACACACCCATTAATCCTTACCATTTTAATATTAACGCTCTACCTTACGTAGTTCTCATGTTATGTACTGCGTGAATTTTTGTATAAAAAAGATTTTCTCATTTCGTGTGCTCCGCGCCAGGGTTTTTGATGAAGACACAAGTTAAAAAAAAATATCCCATCTCCAATATATGTTTCGAATATTTTGAACTTCATCTTCATGTTCTTGATAGATGCAAGCGGCGTCGCTTTTTAATAGCTATTAAACGAGGGAAAATAAATCTAACATGAACTGGCAATTCCTACTAAAATAAGTAAGACCTTGATTGACGCTTGTAAAAAAATAAATAAAAAAACAAACAAATAAAAACTAAACAAAATAAAATAAAACAAACCAAACAAAAACAAGAAACTCAAGGAGTTACCGAGAGCGCATCAGGAAGTAGAGTCGAATCCAATTTCCGCTAAATTGTGACTACAGGAATAAGGTTCGACTCAGATGTCTTTCTTCCAAGAACTGCATCTTTGTGAAAAGTACTTCCGTTTGAATGCAATAAATTCTCAGCCTCTTGAAGTTTAGGGTCATTGGCTAATTATCCTCATAATTTTCACTTCCTACCACCTACTCTTATTCATTTCAAACATCTCATTTATTTGAGTGGCTCTCGAGCCTTGTATTTGGATTAATGATTGGTTTATTATCAGAGTATATATATATATATATATATATATATATATATATATATATATATATATATATATATATATATATATATATATTATAAATTAATTGATTTAAAATATATATATATATATATATATATATATATATATATATATATATATATATCAGCAGCGGTTTTTTCTTTTCTGTACACAAGTGTAGACGTTTGATAAGAAACTCTTATATATATATATATATATATATATATATATATAGTTTATGCAAATTTAGGTAATCCGTATGGGTAGACCTGAGGAGGATGATATCCAGAGAGCTCAATGTAAAATTCAGAGCAGATATGTTTGAATAAAAAACAGACCACGTTAAGATTCCATGTAATAAGCTATTTCACCATAACCCCTTTAACAGGGTTCGGGATCATCAGACTTTACTTCCAAAAGCTGAAATGAAAAATGAAAAGAAATTCATACGTTTTTTACGGACCTCATCAAGTATACGCAAAGTTAACGAAGTGAGGAAGTGAGGTGGGAGAGATGGGAGAGAGGACATGAGTGTGTCATATGTATCATTTTAGTTTCCTATTTTAACCCCAGTGTGTCGGCTGGATGTTGCTCAAATTTAACGCGTCTCGTCTCTAGATAAAGGTGGCTAAGGGGTGAACGATAAGAACTACATTAAAGGAAGACGTTACAACAACCCCAATAAATTACGACATACATATATTCTCTGATAAGAAACTATATGTATATACATATAGTTTTTTATCAGAGAATATATATATATATATATATATATATATATATATATATATATATATATATATAAAGAGTTTCTTATCAAACGTCTACACTTGTGTACAGAAAAGAAAAACCGCTGCTGAAGCCATAATTAAAACCGAAAATGGAGTACTTCACAATCCAATCTTGATAGAGTCCCAAAGCACCTCAGCGTCCTTGTGGGTGATGAATTATTTTCCGTCCTGTGATCCTTTTCTCACAGACGAAGCGTCGCAAGTCTCTCGTTGCTCTATGGTTATTTCAGTGGAAAGCGCTCAGATGAACTACATTCTAACCTTCATGGCCAAGAGCCACCATGCCACGCCCATCGTAGCGAACCACCCTCATTCCCTTCGTATTTCATTGATGAGATGTAAGTTCCTCTCGAGCAGCTTCTTCCTACGAACCGTCAATTTGTGAAAACGACTCCTAAGAGGGTGCTCCCCGATTACTACAATCTTAACCTGTTCATGTCTAGAGTCAACAGTTATCTTCACATATCACAATAAAATCTGCCTCTTACTCTGTAACCCTCTAACTCGAGTGGCTCTTGGGCCTTGTACACTGTGAATATCATTGTAAAAAAAAATAGTTAAAAATATCTCTTCTCTCCTATGAATCTCTCTGGAATATTTTCAAGTTCATCTTTGGCCACAAATTTATTCTTGACAGGTGGTAGCAGTGTTGCTGGTCAGTTGCCACCGGACAAAGGAAAATAAATCTCGCCTAAACTGACATTCTTACTAAATAAGTAAGCCATTCTTTGGTACATAATTAGGAAAACAAACTTGTCTCGAAAGACATCACTGGGGAATTTATTCTTCATTTGTAGCCCCCTTGCGTATTTCGTGGGATAACGAGAAATCAATAAGCTTCTTAATGCATGAGATGTTATTATTATTATTATCATTATTATTATTATTATTATTATTATTATTATTAATCATTTCACTCCCACCCTAAGCAAGTTGATAATGCTACGAAGACGGATGGGTTACTGGGAGTGGAAGAGAATGAGAAGATTTTAGTGAGGAGAAAGGACAATAAAAGAACAGGTTTCAGAAAGACAGAACATGACGATTGACGATTAAACTTTTAGAGATGTTATGTGACAGGGGAGCAAGAAGCTGGAAGTGATTTCCAAAGGTGAGAATTGCGAGAAAAAAATACTATGAGAATAGAATATACAATGATATCTAGCTATTTCAACGGTTAAACGGTGAGACCTAATAGCCAATCTAGTAGTACGCTTCACGTGGTCGAGGCACCAAGGAGGGGAGCAATATTTATTTTGCAAATACAAAAAGAAAGCTAATTAGAACAACTGCCATGAAAATATTTATACAGGAAACAGGGGAGCAGCGTCATGGTGGTGGAAAAATGACTATCGATTTATAAATGTGCAAGATGGATTCTGACGTGAAGAATTGTCTGGAACGTTACAGACCCACCAACCCTGATATTTACAGACCCTTCGACAATCTCGAGATATATAGTAAGAGTTCCAGGGTCAGATATGGCAGTAATATTCAGTGCACGAACGAATGCTTTGTTTATTATTTATTTTGTTTTACGACATATAATCCTCAATGGATTATTTAATGCCGACAAGATTTTTTTATGTTAGAATCGTATGAATAGAAGGGGTGAAGAATTAATTTCAACTTCACCTACCGCGATGCGAAAAAGTCCGAAATTGTATTGTCGATAACTCTAAAACGGTAGATTTTATCAATTTTTTTTTTGTTATTTTCGAATTAAGCATGTATATTTACACCTAAATGGAACTATTCGGGAAATTTTTATTAGAAACAGAGCGAGGGGCTTGAACTGCAAATTTCTCTTTTGAGGTTCCGAGTTGAAATTAGTTCTGTCACCCGAACAGAATATGGATTCTTTGTAAGAAATCAGTTTGCAAATCAGGTTTCATTAAGGTTTTTGTCTTGAGTCAGTTATATTGCTGGTAATTTCTTCTTTTTTTTTTTTTTCATAAATGTATTGCTAATATTTTTACTATAAAAATCTATATCGATTTCTTTCATGGTGTTTTGACCCCAGTTTGATGGATAACTATTTGCCCATAGCTGGGACCCTAAAAGGTGCTACCACCACGATTTATGGTGGACCTGGGAACAACAGCAATTAAGACGTGGTTCCATGCTTCTCAAATCCTCCCGATCAGTGGTCTTGCTGTCGGATGTAGTTTATCGTCATACCCAGGATGTTGGCCGAATGGTAGATTTATAAATGTCCAAGATGGATTCTGATGATGATTATTATTTCCTTTCGCGCGATTTTCGTATTCAACTGCAGATCTTGCCCTTTGCGCGTTCTCCATCACGTAGCACGAACTTAGACAGATAATACCTTTCGTAGAATATTTGTAGAGCCAAGCAATGAAGACTTCTGAAGTGAAATCATCATCATCATCATCATCATCATCATCATTCCCTTGATTGCTTCATTCGTTGGAGGACCTGTAGGCAGAAGAAACAGAATCCAACCTCCTCCAGTCTGATCAATTAGCGGTGGAACATTTGCCATGTCCGTCCACTTTTTCTCTTAAAACAACGGAGGTTGGAACGTTACACGTTCCGACGGTTGTGTACACTGCGTTGGTAGCTTGATGGTGTTTGTCGCGCCAGTAGCCCATTAGTCGCGCCCATCCCGGAGTGAATCCGGGCGATTAGCTTCGATTATTATTATTATTATTATTATTATTATTATTATTACCAGTTTGCTGTAGAAATGAACAATTAAATCGAGATTATAAAAATGAAATATTTCCTTTTTCAAGAGATGAAATTAAAAAAAACAAAAAAACAAACTATATGCAAACGTGATCAGCGAAATAAAAGAGACGCAGATAAGAACAAAGATTTGTGCAATAAATATATAATAAAATAAGTGATTCCCGGACCAAAGCGGTGTTAGCGTTGCTACATTGGCGAGATGAGGTTGCAAACTATTGCTGAACAGCGATGTACACATCTCTCTCACTTTTCATCCTTCTCCTTCTATCTATCTATCTATCTATCTATCTATCTATCTATCTATCTATCTATCTATCTATCTATCTTCATTACGCTCATATCTATCTATCTATCTATCTATCTATCTATCTATCTATCTATCTATCTTCATTACGCTCATATCTATCTATCTATCTATCTATCTATCTATCTATCTATCTATCTATCTATCTATCTTCATTACGCTCATATCTATCTATCTATCTATCTATCTATCTATCTATCTATCTATCTATCTCAGTCTGTTCCTGTCTGTTTGTCTGAAAATTACAAAATTCTAAATGAACTTGAAGCATTATGGATATTCCACTGACAGAAACGTAATGATCGAAACAAAAATGTAAGGATACTCGCTTGAATGATTTATCGAACCAAATCCTTGCAAAATTCAAACTTTCGAAATATAAATTTGCCATGGAAGAACAAACAAGATTCAATTCCTTTGAAGAAAAATAATGTTTACGTATATTTTCTATTATGACTAATTTTTTTTTTTCAAAATCCTTTTTCTTCTCCGTATTTCATTTTCATGCGTTTGATAAATTGCCATGTTTTGTCTAATAAAAAAATAAAAATAAAACAACTTATTGTTCCATCTTTTCGAATGCAAGTCATGATTTCATTATTCTCGCTCTAATTTTTCGTTGCTTTTTAATTTTTTTTATTTCTAGCCACATTGAATATCCAGCTATCACGTACACGAGCACACATACACACTTTGAAACCGGGCGCTGAATGGTGGTTTTGATGGAACAAATTCATATCATCTCGAACAAATTTTATTTTCGTGATTTTGAAACGTATTTTTCTTGCATAAGAGAATGAAAAGATCCGACTGTTTCTGTAAATATTTAAATGGTCGTTTGGTAATCACGAAAATTCTTGTCAGCAGACAATTGTCAGTGCGTCAGTCGAAACATATGACTAATTGAAACGACGTCAATTAGAATTCACGGGGTCTGTGAGGATTTGTTTCGTGGTCAATAAAGATAAACGTTTCGATCTCATTTCTTTATTTCGAGAGTTGCTTGTGGGATAGATTGAGCGAAGATAACTGGATCAGAAAGGAACTAAATTAAAGATCATTATTCTAGGATGTATTTGAGATTGAAAAAAAAGATGGTAAAAAGAAAGTGAAACTCCGGTTTCGCCTCATTAAACACTTCGGAGACTATGCGTGAATCAGTATCTGTCTATATTTCTGAGATGAGGTATTATGTACACTTTTTACATTATTCGGACTATTGTCCACATCTTTGTCGCCATATTTATTACAACGTTTCGGCCTTTCAGTATCTGTCTATATTTCTGAGATGAGGTATTATGTACACTATTTACATTATTTGGACTATTGTCTTCATCATTGTCGCCATATTTATTACAACGTTTCGGCCCTTCAGTATCTGTCTATATTTCTGAGATGAGGTATTATGTACACTATTTACATTATTTGGACTATTGTCCACATCTTTGTCGCCATATTTATTACAACGTTTCGGCCCTTCAGTATCTGTCTATATTTCTGAGATGAGGTATTATATACACTATTTACATTATTCGGACTCTTGTCCACATCTTTGTCGCCATATTTATTACAACGTTTCGGCCGTTCAGTATCTGTCTATATTTCTGAGATGAGGTATTATGTACACTATTTACATTATTTGGACTATTGTCTTCATCTTTGTCGCCATATTTATTACAACGTTTCGGCCCTTCAGTATCTGTCTATATTTCTGAGATGAGGTATTATGTACACTATTTACATTATTTGGACTATTGTCTTCATCTTTGTCGCCATATTTATTACAACGTTTCGGCCTTTTAGTATCTGTCTATATTTCTGAGATGAGGTATTATGTACACTATTTACATTATTCGGACTCTTGTCCTCATCTTTGTCGCCATATTTATCCCAACGTCCGTTGTACGCTCCGTCCTTTTTCGGGAGACATGGCACAGTGTATAAAGGCGTTAGTTAGATCCAGTGACTGGACCCAAAGAGTGTGAGTTCAATACCCGACTAAGGCGGTGGAGAACTTTGAAATATACTATGACTTTATTCTATGTCGAAAGTACTCGGAAATAAATACAATATGAGACAACACGGTGTTTTCGTCTCGTCTTTTAATAACTGCACAAAAAAGCTTATCAGCGAATATAAAAGGATCCTATCGAGAATACGTAGACAGAACATGTCGAAATTATTTAACGAAACCTATCTTAATGAAAATTTTCTGCCGAAATATACGCACACACACACACACACATATATATATATATATATATATATATATATATATATATATATATATATATATATATTGTGTGTGTAGCCTGGCTTACTTAGTGTTTTTGGTAACTAGTTATACTCTAATATAATAGCTCGATAAAAACAAGAAAATTAAGAAAAAAATTTTTTTCTTGTTGTCTTTAATTTTATTTAAATCGCAAAGTCGCCATTTTCAAGGGTTTAAAAGAGGAATGGCCATTTAGCATGTTCTTTTTACCTGTCGTATGTTTCAAATGGTCTTCTTGTTTCCGTGTGTCTAAAAATGAAGTGGTTACTATTAGGACAGGTATTATCAAAATGTTTTCTCTGGCATTTCTTTTTCTGTTACCCAACAGTGCTGACTTGCCTTAAAAGAAGAATATATGAAATACATGGATACCATAGAATAGCAAACAGGTCAGGTGTATCTTTCTAATAACTTTATTTAATACGTTCTTACACATCTAATGAGATGGATGAGCTTGGTCCTTTTCAACAAGTAAATCAATTCTATGAATCGTTTCAGAGAGACTGTTGTGGGAATTAAATGTATTATCATGTGTACATTTGTCTCGCAAACAATATTTGGAGGACTCGTATGAGTTCAGGACAATGAGGGCACAAAACATGGAATTCAGACAAACAACAATTAATAAATGTATTAACAAGACATGATAAAGAAAGAAACGAAGTTGAAGTTGCGGACAATTCAATACAATCTTAATTCTTCGTGACAATCGGATCGTAAGAAAACGGTTCTTGCCGCTCTGAAAATCAAAGGGAAAAGAGGAAGAGGCTTTCAAATATCGTGCCGTTTGTGAGCATCATCAGGAGGCGATAATCCAACAGGACACACACACACACACACACACACACACACACACACACACACACACACACACATATATATATATATATATATATAATTTTAAATTGATAGTCTTATAAGAAATTTCGTTTTGATTATCACGATCACTAATCCCGTGAGCCATCAGGGGCGTAGGGGCACAACATGTATCGCAACGTGTTTTGGGCAAGATAGCCTGACGGAGCCAAACCTGCTTTGAATCCAGAGCTTACTTTGTCCTAGACCGGTTGCCATAGCTTGTGAGAGTGGGGAGAAGAAGAGGATTCATACCTTTCTAAAGGGTAAGTGAATGCAATGGATTCGACTGGAATTGCGAACTCGGCTCTCCGATTCCCCAATCCGTGCCACTATTCATTACTCCACCTTGCCTTTGATTATACACATCACTAAAAAAAACTTTGTTCAAGACCTAGTAAGAAATGGAAGCTGTTAATAAATAAAGAGATCTGACAGCAAAGCTCCGACTGCAGCAGCTGTACGAAGAGAGAAGCTGAGATAAATGCAGTCAAGAGTAACAAGTAGATGCAGCGGCAACAGTTACAACAGCAGTTAGACTGGGTTTAATGGCTTATGTTCTATACTATTATCTACTAGACGAGATATCCTTAAACATGGTCAGTTGAAAGAGAATCATCTAACCCTGTAAATTAAAGAAAAGGTTCAGTGCGAAATTCCCTGAAGGTTACCCAGATCGACAAGCTACTGATGAAGGCCGAAGGATACAACGACCGAAACATTATGATAACAACAACAAATATGAATGTAAACATTGTATCTATTATCCGGTGTGTTTGGAACAGTTCCGAAGAGTTTGGAATAGCTCGAAACCAAGGAAGAATTAAAGTCATCAGCATTATTATTATTTACATTATTCGGACTATTGTCCTCATCTTTGTCGCCATATTTATCATAACGTTTCGGCTGTTGTACGCTCCAGTCTTCTTCAGGTGGTTGGAATTTCAAACTGAACCCTTTATTTAGCTCACTGGGGTAGACTGTTCTAGTTCCACGTGCCATGTCAGATGGATGTCAGTTATCAGTTATCTCCTGCTAATTTCCCTCTGAAAGTTCTCCACTGCCTTAACCGGGTATTGAACTTTTTGGGTCCTGTCACTGGATCTAACCAACGCCTTTATCCACTGTGCCATGTGTCCTTGAGGGCGACAAAGATGAGGATATTAGTCCGAATAATGTAAATAATGTACATAATACCTCATCTCAAAAATATAGACATTATTATTATTATCAAAATATCGTGGAGGGCGCTGAGATATTGATATTTAATTGATGTGTGAAGCTATACTTTTTGACACAATAAAAGGGAAAATTATTTTCGTATTCTGTAATTTTTTAAAGAAACATTTAAATTTAATTTAATGATCGTTCAATCAGTTATTAATCAATTAGTCGCAGGTTTCATGAAGTTATTGCAAGAAAGGGTTATGTAACCAAATATTAAACGTTATTTACTTTAAGACTATCTCTTCCTTTACATTTGTTCACCTAAAAATGGAGGGATCTGATACAAAAGGTGGAATGTCCTAAGCTGTTTAACACATCTAAATGGAAATACTAGGAAATAGAAGTTGAAATTCTGAATTCTTGTCTCATATTCATCTTTTGATCTTAAACGCAAATGTCTTCAGTGAACAACAAAAACAAAGGAATTGATCTTGCCATTACAATATTTTTAGAGGGGACTGTATATATCTCTATCTATAAAAGGCAGGATGTGTTTGTGTGTGTGTATGTGAGTGTAACGAATGCACGGCCGCAATTTTCGACGGATTTGCACCAAAATTTACATGCACATGCTCCAAGTTAGTCGGAACCGACTTTGCATTTCCCAACTCCCATCGATAGTGGAAATAATCGATATTTTCATGCTTCTACGGCAGTTTTCATGTAGTTTGCGGTCATTTTCTACTGGCCAGAGTAAGAGCCAATAGCTGGATGCCACGAATAGGCAGGAAGATTCTATTAGCCAGCGTGAGAGTCAACAGCTGACTGACACGAATCTTAACTAGCATCCTAGCATGCAAAAAAATCGATAGCTGCATTCGTCACAAGTGGGAAAAATTTAAATCTTCATGGCACTTTACTCTAATTGGCTCATTCGCTTGCTTAGACTCAACGTTGATTCTGATTCCGCAGAACTGGGTTGGGTGTGAAAAAGTATTTGTTGTTAACATTCTTTTTTCATTCGGTTTTTCCAGTTACGAGTCCTTTTTTTAAAGCTGATCGTTTTGTGTTCATTTTGTTTAGTTCTTTTTTCCTAACAGATTTAATGTTTAGTATAGAGCTTAGAAAAAATTCGCAGTGTGAGATAGGCAAGAAGTAAGGCATGTAGCAACATCAGCACGGAAAAGGGCACTCTTTTAAAGGCAAGGAAGGGCAAAAATATTTTAAGTCAAGTGATAGCGATTGCTGTATGAGTCATACGATTTTTGAATCAAGCACGGACACTGCCGGGCCATGCTGCTAGTGACAAAATAATGAACATTTAAGATATGCTATATTTATGGGTTAAAATTGTCACTGTTAGGCCTTGTCCAGGTACTTTCTCATACTAATTTGTTGATACTTGCATTATTTACATTATTCGGACTGTTATCCTCATCTTCTTTGTCATATTCACAACGTTTCGACCGTTGTAGGATTCAGTGTTTTTTAAGGTGATTGGAGGATACATGGCCTAGTGGTTAGATCCAGTAACTACACCCAAAGAGTTGTGAGTGAAATACCAGGCCACAGCAGTTTCGAACCAAAACTTGGAGAGATGAGTTAAAAAGAAATAACTGCGAAATACAGAAGTGGCACGGCAAGTGGAACTAGAACAATCCATCTCGGTGGAGGAAATAAAGGGATCGCTTCTAAAATCCAATCATCTGTAGAATGCTGGAGCATACAACGGCCAAAATGTTGTGAATATGGTAATGAAGATGAGGATAACAGTCCGAATAATGTAAACAATGCAAGTAATCATAATACCTTATCTCAGAGATACTGACATATATTGAAGAAAAATTCCAATCGCCTGCAGTAGGCCGGAGTGTACAACGGCCGAAACGTTGTGAATATGGCAATAATACCTTATCTCAGAGATACTGACAGATAATTTGTGGGTGCCTTTGTATGTTATGAGGTCATTTTATTTCGGAAGCCCATTTTTCAATATCTTTGTGTTGTTTTAATAATA
Source organism: Acanthosepion pharaonis (assembly GCA_903632075.3). Lineage (NCBI taxonomy): Eukaryota > Metazoa > Mollusca > Cephalopoda > Sepiida > Sepiidae > Acanthosepion > Acanthosepion pharaonis. The sequence continues at coordinate 352,713 of CAHIKZ030005000.1, read as the reverse complement.
AAATGTGACCGTCGCCTTTTACAAATACGTGAATGTTCACAAGTGATTTTCAGTTCACAGTGTGATTAAAAATGTTTTTCTCGTAGACTTGTAAAACTAGATTCATGTTCTAGATTAATTCATTTTAAAGCGTGTGAACAGTAACAAAACGAGATTCTCGTATTTATTATCACATTATAATTAATTAGTTAGCGTGTATGTTGCGCCCTGCCATTACCTCAGATAAAAAATGGACCATTCCTACTTGATAGACCTGTAATATATTGTCTGTCCCCTGCCCGCAAAAACGGAAGAAAAGTCGTTGTTTGGTTTTCGGGGAATAAACGAATATAGGGCATATAGAGGAAGCGATACGACTTTCATGTGTTTGGTTCAGTAAAAATGGAAAAAAAACTTTTCAGTTTTTAATCTTTTTATTTGTACCCTCTTACTTCTTTAAATAATGACCTCCGTTCGTAATTATTATTATTATTATTATTATTATTATTATTATTATATTTGGTTAAAGTTGTTAAGCTCAAATATTTACTGATGCAATAGGGATATTTACATGGTTATTTTATAATTGCGGACCTCGTAAAGAACATATACAATGATCTCTCTCTCTCTCTCTCTCTCTCTCTATATATATATATATATATATATATATATATATATATATATATATATATATATATATATATACACACATACGCACATATATATATATATATATATATATATATATATATATATATATGAATTTAGGTAAAAATGGCAGCGGTAAAAATGGCAACGGAAAAGATGGCAACGGTAAAAATGGCAACGGTAAAAATGGCAAAAGTGGATAAATAAGGAAAAATGGCAAAAGGAAAAAAATTATAGATGAATATCTCACAATGAGTTTATTAAAATCTGGATACAATGCATAATGGAAAAACATAAGAGGAGTTTGTCAAAATAAAAAGAATATTCAGTTAAAGCTCCCCCCCCCCACTGAGATGAGATTTTACTTTTTAGGCGATTACGTCTGAACACACTGAAAAACTTGGGAAAAAACAATTATAGATCCACTTGATGAAACCGGAAAAAAACAACAAAAAAACAAACAAACAATAAAACATTAATTATTTCAGAGGTTAACAGACAACGACAGGGTCAGACTGGTGCCAGTAAAATTTAAATTCTTGTCTGATGCGTTTTCAATCTTTTAATACTCAAGTGTGAAGTCTCTGAGAAGCGTCATATCGACATTTAGCAAATAGGTGTGAACAGAAATTCAAAAGGTTGGCTGAGATAGGCTAAGTAAACTCTAGAATATTTACTTCGTTTAGCATAATTTACCAATAAAATAATTAAATTAGACTCTGAGAGTCAATACGAAATCTGTGAATGGGATTCCTAACCTTCGCATTTGCGATTTTTCAGATTCCCCGATTCCGATTAATCGTCCCAGCACTAATATATATATATATATATATATATATATATATATATATACACTAATACACTTATTTTATATATATATATATATAAATATATATATATATATACACACTAATACACTTATATATATATATACACACTAATACAATTATTTTATATATATATATACACTAATGCACTTATTTTTTATATATATATATAAACACTGATACACTTATTTTATATATATATATATATAAACACTAATACACTTATTTTATACACATCTAATCCTAATGTCAGCTATCAATTATAAAATTAATTATAGTCATCAAATTCATTTAAACACACTACGATTTGTGCTTTTACTGCAATTAGGAGTAGGAACCTAGCGACCCCTCCACCAAATAAAACTTCTAAAAGTCGACATCAAAAATTTAAAAAAACGTTTTTAATACTAGGAGCGGGAACTTAGCCTCTATTTAAAACAAGAGGAGAAGAAGCCTAGCTCCCCACCATTAGAGTAAATATCTATTTAAAAATATTTATTTTAAAATATTGAGGGGGGGGGGACTTAGCCCTATTTTAAATTAGAGGGATGGAAGCTTAGACCCATCCTTCTCGAACGGTCATAATTTTCTGTTGTCGAATTACCATTTTTTCCTATTTATCCACTTTTGCCATTTTTACCATTGCCATTTTACCGTTGCCATTTTTTCCGCTGCCATTTTTACCGAGTCAACCGGAGTGGGACTAAAGAGCGGAGGTGACAGGGGGGGGGGACGCTCCACGCTCCTCGCTCCTCGCTCCAATATTATTAGAATTTTTTTAAACATTAGTTAGTATTCAACAATAAAAAAAAAAGAAAGGAAAATCCGAGCTAAACTCTTTGAGTTTTTTTTTTGTTATTATATCTTTTTTATTGAGAGAGAGAGAGAGAGAGAGAGAGAGAGAGAGAGTGAGTGTGTGTTTGTGTGTGTGTGTGTGTGTGTGTGTTAGTTGCTTCAACTTCTACTAGGGTTTTGGTAAAAAGGCAAGCGACTTTAACACCGAGGTGTTACCGTTCTGATGTCAGGGACATTTCTTTTAAGTTGCAGGAGACAGCCTGAAAAACAGTGTCTTTAAAAGAGTCATTTACTCCGTAGAAAGTCTTTGATGTCATTTTTTATTAGATATGTATGTGTGCGTGAGTGTCATTGAGAGAGAGAGAGAGAGAGAGAGAGAGAGAGAGAGAGAGAGAGAGAGAGAGAAAGTATAAAATCTGTCTACAGATATTGGTATGGGGGCGGGGAGAAAGGTTTGAACTTTTTTGTTTTTATGACAAATATTCATTGCTGAATGAATGAATAAATAAACCAATATTTTCTTTTTAATTTACTGAATTTACTTTTGTACACAATTTTGTTATTATTATTATTATTATTATTATTATTATTATTATTATTATTATTTTTATTATTTTCTTTGATTTCTGGCGTTTATAAATTTCTTTCCGGGTTCCGCCGAGGGACCTAAGGTTAGAAATGGCATCGTGACATTTTCCACTGACAAAAAAAAAAAAAATTACATAAAGATCTTCGTAAAGTGTGGGCTGAACTTGTCAGAACAATTTTTTGTATTTCTTTGACGCATGGACTTCCAAGAATCCCTTCAATTAGTCTACTGAATCTTTTCCAACCAATCCTAGGGCTCCAGCCACAACAAGGATTGTTGATGTTTCCATGAGCCACATTTTCGAGATTTCGATTTCAAGGTCCTTGTATCATCATCATCATTATTATTATTATTATTATTATTATTATTATTATTTAAAGAAAGTTATTAAAAAATAAATGAAATCTTCACGGGTAATAACTTCCGGTAGATTTTCCCGCCTATTTCCCTCGATATTTGTCCAAATCTTGAATAAAATTGATTCTTGGTCTGGAATGATACCTTTTGTCCTAAAATAAAAATCTAAATTACTTTTTACATGCTTTGCTGTTTTTTTACACGACCTGATAGATGTACTTTTAACGTAGTCCCCTCCCCAACCTTCTTTCTGCAAGTACGGCTCTGTTATTGCTATAGGGTTTGTTTTGTTTTTTTCTGGATCCCACGACTTTTAGTGATTTAAAAATATAGGAGTGGGGATAAGCTCCCAAATCCCCACTTCAGAACTGCCCCTAAAATCAATTTTTAATAGATTTTTATTTCAAAGTTCCCGAATTTTCCTACACATTATTGTTCCACGCCCCAGAGAAATAATACGACATATCGCCACAACTCTTGATAACAGAAGATTTGTGTTTCTCTGTTGTTCAAAGTGTAGTTTATTCACGAGTTTCCCTTGCCAGCAGGAACACCGACGAGAATAACTTTTCGCTCCAAAACTAAGTTAACTAAAGTTTTACAATGCATCTTTCAAAATCTTTTAAATGCCTATTTGTATAACAAACTACGATAAAAGTTACTTTCGAAGCCGTAATATTTTCAAGAAAATTAATTTATTTATTTAAGTTGGGAATTAGTTAGAAACAACTGATGATATTTTGGGATGTGTTCTTTACAATAAAACTGAGACTTTCTGAAAAAGTATCGGTTTTATTTGTTCTTAGCATTTTAATAAGAAAATTTAATAACCATAATTTAATACTTTATTTTATTCACTAGATAAAAGTAGAAATGTTCAGACAGGCCCCAAACTTAATAAAAACAAAGTTTGATTGCAAAAATGTTTGTTATTATTAATAGGGAAAACCAAAATATTTTTTATTATTTAAAAAAGATTTTTAATCCTTTCTAGCACGTTCGAAATTTTGATTAAAAATCTTTTTTTTTTTTTTTTTTTTTTAGGTAAGCGGTAATGTAATATTTAGCATTAGTTTTTTTTTTTTCGCGCATTTTTCAGTTGAAATTATTGTATATTATTTTTTTTATGATAAAGTAAGTAATGTTGGTTTCAAATCAGATTAATTTAACTTTAAATTTGCTAATTTTACTCAAATAACGTATCACAAATATATATATATTATTTTTGGAAGATTTTTAAAACCGATAAATGTCCAACGTTTTTATGGAAGAAAGCAAATACCCATGGAGCGCTGAAAAAGAGCCGCTCTTTTTTCCATAGAGTTGTAGCCGGAACGGTCCCTTTTTGAAAACCGGGGGGCGTCAGGGGAGCCAGCTCCAATTTTGTATGCGGGAGTGGCAGCAGCTACAAAATAGTGGAGCGCAAAAAACCCTATATATATATATATATATATATATATATATATATATATATATATATATATATATATATATATATATATATATACCAAAGAATTGAGGACAGTGTGCAAAATTTTTTTTGGTGTAACAGTTATGTGGAAGTGTGCAAAATAATAATACAGTGTAACCCGGATATAAGAGACCCGGATATAAGAAAAACCCGGATATAAGAGAGATTTTCTCTGGTCCTAAATTAGAGCCTGTGTTAATGTATATAAAATAGACCAAACCCAACAACTCTCTTATATCCGGGTTACACTGTAACCCACCCTCCCAAATTCAGTTTATATTTGTTTTGGAAAAGAAAAAAAAGAACTTTAGTTAAATAAAAATTATGAGAGACTGACATGGGTTACGGGCGACATTTGTGCTGAATATTTGTTTTACGAAATTAACTATTCTATATTTAAATCAATTTTCGAAAAAAAGAAAAAATAGTTTTTGCTCTAATAAAACTTAATTTAAAATTGCTTACTTTTTTCATGTTATTAACAAACCAAAGAAAAAACAATGAAGTTTATTTTTTAAAGATTGAATAAAAAATATTTTCCATGACATAAATAAATTATTTTTCCATATCATAGATTCCGGGTTGGGGGGAGACTCTTGCGACTAATTCAAGACATTTTGTTTGAAATTTGTTTTTGTAAAGTAAAAAAGAAGAATAGATAAGGGGATTCTCATAGCATAGCATATGCTCTGAATCATTCAAATGATTGATTCTCTAATGTTCAGGCAAATGTTTAGTAGAATTTTCATATTAATGTTATTATTATTTCAACCTACTTCACACTCCGCCCTTCCCGGCTTCGACAGAGTTTAAAAGAAAGATCTACGCGGACTTGTAGTTGATGAATTATTTTCGCCCCTACTCCAACTTTCCTTCTGGCGAAGCATCGCAAGCCTGTCGCTAGTCTACCGCTATTTTCATGGAAAATGTTTTGAGGAACTATATTCCCAAGTTCCACCAGTCGACGCCTTTACAGCTATGATCTGTCATGCCTTGTACATAAGGTCAAAATCCATTGGAAAGAAATCCCCATTCGGTCATCTTCTCAAGAACTCCTACAATATGGAACAAACTTCTGAGACGATGCTTCCTTAATCATTAAAATATTAATATCTTCAAGTCTAGGATCAATATTTATCTATCCTATTCATAGTCTATAATTCTTACGCCCAGAAAAAAATCAGTAACTCACTTCCTTGAGTGCCTCTTGGGCCTTGCATTAGGTGGACAATAACGTAAAAAAATCTCTACAAGTCATAAAAATCTACTGACTGTCTACAAAAAGGCTTGATGCATTTACTTTCATAGATCATGTTTTTAAATTGCCTGTCGAACTTGATTTCTCCTAGAATGGTTAATTTCAAAGTCCATATAAAGCTAATTTATTTTTTTAATTTCATTTTTATTTATTTATTTTTCTCTCTTTTCATCATTAAGACAGAGAGTGCCACTAGTTGTGCATAGGGTTACAGGGAGTGCTAGTGAGGGAAAATACTGTGTATAGTGGGGACTGAGGAAAGAATAAAAGAAGAAGAGGGACCAAAGCAACAGAAGATGGCGATTGACGTTGCATTTAAACTTTTGAAGATTTCAGCTACTAGGGAAGCAAATAAGAGGAAGAGAGTACCACTGTCGAAAAGAGCGAGAAAAGAAATTACTGGAGTAGAAGTGGTGGTTACATTTAACTATTTCAACAGTAAAAGGGTGGGCCCTAGATGCCAAACTAGTAGCACGCTTAAATTCATGTAATCGGGACATCAAGGAAGATAGCTCGTCAGAATAGTTGCCATGAAAATATTTGTAGAAAAGACAGAGGGAAGCCACATCATGTTTATAGAGACAAGGACTGAAGTCGAGATGCCGGGTCAGAACCGATTACATTGCAGATCCTTCTTTGGATTTTGTCGAGAACTTCGAAATGAACAGCAGGAGCGCCAGACCAAATATGGCAACAGTATTCAATGCATTGACGAATGTTAGATCTATAAATATGCAAGATGCATTCTGAAGAGAAAAACCTTCAGACACGACACAGTGAGCCGACTTTCCTTGCAGTAGATGCAGCTATTGATTCCATGTAGTACTTCCACCTCAACTCATTGGAAAATGTGAGGCCAAGGAGGCACAGTGAGACACTATCACGGAGTCGAGCATCAGCTATGGGGGTGGCAAGAAAGTTTCTCTGTGGCGGCTAAAAGAGAGTAGGTTAGTTTTGAAGGCATTAAAATGTACAAGCCGTTTACTGCCCCAGTTAACCACTGATTGGAGATCCTTCTCAAGAGTAGCGGCCAGGTTAACTTTGTCAGCGCTGCCAGATTTACTATTGAGACAGGGGTAAATGGTAATGCCGTCTGCATAGATGACTACTTGATAACTGATGACATCAGGAGAGAGATGATGAAGATCAGGATTAGTTTCTATAATTACCTGACCTAACCAGAAGGTAATGAAAAAAAAAATGGAAAAAAAAAAAAAAAAAAAAAAAAAACATATGTGTCTTTTGCAGAGTAGAAAGATTTAAAATTAATAACTTAAAGAATTAATTTTGCATGTTGGTTTATATGTGGGCATTAACCAAGAACAAACGTTTGTCTTGGGGTTGCTTTTACGTTTCAGTGTCAAGTTTTTCATTTTAAAAAAAATAACCCCCAAAAAACAAATTCTTGAAAAAATTAATCAATCAATGAGTAATTTTCGAAAATGATCACGTTCGCTATTTGTTGGCAGACGTTATCAGTAAGAAGAGAGACAGTGTTAACACCGAGCAACAAGTGCTCATTATTTGACAAGAGATCACACGACAACAGTAAAGGATGGGTGAACAACACTAACAGGAAACTCAATCATAAGATGTCATTCTATCAGCAGGCTTGAAATACTAAAGAACTAAAGGGAAAGTTGAAATCAACAACGGCCTATTCTCTCAACCAATCCCATAGAAAACAGACGCTTATCTATTGAAAGAGCTGTAAAAAGTTGTGAATTAATAAGCACTTTATTATCAAGAACCATTTAATATTCCACTATCTCCAAGGAAGACAAGTCCTGTTTCCTGAATGACTTTTAATTCAGCTACTGGAAAACACTGCAAAACTGTTTTATTTTACTTCCGGGAAAACAAACAAAAATACGTATATATATATATATATATATATATATATATATATATATATATATATATATAAAAAGTGAACATAGAAAAATACTTAGAGGCGACAGTCTGTTTCATGCTAGATGCAATCGTCAGGCCAGTCATGATATTGAGCACTTTTTATAGCACATCTGAAGACTATATTTCTTAATTTAATTTAATATTTAATTTTTCTTGTGTTTGAACAAGTGTTTGTTTTCTTTTTTGGACACAGTGTAGAAACTGTCCAAATGTTCTGTAATTCTGAGTACTTTCGGCTATATTTTTAGCCATTATCAAGGATGATTATATTTTTGCTTTTTAATTGGGTGTATGGGATGTATGTATGTTTCTAGAGTTATAGGGATGTTTTATTTTATGAACACAGCACATAGAGGCCGAGTTTGTAGTTAATATTATTGAGTCTTTGCTTTTTCTCTTTTATTAGTAAGGCTTCCATTATTTTTGACCTTTTTTTACATGTGGATGAGGTTATTATATTTGTATTTTTTATTAGTATGTTTCGGATGGAGTCTGGTAGGTTTTTGTGTGTGTTTAAATGGGTTCTAATGGATCTATGGTCAGATAGGTGTAGTCGTCTGGATAGGCATGTAGTAGTGTGACCGATGTAATTATTTATGAATTTGGTTTGATCAGAAACACAGTTCCTTAAAGGGCAATTGAACTCATAAATAATGTTCATTCGTTGCAATTTTGATTTTGATGGTGCGTTGTTATTTTTTTAGGATAAGTTTAGTTGTTTTAAATTTTTTGTAGTTGATAATTAATTTGATTTTTTGCATGAGTCAATTGGGGTAGTGTATTTCTTTATAATATGTCATAGTGAAGATTCGTCTTGTTTGTAATGAATGTGCATTTGTTTTTTGTAATAAATGTGTATTGAATTTTTGCCTGTGTGTTCCTTATCGTTATTGCTTGCTTTGGGGAGAAATAGTCTAATTTGGTGGTCTATGAGGTGGTTAGAGAAGCCGTTGTTGATTAGTATCTGTTTTACATTATTAAGTTCTTTGAGGAAGAGTAGTCGAGAGGATGAATTCTGGTGTGCTCTTTTTAGAAACGAATATATATATATATATAAGTGTGTGTGTGTGTGTATGGGTATGATAAAAATATATATATACGTGCACATATACTTGCACGTAGGTATAAATATATTTGTTCCTCGGGTGTTCTAAATACAGTAATCAATGACAGTGCTATAAGTATATATTAGTGAATATACATAATATGCAACGTCGATAGCACGAATCGGAGTTCCATACAGTCTTGCAATTTAATATTTTAGGCAAAAATATTTAAACAACTTTTAACAAGTTTAATCATCACCACGAGAACGAGATGTCTATAACGGTCAGAATATGCTCCGCACCTGAAAATTGCAAGACTGCATGAAACTCCGAGTCGTACTATCGACGTTGCATATTATGTATATTCACTACTATATATATATATATATATATATATATATATATATATATATATGTGTGTGTGTGTGTGTGTGTGTGTGTGTGTGTGGTGCAGTTCAATTTATATTACAATGAATCATTAATACAAAAAGTAGATTCGTAAAGTGAATGATATAAAATGGCGAAATCCTTTCGCAAACAAAATCGAGTGATTTATACGTTAATGAAACTTTAAAATTTTGTTTGCGAAAGCATTTCGCCATTTTATATCATTCACTTTACTAATCTACTTTTTGTATTAATGATTCATTGTAATATAAATTGAACTGCACCATATATTTGATTTAAAAGAACTGATCCGACGTGCAAATTTTCGGGAAAACAACTGAGACTCTATTTATTGAACAATTTAGTTCATGCCACATTGACTGATAAACTCCTACAACAAAAAAATTCTCAAATTGCCCCATTAGTAAAAAATGCACTCTCTTAAATTTTCACAAACAAAAAAATTAAAAAAATTCAACCTTAGCTCCAGTAGTTTGTTTCCGTTAACAATAACACATTTAAAAAAAAATATTTCGATTCGCATTTAATTTTTTCGTCTCGGATGCTACCTGGATTTTACTAAAAACAAAATAATTTCCATACCTGAGGATGACTGAATGTACAGTTGAAAGTACCAGCAGATTAAAAAAGACCTTATAAAGCTTATATATTATTTAAAAAATGTGATTTATAGGTCAATGAAACTTTAAAATTTTGTTTACGAAAGAATTTCGCTATTTTGTATCATTAACTTTACTAATCTACTTTTTGTATGAATGATTAATTGTAATATATATATATATATATATATATATATATATATATATATAGAGAGAGAGAGAGAGAGAGAAAGAGAGAGGGGGGAGGAAATAGGTATGTTTGTGCGTATATAAACATTTCAGATAGAGTATATCTGTAAAAGAACAATATGAATAAAGACAAAAGGAAAAATTATCTTAGCCGTCGTGTTTCGTCCTCTGATGGACCTTATCAAGGCAAATGTAAGGATTTTATTTTGTGATAACTATTTATATATACCCTTGTGCAAATTAATTGAATCAAAACGAATAATTCCGTTATTATTTACTCTTTTTTCGTAATTTTCCAATGAAACATGACGCAGTGCACATGTTAGTACTTCTTATGTCGATTTCACGAAGTTGTTCCTTGCAGATTGATCACAGATTATCGATTGGATTTAAATCAGGAGAGTTTCCGGACCAATCTATTTGCTCACTGGTGAGGCTTGACAGTGTGTTTGTACAGCGTTACAATTTTCGTACGCTTCCTTGGAGTAATGTCAATCGCAGACAATGGCCGTAGGACAACTAATTGGCACTCGAGACAATAGTGTCTGGGTGTGATAAAAATCTGATGTTATCACGGATGACGCAATATTTTCAAGGCCAAACAAATTTCATCATACACCCCGAAAATAGATTCACATTACTGCACATTACTTCAAATGACCTAATCCGAGGAAAAAATAGAAATCGATTACACCCTGTCATTCCAGTGGGTTTAAAACTGACAGGACCCAAAGAGTGTGAGTTCAATACCCGGTTAAGGCAGTGGAGAACTTAGAGAAGGGAATTAACAGGAGATAACTGATAACTGACATCCATTAAACATGGCACGTGGAACTAGAACAGTCTACCTCAATGAGCGAAATAAAGAGTTCAGTTCGACATTCCAACCACTTGAAGAAGCCCGGAGCGTACAATGGCCGAAACGTTGTAATAAATATGGCGACAAAGATGAGGAAAATTGTCAGAATAATTCAAACTTTTTGTAGATGTAAGTATGAAATATTTTAACTTCGTAGAATTATTTGTTTTTAATAATTTTTCACCTAATACAAGGCACAAGAGCCATTCAAGGTAGAATGTTAATGAATAAGTTTGTTGTATGATAGTAAGGAGAAGAGATGTGAAGAGCAGATCATGAGGAGAGATAATTATTAACTTGAACACTAACCTGACAAGCTTGTGTAAATGGATGACAATGGCGAGCAGAAGCCTCAACAAAGGGAGAAATACTGCTAAGAGCTATAAGAGATAGGAAGTCGTGGAGAGCCATGATCGCCTATGTCCTGAAGGGAGGCGTTTTCTCACTTTCCATCATTCTCCGTAACCCATTGCGACTTTATCGCCTTGCTTGCGGGAAATTACTATATTGAAATAATTAAAAACAAAAGTCTAATGGATGTCAGTTATCAGTTATCTCCTGTTAATTCCCTTCTCCAAGTTCTCCACTGTGGAACCTGAAGAAAGCCGGAGCGTACATCGGCCGAAACGTTGTGATAAATATATTCAACAAAGATGTGGACAATAGTGCGAATAATGTAAATAGTGTACATAATACCTCATCTCAGAAATATAGACAGATACTGAAAGGCCGAAACGTTGTAATAAATATGGCGACAAAGATGAGGACAATAGTTCGAATAATTTAAATAGTGTACATAATACCTCATCTCAGAAATATAGACAGATACTGAAAAGCGGAAACGTTGTAATAAATATGGTGACGAAGATGAGGACAATAGTCCGAATAATGCAAATAGTGTACATAATACCTCATCTCAGAAATATAGACAGATACTGAACGGCCGAAACGTTGTAATAAATATGGCGACAAAGATGAGGACAATAGTCTGAATAATGTAAATAGTGTACATAATACCTGATCTCAGAAATATAGACAGATACTGAAAGGCCGAAACGTTGTAATAAATATGGCGACAAAGATGAGGACAATAGTCTGAATAATGTAAATAGTGTACATAATACCTGATCTCAGAAATATAGACAGATACTGAAAGGCCGAAACGTTGTAATAAATATGGCGACAAAGATGATGACAATAGTCCGAATAATGTAAATAGTGTACATAATACCTGATCTCAGAAATATAGACAGATACTGAAAGGCCGAAACGTTGTAATAAATATGGCGACAAAGATGAGGACAATAGTCTGAATAATGTAAATAGTGTCATCACGTTTTGATATTATGTTTGGAGGGCAAGCTCGACGCTGAGCTCGGGCAAATTAAACAGCAGTTTCTGGCGAATGGTTACCTTTAATTTGTTATTACAATTACCATTGAGCGTAAAATTGCTAAGTTTAATGGAGTTAAAATGTTTGGTCCATCTAGGTCTCGTCGATTGGTACCGCTAGTCAGGTATACGCCGATAAATTATGTTCCTCAGTCAGGAGGAGGTGTTTTAATTCTGTAATGGCCCGTAATATTTTTCTACCCGAAGGGCTTTTCCTTCTGTTCGTAAGGATGTCAGCAGATCTTAGTAGTTTATTAATATAAATGTCAGAGTGAGACTGACTAAGTTGTCAGCGGATGGAGGTTAGAATCGCCCAGCATGTCCCTGGTCAAAGACGCTGACATGTGCTTGTAAAATCCGTGTGCCCACAGGCTCATGAGTCTACTATCGGCGAGTATTTATTGAATTATGTTGCTAGCATGACGGCCTCCTCTCAGGATTTCTTCTTTGCCTTGCACGGGGCACGGACTAGACTCCACTCCGACATCTTGGAGTCTGTTGTTATTAATATACAACTTCCGACACTGTGTAGGCAGAGAGAATTAAGACATAAATTAGCACTTTTCGAGGTGTGCGTCGCTAATTCTACGGCAAAAAAATATTAATTTTTTTTGTCCCCTTCCACTTTTTTGGGGTTTTATTCTAAATTCAGTAGATGAAAAAACAAATTGAGTATTTTGTAGCCTTGCTTTAGGAATAAATTATGATCCCGGTTTTAAAGATGATCCTATCTTGTTTTGGGCACAAAAATTTGTTTATATGGTCAGAGACTGAAAATGGTCGGGAAGTTTGTGTACTTGAGCAGCACGCTAAGCATGACTGAAACCCTTGATGACGTGGTGTGCTTGCGAATCAGTAAAGCGAGTGACGCGTTTGGAAAACTGGATAAACAGCTTTGGAGGTACCGCGGGATTTCTTTGGGGACAAAGATAAAAGTCTATTATGCATGTTTGCTATTTGCTCTTCTGTATTCCTGTGAAACTTGGACCACATACAGAAAGCACATAAAGCGTCTTGAACGCTTTCACGAACAATGCTTCAGGAGATTCTTTGACGTTCGCTGGCAAATGTGCGTTAGTGACGTTGAGGTATTACAACAAGCCCGGCGTCAAAGCATAGAATCGATCATTTTTCAGTGTCGATTAAGACGGAGCAGGCATCTAGTCAGAATGAAGAACAAACGACAGCCCAAGCAACTTCCGTATGACGAAATCGCAGGGGGTAAGCGGCCCGCTCAGAAACCGAAAATTCTTTGAAAACATCCTTAAGGAAGTGTGGTATTGATGTTCTGACCTGGGAGAGCACGACATTGGATCGGAGAAAGTGGAGGAGAGAGGTTCATGCAGGAAAGAATTTGTTTGAGAAAAAAACGCGTTGAACATGAAAAGCTGAAAAGAGATTTCCGGAAGGGGTACGTGAATGAAGCGAAAAACAAAATGGGTAATCAGGTCGGTTTCAAATGTGTTATATGTGACCGAGTCTGTTTGACCCTAGCTGGTCTGAAAAGTTACGAAAGAACGCATCAATGCCATCTGAGAGCGGATTACGCGTTACTTGATAATAGAATATGTAATATATGTGCAAAAGTGTGCAAAAGTGCAGTAGGATTAAAAAGACAATGTTATAATACGTGGCATCGAAGATGCAGGAACTGTTGCCACAGATGTCCATGTCTGCTATTCCTGTGTCAAAGCAGGACTTAAAAGCCACAAGAGAGCAGCTCATCGATGAGCTCTCTTATGGGTATTCAAGCAATGGCAATACTCGAACACGAGTTTGCAAACATCACACACACACACACACACACACACACACACACACACACACACACACACATATCTATCTATCTATCTATCTATCTATCTATCTATCTATCTATCTCTCTCTCTCTCTATATATATATATATATATATATATATCTTACTTATTATAAAACCCAGGTTGTTTGTGTGTGTGTGTGCGCGTGTGTGTTCGTTTGTATATGGGATCGGATTTCCTACATTTTTCAACCGATTTCAACAAAACTTCACTTTTTTGCCAGGTAGTGTTTCTTATTGTCTTGCACATTTTTTTCTTTATTTTTACATTCAGAATGCTTTAAAAATTCCATTTACAAGACAATTGTTTATAATAAAATTCTATTCAATGGATAGACTCATAACGATTGAAAACAATGTTTTTGTTGAGTTTGACCAATTCGTAAAAAACAAAAAAAAACAAAAACAAAAAAACTAATTAAGACATGCATGTCCGTCAACCTTAAACAATAATCTTTGTCAATTTTATTTTTCAGTCTTTATGATGGTCGATACTTGATCTATCTCTTACTGTTACATCCCCGGGCAACTCCGGGCTCTACTGCTAGTATATATATATATGTATGTGCGTACATGTATGTCTCTGTGTGTGTAAGGCAGGGGAAAAGGAAAAATCTGAATTATGACTAGATATATAGTTTTAAAAAAGAAAGATCAGGATTTTGAAAAATTCAACTAATAACTGTTGGGTTAAGTAAATTAAAAAAAAAGGCGAGATTGTGCTCCCTGAAAACAGATAAATATGAAACTTTGCAATAGGTTGTTTCGGTCAATTAAAAAATACTAGTTTGTCCTCAAAAACATGCACCAAGCAAATTCCTTAACCAAAACTTTGTAAAAGTTTATAGGAGGTTCAGTTCGAAATGCAAATTCATTATGATTAGATCCAACTGCGGAAGCCAAAACAAAATATGATCATAACACATAATTCTTTAAAATGTAAAATTTTAATTTTAATTTTGGAATTCTTAATCTAGACTTTTTCCTATATTACTTCTGATTAAGCAAACCAGATTACAGATTTAAAAAAAAATGGAAAAAAATAATTTTTAAAAATCTTAATGACTCATGTCGTATGAGCATATTTGTTTTGGCTTCCGTATGAGGATTAATAGTAAAATGAGTAATAAATTTAAAAATTTATTATTTCTAGTCGCAGTGCATTTTGTGCAACTCAACCTTAAATGTTTGTCAAAAGAGACATGTATCTGATAAAGAGAAAATTAGTTCATTTTAGTAAATACAGGAGCCGTCCCGGGTATGACGATAAACTACATCCGCGTCCTGAGTAAGACGATAAATTACATCCAGCACCAAGGTCTCTGATTAGGAGGTTTTGAGGACCGTGAAACCACCTCTTAATTGTTGGTTTTCCCAGGCCCACCCTGACCCGGGGTGGTAGCACCTGTTAGGGTCCAAGTTATGGGAAAATAGTTAACTCCCAAACTGGGGTCAAAACGCTATGAAAATGTAAAAATAGGTTCTAATACCAGCAACACATTTTTGTAAAAATTATTACCAGCAGTGAATTTTTGAATAAAAAAATTATTACGAGCAATAGATTTTTGGAAAAAATATTACTAGCAATACATTTTTTGCAATAAATAAATATTACCAGCAATACATTTTTGAAAAAAAAATATAATCCAGAAATACATTATTGAAAAATAATATTACCAGAAATACATTTTTGGAAAAGAAAGAAAAATGAATTACCAGCAATACATTTTTGAAGAGTAAAATATTACCAGCAATAAAAATCTTTTCGGCATTAAATAACCTATTGAGGTTGATATGCTGTAAAACAAAACAAACCAAACCAATATATACTAAGATAGATAGATAGATAGATAGATAGATAGATAGATATTACCAGCAATAAAAAATCTTGTCGGCATTAAATAACTCATTGAGGTTGATATGCCGTAAAACAAAACAAACAAAACCAATATATACTGAGATAGATAGATAGATAGATAGATAGATAGATAAAAATATTACCAGCAATAAAAATCTTGTTGGCATTAAATAACCCATTGAGATTGATATACCGTAAATCAAACGAAACGAAACAAAACTAAATACAGGATTAGAAGCTATTTTACACGAGTAAAAGAAGTATAAGCTTTAGGTTCAGTTGTTAGGGAGTCTTAAATTCTAGCCGCTCTGCATCACTATACGAGAAAAGGAAGTTGCTTGGCGTAGATTTATGTAGACCGGTTGGCATTTTTCAAATGACTTACCACGACCTGTTGCAAAACCATTTTTAGGCGATAGCAACTGGAAGGATTTTGAACTTGCTTGAACCAACAACGATTGGTTGCAATTTCCCTTTTTATATATCATCTCGTGATGTGATTTCTATTAGACGCTTTTTATAGCACCTAATTTATTTTTGTTTTGTTTTATTTTTTCTTTTCACTCCGCTCACAAATTTCTCATCTTATTTAGGATTTTATTTTTGGTTAGTTTTTCTCCTGGGGCCTACCGTTTTGATAGATATACGTTGAACCTAATTTTGTCTGGCTTTTTTGACATGCCACGGAAATCTTTAACACGCTAGATATTTTAATTACGAATTCTTCTGTAGAACGACGGGTACACTTTTATAGCATTTCCGTTTCCAGCTATCTATGTTTTACGGCCACATCACGTTGGAACATCGGTTCTCGTAAGATCACTGAAGTTAAACAACTTCGAGCCTTGTCAGTACCTAGATGGCTAACCGCTTAGGAATATCAGGGGATGTAAGCTTGAATGTGTGGGTGGTGTAATGGGTAACGGTACGAAATTGTAAATCGGATAGCCGAGTTCCAATTCCTGTTGGGTTTGTTATATACACTTACGCGAAAATGCCCCTGAGAAAAGCATTAGTCCATTTTTTTCTCCTCCCCCAGCTCTGCAGTAATTACTACAACTTGTATCAGTAAATCATTTAAAATCTTATAACCTAAAGCTATTTTCTGGCTGTAAATAATGTCTATAACGTGTGGAACTCTCTTCCGGCTTCTTGCTTTTCAGCCAACTTTGAGCTTCAAAAGTTTAAATACAATGTCAATCTGTCTATATTTCTGAAATGAGGTACTATGTACATTATTTACATTATTCGGACTATTGTTCTCATCTTCGTCGCCGTATTTATTACAACGTTTCGGCCGTTGTACGCCCCGGCCTTCTTCAGGTGGTTAGAATGTCGAACTAAACCCATTATTTCGCTCACTGGGGTAGACTGTTCTAGTTCCACGTGCTATGTTTTAATGGATGTCAGTTATCAGTTATCTCCTGTTAATTCCCTTCTCTAAGTTCTCCACTGCCTTAACCGGGTACTCTTTGGGTATTGTCACTGGATCTAACCAACGCCTTTATCCACTGTGACATGTGTTCTTGAGGCGGTTAAGGCAGTGGAGAACTTTCAGAGGGAAATTAACAGAAGATAACTGATAACTGACATCCATTAAACATGGCACGTGGAACTAGAACAGTCTACCCCAGTGAGCGAAATAAAGTGTTCAGTTCGACATTCCAACCACTTGAAGAAGGCCGGAGCGTACAACGGCCAAAACGTTGTAATAAATATGGTGACAAAGATGAGGACAATAGTCCGAATGATGTAAATAATGCAATCTCAATCGTTATCTACTGTCATCTTGATTCCTCTTTTTTTTTTTTTCATTGTTCTATCTCCCCAATAATGTTTTTCTTTTTCTATTTTTTTTCATACTTAGTAACCCCTTGTTTCTTAGTGGATTGTATCGATATTACCAACAGGACCCCACCACACGTCTAAAATGATTAAAAAATCAATATTTTTCGATAGTGACAAATATCGAACTTTGAGGCGTGTCTAATGAATGCTAATTCACAAAAAATATTTCCCCGAAAATGATTTCTCTATTTTTTTATGAGTCTACCCGTCGACTTAAATTGTGCTACATGTTCTTAGGAACTAAAACAACGCTGACAGACGTCACATCATGAGTCCAGTAATACATGAGGGTCATTGAGGCACCATATGTATTGAAGGTGGAAGGTTAGACTGACGGAGCCCATTCCTCTTCAGGTTAGTTTTGCATTCAGAGTTTTTCCTTCTCCTGGACTAGTTGACGTCCAGGTTTGCTCTGCTGGGACAAGTGGGGAGAGATGGGTGGTGATACTTTTCTAATGGTATTTCTGAGAAAGCGAACGCAACGTCCCCGGATGGAATTTGAACTCGATACGCCCGTTCCATTTCCTAGGTCGATAATCACGACGATACGCACACATGGTAAGGATTAGGTGTTAAAGCAACCCTGAAGATCAGATACAACCACCAACTGGGTTATCTAAGGCTGAAACATATTTTTTTTGCAAGTGAATATTCTATTAACAATATTTGGGAGATAATGATTTTTCTAGATACAAATCCTACCATTTAATTTATAGCTTGGAGTGGGGGTGGAGAAGAGAAAAATTCATACCTTTCCCAAGAGCTTAAGTTATTTTAACGAATTCAACAGGAATTCGAACTCCGCTCCCCGACGTCACAATCCGAGTCGCTCATCCACACTAATTAAGTCGAAGAATACACCAGTTAAATTTTAAAACATTATGTTAAAAACAAATAACACCATAAATAAAATATTTTACCTCAGAAATCCAGTAAACGACTTAACCCAGCTGTAACCTTTATCAAGTTCATATCTTCAATGGAAAAATGAATTGTCATGAATCTTTAAGAAAATGGCAACGAGATGCCCTTAGATTTTATCAAACACCTATTTTTCTGTTTTATTTGTAAATTCAGCTAAAATTCGACCATCTTAAATAGCGGTCGTTTGATAATGTAATAAAACTGCCAGTGAATTTATTTTTCGAAATATCAGTTTGCAAACATCGTCTTAATTGTTGTCTTCTTTTTCAAGGTGTAAGAATCTCGACTTTTATAACGTTATTGCCGCTCGACGAGCGACATCTTGTCGAGCCCAGTCGCCTGGTCAGCTTAACTGAGGCGTTCTCTTTCGACATGAAATTCCCATTAAAAATATTGAACGCTTCTTCGGGAAAAGATCATCACAATATATTTCGATTGGACTTACTCGAATGATTTACCATCACGAAGATTTGTGCCTGTTTCTGTACGTATGTTTTCGATTGAAAAAAAAGGAGAAAAAAAACAAAATATAGAAAATATGTTATGACAAAGGTCAATTTGGTTTGAAATCAATTTGTTCTTTGTTAATTGTCAATATCTCAATGAATAGAAAATAATAGCAATTTACTATGCGTAGCTTAGATGTGGCACAAGGTTGAAAGTATGGAGTACCCAGAAAGAACCGAATACTAAGTCGTAATCTAATAAGACGAGTTCGCTTAACATTACAATCAGCTAGGGTTAATCTATCTTACCACATCGTTTATCTCTCTCTCTCTCTCTCTCTCTCTCTCTCTCACACACACACACACACACACACACACACACACACACCCATTGGAAAAAGGATTTAATATATATATATATATATAGGATAAATATATAATATATATATATATATATATATATATATATATATATATATATATATATATATATATATATATATGGTAGGATAAAAAATAGGAAAACATTTATAAATTTATAATTATCTGTCCCTTCACGTATCATTCTGTCAGATTCAAATCCATATTTGATATATATTTGATTCCAATTTACACCCCTATATATATATATATATATATATATATATATATATATATATATATATATATATATATATATTTTAAAAAGGTTTTAAACACAAAAAAAACGTTTTAAATAATCTAAATACACTTCTTCAATTCGAAAGATAATGGCCTCAAGCTAATTCGAATTGAAAGAAAAATTAATTTCCGTATATAAATAAACCTTTTAGGCATTTTAAAAACATTGGCACGATTTTTGGTAACTCATCGACTCATCGAGCCGCCATTGTATACAAAAAATGCAAACAAAAAAATGAAAAATTCTGTTCATAATCCAATATTTATTCTAGAGATGAGTTTAGAAGTTTATTTTTTTTAATTCAAAACTTAATTAACTGGATTTTCTAAAAGCTATACTTACCTTTGACTTAGAGGTGAATGAAATAACTTTTTATTACACACGGTAGCCTGTGAGGTTAAAAGAATAAACAGAAACAGCGTAATTCTATCCGTGTCTGAAAAAGCGCGCGAAAAAGAAATATAAATTCAAAAGAAATTTAGAAGATCAGCAGCGTAATAATCAAGAATTTGTTATTTATATTTGTTTAAAAATAAATTTTCTTTGGCCAATAGTTTAAGAGTATATATTTTTCCTTATTTTATTCCCTTTTATTAAATTTAGCATAAAGAAGAACTGCAGGACCATCACAGAAATCGCTATACCTCAGGTATAAAATTAATTTTTAAAATTGAAAATCTTTTTGAAGCTTTTATTTTAGCTTTAATTTTGAGCTAATAGATTAAATTTAATATTTCCAATAAGAAAAATACTTTACTGTATTTCAAAAATAATATAAATTGACTGGAAATATTTTTTTTCTCCTAAAATAGCTGATTAACGCCCCATTTTTTTTAACCGTCTTTCATCGCAATGTAATTCTCTTTATTAAAAAAATCTTCCAAAAATAAAATTTCTGAAACTTTATTTGAGAAATATTAGCTGATTTAAAGTTTAATAAATTTGATTTGAAACACATATTATTTACTTTAAGTTAAAATTATGGGAGAAGTGCATTTTTTTAACCCGAATGTAGTCTTATTTAAGCCGTTGACGTGTTTAACAGCTTGATGAAAGATTGATGTTTATCTAATGTTGTTATATGGGGTCTATAGCCAAAAAATAATTGAATATAATGTGAGCACCTTTTATATATAAATTCTAAGTATTCAGTAATCTTAAAAATTTAGGAAAATATTCTCTGTAATCTAATGTTTCATTGAATTTTAGACATTCTGGTTTTAAATTTACTATAGATATCGCTCTAACAATGTTGTTTATGGTTGACCGTATTTACAAAAATCGTGACGTTTATACACATTCAAAATTATTTTAAAAATATTAATGTTTGATGATTTGTATTAAGCTTTTCCATTAATGATTAATAAATATAGTTTTTACTTAATAATAATATCATCTAAAATGCTGGAGCTAATAGAGAATTTTAAAATATTTAAAACTTAAATTATTAACTTAAATTATTCTAAGTAAAATTAATAAAAAATGAAAACAATTCTTGTAAAAATTTATTATTCATGGAATTTTTTTCTTAAGACAATGTCATTAATACATTTTATTTATTAAAAGCTTTCCTAATAAAATAATGTCATAGTTTTATTGCATTTTTTATTTTACTATTCAGAGGAGATTTTCGGTAAATTTTGTTTCAGTATCTGTCTATATTTCTGAGATGAGGTATTATGTACACTATTTACATTATTCTGACTATTGTCCACATCTTTGTCGCCATATTTATTACAACGTTTCGGCCTTTCGGTATCTGTCTATATTTCTGAGATGAGGTATTATGTACACTATTTACATTATTCTGACTATTGTCCACATCTTTGTCGCCATATTTATTACAACGTTTCGGCCTTTCGGTATCTGTCTATATTTCTGAGATGAGGTATTATGTACACTATTTACATTATTCGGACTATTGTCCTCATCTGTCACTATATTTATTACAACGTTTCGGCCTTTCAGTATCTGTCTATATTTCTGAGATCAGGTATTATGTACACTATTTACATTATTCGGACTATTGTCATCATCTTTGTCGCCATATTTATTACAACGTTTCGGCCTTTCAGTATCTGTCTATATTTCTAAGATGAGGTATTATGTACACTATTTACATTATTCGGACTATTGTCCTCATCTGTCGCCATATTTATTACAACGTTTCGGCCTTTCAGTATCTGTCTATATTTCTAAGATGAGGTATTATGTACACTATTTACATTATTCGGACTATTGTCCTCATCTGTCGCCATATTTATTACAACGTTTCGGCCTTTCAGTATCTGTCTATATTTCTAAGATGAGGTATTATGTACACTATTTACATTATTCGGACTATTGTCCTCATCTGTCGCCATATTTATTACAACGTTTCGGCCTTTCAGTATCTGTCTATATTTCTAAGATGAGGTATTATATACACTATTTACATTATTCGGACTATTGTCCTCATCTTTGTCGCCATATTTATTACAACTTTTCGGCCTTTCACTATCTGTCTATATTTTCGAGATGTGGTGTTATGTACACTATTTACATTATTCGAATTATTGTCCTCATCTATCACCATATTTATTCGGCCTTCTTCAGGTGGTTGGAATGTAGAACTGACCCCTTTATTTCGCCCACTGGTTCTAGTTCCACGTGGCATTCTTAATGGATGTCAGTTATCATTTATCTCCTGTTAATTCTACTTTAACCAGGTATTGAACTCACACTTTTTGGGTCCTGTCACTGGATCTAACCAACGACTTTATCCACTGTGCCAAGTGCTCTCGTTTGAATTTCTGAGTATTATAAACCTAATGTCTCATCAACAATTTTTTACTAGTGCTCATATTGCAATTTTTTGCTGTTATTATCGCTTTTCCCCGGCATTCCTTATTACTGGTTCCCATATTGTATTCATTTCTATACTTGGTCAGCTCAGGAGATTTTTGACAAAAAGAAATCTATGATTTAAATTCTCCAAGTAGTTCTGCTTTTAACTAATATAAATATAAAGAGGGCGGAATTTTATTTTCTCGAAATTTTACGAAGTTGAGTAAGTGGGATAACAGATGTAAAAACAAAAATAATTTTGCCAAGATTATCTAAAAAAGGTAATTTCACAAATAATTTCCTTGTGAATAATTCCTGAAAATTTCATTAAAATCCCACATTTATTTGATTTTTGCAAGAATTTCCAAAACAATATGTTTTTAACGCCAAAAATACACTAAAATTTCCAATACTAATCTTTGGTCAATCCCCTGACACAAGGAAAGATTTTTAACTAGAATTTTGAACGTGCAAGAAAGGATTAACAATTCTAACAACAAAATACTTCAGTCTTTCTTAATAATAACAAACATTTTGATGATAAAAATTTGTTTTTATTAAGTTTGGGGTCTTTTTTCATCATGGTATGCTCATTTTTAGTGAATTTTTGGAGATCCTAAGTAAATTTGAAGGCACGATCAAAACAAGAATATAGCGCAAATGTTATTTGTGTCAGATTAATGTGAAAAAAACAAAAAACAAAACAAAAAATATTTTAAGAGTAAATTTTAGAAAAATGACAGTAAAGTTTACTGTTATACGAATGAAAAAGTTTTGCCGTAATTCTGAAAATTTTCTTGGTGCCGAGGAAAACAAATTATGCAGGAAAAAAAAAACACAAAAAAAAAACAAAGATTTGTTTTTAAAATAATAAAAACTTATAAATAAAAAATTACGTTTCATTACTGAAGTATTGGCTGTTCTTACATACATGAATCGATGGCACCCCGAGGCCGTGTAATGGTTAGCAAGCTTGTCTCGCTAGAACAATTACGACTTAGTAGTGAGTTAGATCCTCACTGGGTGCTCTATACTTCCGGTCTTTTGCCACATCTAAGCTACGCTTGGAAAATCACTATATACATGAATCGGTAAATAAATACAGGTAAAGAGAGACATGAAAAACAAAAAACAAAAAAAACGAACTCCTGTACCGACAAATCGGAAAACGGTTCTTTCAAGACGTAAAAACTGATTAAACGGAAGATATGAAATTATATTAATTCATAATATTCTTCTGATAAATAATTATATCGTTTTTGTACTTCCATACCAAAAATAATCTAACTGTTGAAAAAAAATACCTTATATGTATAGGCAGGTGTATCAGAAATACTTTTAAAAAATTTGTGGGCGAGTTCCTCACACCAAAACAAGGACAAGAATCCATATGTCCGCGAATCCTTCGTTTTTTAGTTAGTAAGTTTAAAGAAAGTTTACGTTAGATAGTCCTATATTGCCGTGTAGATTAAGTTACATTTGTCATTTGTGTATATTTGTGGCTAGCCTGTCTTCAACGTTTAACAAGTGTAGTAGCGAGTTAACTGAGAAGTGTTCAGTTTAACAATGGCAGGATGTCCATATCGTGGGCAGGCAGATATAATTTTCACATACGGCCGCACGAATTGTAATGGACGTGAGGCTGCACGGCTGTATCAGATTGCGTTTCCAGGCTGAAGGCAGCCGAGTCATCCAATCTTTGATGTTGTTTATCGTCGCGTTGCTGAGACAGGATCCGTGGCACCGCAAACTATGGATAGAGGAAGACCAAGATCCGTTCGTACGCCTGACGACGAAGAACACATTCTGCAGACTGTTAGAGACGATCCAGGTATCAGCACAAGTGAAGTGGCCCTAGCATGTCGTACATCTCTTAGCACCGCATGCGTGTTACTTCAAGAGCAGCTTTTGCATCCGTACCATTTTCAACGTGTGCTGGGTTTTTCGCCCCCTGATCACTCACCACGGGATAACATTTGCCAATGGTTTATTGCACAAACTGCCGATCCGTTGTTTGCCTCTTCAGTCTTGTTTAATGATGAGGCAATATTTGGAAGAGTTAGAATAACAAATTTACACAACCAACATACAGTAGCGACCATAATATAAGGAACGGAAACAACAAAGACATAAATATGTGTATTACTTAAAAAGTAATGCATCGTACAATACAGGACAGACACAACCATCAGTTTACGATTAATGTGTGGGATGGAATTGTAGGTGACTGTCTGGTAGGTCAATATGTTCTTCCAGCACATCTTACAGGAGCTGTTTACAGAAACTTTATTTCGAACACACTTCCAGACCTGTTAGAGGATGTACCCCTGCTAATACGAAGACGCATGTGGTTCATGCATGATAGGGCTCCAGCACATTTTAGTCACATTGTTCGCTTGGCACTGACTGACATCTACCCTCAAAGATGAATAGGTAGGCGATGGTCATTCCTATGGCCTGCACGTTTACCCGACTTCAATCTATGGGGCCACCTAAAACAATTGGTTTATGCAGCAGACATTAATAATGCAGAGATGCTTCATCAACGTGTCATGGTGGCCTGCGAAACCATTCGACACCGTGTGGGAATATTTGAAAGGGTCCACCAGTCAAAGATCAGACAGGTGCATGCGTGTGTAGAAGCAGACGACATTTTGAACATTTGTTATGAGTTGTTGTGTTGAGGTACAATGATGCCCTTATGGACATTTTACCTTGTTTTGTTGTCAGGAATCCGAAGTTCGTAAAAGTATTTTGGGATTGTATTTAGGATTGAATATTTAACAGCGTCTACAGTAAAGTTTAAACTTAATAAATAAAAAACGAAGGATTCGCAGATTTGTTTTGGCATAATGAACAGTCCCTAAAGTTTGTATAAGTATTTTTGAAACACCCTGTATATATATATATATATATATGTGTGTGTGTGTGTGTGTGTGTGTGTGTGTTAGAAGCAGAGAGACCCTTTTTGGTTGTTGGATTTGGTAGGGTAATTTGATTTATAACCATCTCTTTCCCTACGCACTTTCCATTCACACATTTTTGTCTTTTATTTTAACTGGAAGAAGTCGAAGAAAATAAACGTTCCCGGCGAAACGCGTCGTTTATAGCTTTTCAACTTCGTCTCATAATCTTAAATACATTCATGACGATATTCAGTCACCCACCTCACGAGGGTGTCATGTGGCACAAGGCCTTTTTAACGTGGGCATTCCGAGCCCGTGGGCTCGGCCAAAAATATGCCCATTGAACCTGTATAAACGGGTTCAGGGCCGGTTTTACCTCCCCGAAGGAGACTCCGCCCTTCGGCGTAGCCTCCTTCGGGTTCCTCCCGTCCGTAGGAAGAGAGTACAACCGAACAGTCGCTCAGAAAGTACTGGGTCGACTGACTCCAAATACATTCATGACACACACACACACACACACACACACACACACATATATATATATTGTTAACAAAAAATAAATAAATGAATGAACGAACGAACGAAGCGAAGCATATATACATGAGGGAATGGGCTCTATGACGTGGTGAAATGGTTAACAATGGTTTTCTAGATCAATTACGGCTGATCAATCTTTCTAGATCAATTACGGTGAATTCGAGCCACATATGAAGGCTCGAACTCACCGAATGTATGGAACATACTTTCGGCCATGGACCACATCTAAGCTACGCTTAGCAAATCACTATATGTACGATGGAATAATGGATGATTTTCGGCTTGACCAAAGGGAGATGCCTCATAAAATCTGTTTGGTGATAATTTAATTTGATGAAGTAGGGATGGCTGGGAACCTTTCCGAACACGTTATATATATATATATATATATATATATATATATATATATATATATATATATATATATATTTATTTAAAAATTATAACATAAATATGTTATAAAATCACTACAAAAATAGCTATTTTGTTTCAACACCCCCGGTGTCTTATCAAGTGATGATGTTGAATGTAAAATAAATGGTTTTAAAAGTTCCAAATTAATTAACGATCCTTCGCAAGGGAAAAACGCTGTTACAAAAGCTAGAATGACCAATCAAAATACAAGTATAAGAGAATTCAAAAAACTTGACAACGAAATAAGGTTATAATAACTATTAAGAGCTTTAATGTTGGGGTTATACTAAAATAGAATTTATTCTAACCAATAAGTATTAAATTATTAAAAGTGTGTGTGCGTGTGTGTGTGTGTGTTAAATTAAATCTTAAAATGTATATAAAAATAATTCCACAATACCATATATAAACAATTGCACAATAGCATATAAAATCTATTTGCAAATTAAATTTCAAATTAATTTCAAACACGTATAAAGCTATAGCATTAAAAATACAAACCAATCATATCTAAGACCCCCTTTAAGAAAACACCAACGAAAATAAAATAAAATAAAATAAAATAAAACACAAAAAACTGTAACTGGAATATCAAAATTTTCATTTTCATTTCCAACCAATAAATGAGTAAAACATTTATTCAGTGAGTTATTCTAAACATCGCTTGAGAATGAAACTGTGCTCCAAATTTTAAGTGTAATTTTGAAAACATTAGGACTTGAGTCAGTTTCGAAACAGTAATTTCTGTGTCGCGATGGAATCATATCTAAAAAAAATAATTATAATATATATATATATATATATATATATATATAATGAAACTATTATCAACTTATGTGATTAAAATATATTTTATTGATATTTGTGGTTTTGTAATTTTCGTTTTAATATATTAAATAATATTATTTTTTTACCATTTTATCTTTGTATATTTGCTCCCTTGTATAATTTAATAAGTGGTTAGCATTTATTTAATGATACTTTAAGTCTTAAATATTTATTGATTGTGGTATCTGATTGTTAGGTCATTGTCTGTGGATATGTGTACGTGTATCTATCGGTGTCTATGTGTATGTAGAGTGTATTCACATTTAATTGTGTGTGTGTATAGATGTTGGTTTCCCCGTTTCCTTTTTTCATAAAGGGTTGTAGTGATGTTCCTGTCTCGTCGCCTTTTCTTTTCTTTCCCTTTTGTGTGTGTGTGTGTACATATATATATCTAAATATGTCTGGGTGCTTATGTATTATAATCTGATTGTGTTTTTGTTGTTTTGCGCGTGAGTTTAAGACCACATTCACACACTTTAGAATAAAAAATATATATACATGTATTGTCAAATGACCGGATATATTGTAGCGTCTTGTCGAACGTAATTTCAACGTAGAAATAAATTGAATAAACATATATATTTTTTCTTTTCTCAATAATTTTGTAGTTTTTAAACTTAATAATGATTAAATTTGGATTTTAAAATTCGTTTTTGATTGGTTATTCTAGCTTTTGTAACAAAGTTTTCCCCTAATGTAGGATCGTTAATTAATCTGAAACTTTTAAAATCATTTATTTTATCTTCAACATCATCACTTGATAAGACACTGAGGGTGTTGAAACAAAATGGCTATTTTTGTAGTGATTTTATAACATACTTATGTTATAATTTTTTTATAAATAATAATTATATATATATATATATATATGTATATGAAGGTCAAAGCCGATGCAAGGGCCTCATGCGCCCCCAAATCTATGATACGTTTCCCCCACTCTACTCACTCTCAATTAATCTTAACCTTGTATTGATATAAAATGCACATTTTATTCAATTCTAACCCAATTATGTACAATAATGGATAATATGCAATATTGGTGAATAATTAAACCGTGAAAATTGAAAAGAAATACACTGTATCTAAATACAAATTAGCGATATGATAGATGATTCCATCTTAAATAAATCAACAATGTTTTGCGACAATTGTGAACATAAACTGGAGAATTTTCTCTTTAAAATGTTGAATAATTTAACAAATTTAA
Organism: Acanthosepion pharaonis; assembly: GCA_903632075.3. Lineage (NCBI taxonomy): Eukaryota > Metazoa > Mollusca > Cephalopoda > Sepiida > Sepiidae > Acanthosepion > Acanthosepion pharaonis. Next base: position 324,110 of record CAHIKZ030005000.1, on the reverse strand, counting down.
TAATGTTTTTTCGAGCCAAAACAAATTCAGGGATTTGGTCGAAAAACAATGGCCTGAGAATTTGGTCAAAAAACAATGGCCCTAGAATTTCGTCGAAAAACAATGTCCCTAGAATTTGGTCAAAATCAGCCAAAATTTTTTCACCCTTTAATAGTCAGTTGTGATAGTTTTATTTGTAACGTATATAAATGGAGGTAGAAAAAAAGGAATTTTTGATAAGATAATGATGGTCTCAAAGTACTGTCCGGGCCCCCAATCAGCCGCTCCTACTGGCTTGTGTGGTTCTGGCGGTAGTACGCCGCGCGCCGGCCCTGATGAAGGGTATATATATATATATATATATATATATATATATATATATATATATATACACACACACACACACACACACACACACACACACACACATATATATATATATATATATATATATATACCTTCATGTAGTTGTGATAATTAAGTATTTACATAAATAATCTTTATGTTAACCAGACTTTCGTCCGTTCGTTTATTTATATATTTTATAAGAAACGTCTTGAAACCGTGATGATTAATCAGTATTTTATTCCTCGAATGAAATAATAACCATTGTGTAAAAGAAACACACACATATATATATATATATATATATATATATATATATATATATATATATATATATATATAAAACTGTCCTTGGGGAGTTGGCGAGATGTTAATAAGTCAACATTGGTAAGTCTCTTGGTAATTATTATTCTTATGTTTCAATTGCTTGAAGTGTACGATTTCCCCATTTCTGTTCTGAATGATCGCTAAGGGCTTAAACGCTTCGTCGACTGCACGTGCCTTGTAGGAAGTTTGATGAACTTGGCGTTTAAGTTTCATTGAAAAAAAAACAACAAACAAACCAGAAAACATATATCTTGGCGGGAAATTCTTCTGCGATAACATTTTTTTCAAAGTACAAATATTTTTCTATTCAAGAGATTATAGTCATTACACCATTACACGAAAAGTTTACAAATCTAGTTGTCGTAAAAGTTAAATTCATATTACACAAAAAGGGCGTAGCGCTCTGTTTTTTTATGACGAGCAAAACAGAAAATACATTTCAAACATTCCCTTAGGTCCATTGATTATGTATACAAACGGTGAGAATGGCATATATATATATATATATATATATATATGTGTGTGTGTGTGTGTGTGTGTGTGTGTGTGTGTGTGTGTTTCAAAATAGAAGCTAAAAAGCCCCAATTTAATTTTGCAATTAAATTAAAGCATTATTCCATTTCATCCTCAAGCGCTTGAGGATGAAATGCAACAATGCTTTTAATTTAATTGCAAAATTAAATTCGGGGCTTTAGCTTCTATTTTTGAAACATGGTTAGAACTGTGTAGCGGAAAAAAAACATATTTTAAATCAATTAATTTATAATAAATTGAGCAATATATATATATATATATATATATATATATATATATAGTTGTAACCTAGGAAAGGTTACTGAATAGAATAATCACACGAATGTTGGTAATGAACGATAATACTTAGGACAAGAACAACCTGTGGAATAATGTATTATTCCATCTACGACATTTTACGCGCGCGCGAGTTTACTCCCTTTCTT